>CP092873.1:89443815-89528373 GCA_030710605.1 Cordylochernes scorpioides | reverse complement strand
AAAACAACATCGATAAACCCCATCTCTCATCCATTAAGGTGTAATTTCATCTGGAAATATGCCAGGCCAAGACATGAGGAATCCTTCAACCAAAACTGTATCTGATAAGAGGCCACTTCAAGCAGAGGGAAATTTTTCAAGGGGAAAAGTTCACTGAATCAAAATTAATTAGATCACATCAACCTATCTAAAAGAATTTCTTCATGGCAAAAAGGCTTTAGTTTTTCTAGACATACAGTTAAACCTGTCTATAGCGTCCCCTCTAAATAGCGCCTCCCTCTCTAAAGTGCCCGATTTTAAATGCGTAGTACGATGCAATTTACATTAAAAGTGACCTGTCTATAGCACCCTATTTTGGTGAGTCCAAAGAGGGGGCGACAGGTTTAACTGTATATTTAAAGAATTGAAGCTAGCCAACCCCTTCACTCACCAGTGTCAGTGTCAAAGCTGACTGTGGCGTGGAACCTCTTGCCCATCTTTAGGATGTCTAAGGTCAGGGCCACCTCCGGACTCTCCCTCTTCTCCTGGATCCTCAGCAGGGCCCGCTCCAGGTTGAGCCAGAAGGAGATCTCCTGGAGGGCTGTGCCAGATGAAGGGTCCCTGTCCAGCCTGGTCACCTTCTGGATCTCCCGGATCCACCTGTTCACTCCGTTCTGGAGCTGGTTCAGGAAGGTAGAGTCCTCCACGCGGTCCCCAAAGTCTGCCACTGTGGCTCTGCGGCCCTCGTCCGCACACTTCTTGATGGTGCCAGACACCATGAGGTGCACAGGCAGCGTGATCTCTGGGATGTCAATGTTCTGTTGCAGGTGGAGCAGGCCCATCTCCAGCTCTGCCAGCTTCTTCTCCACGGTGGGGGCCATCTTGTCTCCATCCCTGGAGCCCACACCTTCAGTTCTACTCTTATTTAAACCTGCTGTTGTGTGAATGTCTTTCTCCCTGAGGATCTAGACCACCCTTTAGAGTAGGTAGAGAGATGAAGATTGTGCCATCTTTCAAAACCCCGAGTTTCCAGCCTATGATATTTCAAAGGAACACATTCTATCTAAAAGGCTGGTTTCTTCAATCAAAAAGGTCATACACAAACAAATTCCCAACAAGTGACAACCTTTACATTGCTAACATAACTCTGGTAGGATGAGGGGATGATGGAGATAGAAACAATTCTTCATCAAAAGGTCAGATCTGACCTATCTAAACATACTTATTTGGATTCAGTATTATCAAGTTATATTCAGTTATATTGCACAAAATTGGTAGAATATTTTAAAAATGAAAGAAAAAAAAATTACATTCACAAGCTATTATGCTCTCTAAATTTAAATATAATTTTTTACAATTTTGTGCATTTCACAGACATGTACGTCATTATTAAGACATGGCCTATTATTTTGTATTTCAATATAGGCCGCTATCTAAGAAGTATTAAAAACCTCAATTTACATTTCTAGTCTGAGTAAGAGTCGGTGGTTTACTTAAAGTAGGTAACTTGGGTGTTGGGGGATGAGGATTTGAAAACTGGAGTATGTATATTATAGTAACACTGTATTGAGTTACAGTAAATACAATAAAATCTTGCTATAAGGAACCCCAATGGGACTGAACTTTGGATTCACTACAGCCAGAGAGTTAACCATGTATAACTAACATGGGGATCATTTTAAGTTCATTATAAGAGAAGGTTTGCTATGTCCCCTGTTTCTTTAAGCAAAGTTTTACATGTCAAATAACATGATCCCTGGTATTTGGTTTAAGGGAACAAAGGATAAAGTATTTTGCCAATCAGTGGGTCAGAAGAATGGAGGAAGAGAGGTGTGTGGATGAAACAACAACAAACCTCTCAGCTCTGCCAGTCTCCCGTACATAGGACTTGAAGTAGGGGGCCACAGCACTGCTGATGTAGGAGTGGAGGGTCTCGTAGGGTGCGCTGTCATTGAGGTGCATCACCCGTAGCTGGGCCGAGATCTTCTTGTCATCCTCCACCAGCCCCGACCTCTTGATGATAACAATACTGCACACACAACAATCTTATGTAGCACGCTGTAGAAACCATACAGGAAAAAATTTCTCAATACCCTTTTACCCTTTTATAAAGGAAAGAGCATTCAAGCTGTAAAAGGAACAGGAAATCAAAATATCTTAAAAATTAACATCTACCTCTTTTCTTGAATAATAATACTCCACCCAATGATATGGTAGGAGGGGTCTAGGTATTCCATATTCAATAGAACCTCTCTCTAAAAGACAACATCTAGTTGCAGAGCCAAGGTGCCCTTTAGAGAAAGGTGTCCTATTATTTGAACAGCTAATTGATAAAAATGTAAAAGTTTGGTGAGATGAAAAATGTCCTTTATAGAGAGGTGTCTGGAAGCAGGTGTGTACTCTCATGGAGGTTTGATAAATTACACTCATGGACAAAACATAAATAAGTTTCATATTTTTGGTCATCTATTTTTTTTAAGGAGACAGAGGCTGTTCACACTTGGTTATCTCGTATCTTTAATAACGGTCACTGTAATATCTTTCAGAGTTATTTTCACGCTATATACACTAAAAGGTACAATCCATTGAATACTAATATAAGACCAAAGGATACAATATAAGATGGCAGTAGTCATATTTGCATGTAAAACCTTACTTACATATTATTTAGAAATTTGAAGTTATAAAAACAAGGTAATAAGACCAAATCCAAATAAATAGTGTGTGACGTTTCGGTAACAGCGTTGTTACCGAAATGTGACACACTATTTATTTATTTGGATTTGGTCTTATTATCTTGTGTTTAAAATCTATAATCCAAATTGTGCCTTATCATTAGTTTGGCTTTGTGGATAAGATTACTCAACAGAGAGCAGGAGCAGAGCACATAAAGATAAGAAGAAAAAATAAAGTCTACAGGTGTAGGAGTGGTAGGTCACCTCTAGACACAGTTATATATTCTAGACATGGGGAATTCCAATGAATTCAGCAAGTCCACAACATCTGCTGTTGGAGCTCCAACTTCTTCCTTTTACAGACTGGAGAGAGGATGTGGATTTTTCCAGCTTTTTATTTGTGAAGACAACGGGGGTCTTGATATGGGTTAAAAGGTCTTCCTTTGATAAGGCACAATTTGGATTATAGATTAGAAACAAAAGGTAATAAGACCCAATACAAATGATAAGGCACAATTTGGATTATAGATTAGAAACAAAAGGTTATAATACCTAAATAAATAGTGTGTAACATTGCAGTAATAGTGTTGTTACCATCATCAGACAAAAGACTGAATTTTGGCACATTTATCTATTTGGTGATACGGCACAATTTGGATTATAGATTATAAATACAAGGTAATAAGACCAAATCCAAATGAATAAATAGTGTGTGACATTTTGGTAACAGCGTTGTTACCATCTTCAGACAAAAGTACTGAATGAGAAATAAAAAAATAAAAAAGGTAAGATTTTTTCACTATTAATTCTAAGAATAATATTATGTGTTTCTCAGAAAACTATCTTCTTCTTATCTGCTATCTTGTTTACACACTTGATAACAGTAACTATTTAAAACATGCTGTGGTAAAATTTCTCATTCAATACTTTTGTCTGAAGATGGTAACAATGCTGTTACCTAAATATCACACACTATTTATTCATTTGGATTTGGTCTTATTACCTTGTGTTTATTCATTACCTCTAAGATCTTCCTTTGAATGAAAGAATGTGAAGCAGGGGTGTGCTGTAGCAAGTAGTCCAACTGGACCAAAGTGGTACTATCATAGAGTAGTTGAAAGTGTTAATGCAATCACCTGATAGAGGGCAGTAGCCACAATAGAAAATGCTCAATTTCATGAATAGAAGATGTTCTATTGTTTTTGTTTTCATAAATACACACAAGGTTTGCATGAATCAACAATGAGCCAAATAAATAGATATAAGCTTTCTGTGTGTGCCAAATGTTTTTTAGTAAAAAAATAAATGCCTTAAAGCTGGGTTATCAGAAAAGGCTCCTTAATCTAAAGTTACAGAACAATCTCCATGAGAAGACATTCTCACTAGAGGACACTTCTCTACAAAGGACAGTTTTCATTGCCAAAATTATCATTCTTACTATTTAGTTACTCTTTGGTAAGAAGACGCCTCTCTCTAAAGGACACTTCAACTCTGCAACTAGGTGTTGACTTTTAGAGAGTTTGAGTCGAAAAGCGATCCATTGAATATGTTTATATAAAAAGGGTGTACCATAGTTTTTTTTTTATTAAAATATTTCAAGGGATTGCACTCCTTCTCTTTATCAATTTATTGCCTAGAGAAAGGTTTTACTGCGACAATATACATTTCTTAATTTTGCATTGTAATAACTATACTTATTTATTTTCAATGTAGAAGTGTGTGTGTGTGTTGTATATTTGAAGATGAAGAGAAAGCGGGGAAAAAGTTAATATAAGTTGAAATTTTGTAAATGCTCTCTGGTGAACTATAGTGGGGCCAATCACCCAACACAACCTGGGTAGTTGCCTACATTTGCACACTCCAGGAACCTGAAGTAGCCAAATAAATGAAAGCAATAATCAAATAGATGGAGGCAAATGATTATGCAAGGATGGCTTAAGGAAAAGATGAGAAGATATTGTTGTTTCTTATACCCCCTTGTGCAAAGTTTACACACAAATTCCATGCTCCTTGAGCTAGAAGACTACCAATGCCCTACATCAACCAGTTCTCCCATATTACCCACAGTTACCTATAAAACAGAGAAGGTTGGAGGAACATCATTCATGCCAAGGAGATCTCCAGAAATTTTCACATGTTAATATTTCATATTTATAATACAATATAATGCGGCCCATGATTGTAGAACGAAATCTGGCAACTATACCACGAATGTTTCTTTTGAACAAAAAATCAAAATTCATTTTAAGGAGAAATAACAATTATTTCTAACCTTAGGGATGAAGTATGATAGGATGAATTGTGAAGAGTAATGATAAACGGAAAAAATAAAGAGTCTATTATCATTACTCTTCACAATTCATCCTATCATACTTCATCCCTAAGTTTAGAAATAATTGTTATTTCTTCTTAAAATAAATTTCGAATTTTTGTTCAAAAGAAACATTTGCGCGGTATAATTGCCAGATTTCGATATATTCTAGTTGTTTAAAGAGAATGTATCAAGGTGTAATAATCCTTGACCTTTTCTCTCTCTCTCTTTATGTGTATCTCAAGACAGACTTCTATCTTCCTTATATCTCTATAAGCTTGTGGATGCCTGCAGCTATTGCCAGACACACATAAACAGACACAAAAATATGACGCATACACACCTAAATAAACACAAAAATATGTTTACACACAAATAGCCAATTTACTTTGAGGATTCACCATGTTTGAAAGAGAATAATATTATCTAATTACACTAGAATATGTATTGAGCCTTAATAACTATATAATTTCATTTCTCCGGGTCTCTCTTCAGAGTATCAGAGTATTCAGAGTATCATAGTACTGATAAGCCAGGTCATCTTTGTTTGCCATTTCTTAGTTTAAACTTTTCCCTTAAAAGGCTCTCTTTAATTATTTTGTTTATTGTCAGTGTCCTTCAAGTCAAGTTGGACTTTGTGACTAGAGAAGATCACAGGATTCTCTCTGTCAAGACTTAATTGGGTTGAACCTCAAAGAGAAGAGAGGCCAACAATTGGGTTGAACTAAAGGGAAGATAGCCAACAATTGGGTTGAACTAAAGGGAAGAGAGGCCAACAATTGGATTGAACTAAAGGAAAGAGAGGCCAACAATTGGGTTGAACTAAAGGGAAGATAGCCAACAATTGGGTTGAACTAAAGGGAAGAGAGGCCAACAATTGGGTTGAACTAAAGGAAAGAGAGGCCAACAATTGGGTTGAACTAAAGGGAAGATAGCCAACAATTGGGTTGAACCAAAGGGAAGAGAGGCCAACAATTGGGTTGAACTAAAGGGAAGAGAGGCCAACAATTGGGTTGAACTAAAGGGAAGAGTTGCCAACAATTGGGTTGAACTAAAGGGAAGAGTTGCCAACAATTGGGTTGAACTAAAGGGAAGATAGCCAACAATTGGGTTGAACTAAAGGAAAGAGAGGCCAACAATTGGGTTGAACTAAAGGGAAGATAGCCAACAATTGGGTTGAACCAAAGGGAAGAGAGGCCAACAATTGGGTTGAACTAAAGGGAAGAGAGGCCAACAATTGGGTTGAACTAAAGGAAGAGAGGCCAACAATTGGGTTGAACTAAAGGGAAGATAGCCAACAATTGGGTTGAACTAAAGGGAAGAGTTGCCAACAATTGGGTTGAACTAAAGGGAAGAGAGGCCAACAATTGGGTTGAACTAAAGGGAAGAGGGCAACAATTGGGTTGAACTAAAGGGAAGAGTTGCCAACAATTGGGTTGAACTAAAGGGAAGAGGTGCCAACAATTGGGTTGAACTAAAGAGCAGAGAGGCCAACAATTGGGTTGAACTAAAGAGCAGAGAGGCCAACAATTGGGTTGAACTAAAGAGCAGAGAGGCCAACAATTGGGTTGAACTAAAGAGCAGAGAGGCCAACAATTGGATTGAACTAAAGGAAAGAGAGGCCAACAATTGGGTTGAACTAAAGGGAAGAGAGGCCAACAATTGGATTGAACTAAAGGAAAGAGAGGCCAACAATTGGGTTGAACTAAAGGGAAGAGAGGCCAACAATTGGGTTGAACTAAAGAGAAGAGAGGCCAACAATTGGGTTGAACTAAAGGAAAGAGAGGCCAACAATTGGGTTGAACTAAAGAGAAGAGAGGCCAACAATTGGGTTGAACTAAAGAGAAGAGAGGCCAACAATTGGATTGAACTAAAGGAAAGAGAGGCCAACAATTGGGTTGAACTAAAGAGAAGAGAGGCCAACAATTGGATTGAACTAAAGGAAAGAGAGGCCAACAATTGGGTTGAACTAAAGAGAAGAGAGGCCAACAATTGGGTTGAACTAAAGAGAAGAGAGGCCAACAATTGGGTTGAACTAAAGAGAAGAGAGGCCAACAATTGGGTTGAACTAAAGAGAAGAGTTGCCAACAATTGGGTTGAACTAAAGAGAAGAGAGGCCAACAATTGGGTTGAACTAAAGAGAAGAGTTGCCAACAATTGGGTTGAACTAAAGGGAAGAGAGGCCAACAATTGGGTTGAACTAAAGGGAAGAGTTGCCAACAATTGGGTTGAACTAAAGAGAAGAGAGGCCAACAATTGGGTTGAACCAAAGGGAAGAGAGGCCAACAATTGGGTTGAACCAAAGGGAAGAGAGGCCAACAATTGGATTGAACTAAAGGGAAGAGAGGCCAACAATTGGATTGAACTAAAGGGAAGAGAGGCCAACAATTGGATTGAACTAAAGGGAAGAGAGGCCAACAATTGGATTGAACTAAAGGGAAGAGAGGCCAACAATTGGATTGAACTAAAGGAAAGAGAGGCCAACAATTGGATTGAACTAAAGGGAAGAGAGGCCAACAATTGGATTGAACTAAAGGGAAGAGAGGCCAACAATTGGATTGAACTAAAGGGAAGAGAGGCCAACAATTGGGTTGAACCAAAGGGAAGGGAGGCCAACAATTGGGTTGAACCAAAGGGAAGGGAGGCCAACAATTGGGTTGAACCAAAGGGAAGAGAGGCCAACAATTGGGTTGAACTAAAGAGAAGAGAGGCCAACAATTGGGTTGAACCAAAGGGAAGAGAGGCCAACAATTGGGTTGAACTAAAGGGAAGAGAGGCCAACAATTGGGTTGAACTAAAGAGAAGAGAGGCCAACAATTGGGTTGAACTAAAGAGAAGAGAGGCCAACAATTGGGTTGAACTAAAGAGAAGAGTTGCCAACAATTGGGTTGAACTAAAGAGAAGAGAGGCCAACAATTGGGTTGAACTAAAGAGAAGAGAGGCCAACAATTGGGTTGAACTAAAGAGAAGAGAGGCCAACAATTGGATTGAACTAAAGGAAAGAGAGGCCAACAATTGGGTTGAACTAAAGAGAAGAGAGGCCAACAATTGGGTTGAACTAAAGAGAAGAGTTGCCAACAATTGGGTTGAACTAAAGGGAAGAGAGGCCAACAATTGGGTTGAACTAAAGAGAAGAGAGGCCAACAATTGGGTTGAACTAAAGAGAAGAGAGGCCAACAATTGGGTTGAACTAAAGGAAAGAGAGGCCAACAATTGGGTTGAACTAAAGGGAAGAGAGGCCAACAATTGGGTTAAACTAAAGGGAAGAGAGGCCAACAATTGGGTTGAACTAAAGGGAAGAGAGGCCAACAATTGGGTTGAACTAAAGAGAAGAGAGGCCAACAATTGGGTTGAACTAAAGGGAAGATAGCCAACAATTGGGTTGAACCAAAGGGAAGAGAGGCCAACAATTGGGTTGAGCTAAAGGGAAGAGAGGCCAACAATTGGGTTGAACCAAAGGGATGAGAGGCCAACAATTGGGTTGAACCAAAGGGAAGAGAGGCCAACAATTGGGTTAAACCAAAGGGAAGAGTTGCCAACAATTGGGTTGAACCAAAAGGAAGAGGCCAACAATTGGGTTGAACCAAAGGGATGAGAGGCCAACAATTGGGTTGAACCAAAGGGAAGAGAGGCCAACAATTGGGTTAAACCAAAGGGAAGAGTTGCCAACAATTGGGTTGAACTAAAGGGAAGAGGCCAACAATTGGGTTGAACCAAAGGAAGAGAGGCCAACAATTGGGTTGAACCAAAGGGAAGAGAGGCCAACAATTGGGTTGAACCAAAGGGAAGGGAGGCCAACAATTGGGTTGAGCTAAAGGGAAGAGAGGCCAACAATTGGGTTGGACCAAAGGGAAGAGAGGCCAACAATTGGGTTGAACCAAAGGGAAGAGAGGCCAACAATTGGGTTGAGCTAAAGGGAAGAGAGGCCAACAATTGGGTTGAGCTAAAGGGAAGAGTTGCCAACAATTGGGTTGAACTAAAGAGAAGAGAGGCCAACAATTGGGTTGAACTAAAGGGAAGAGAGGCCAACAATTGGGTTGAACTAAAGGAAAGAGAGGCCAACAATTGGGTTGAGCTAAAGGGAAGAGAGGCCAACAATTGGGTTAAACTAAAGGGAAGAGTTGCCAACAATTGGGTTGAACCAAAAGGAAGAGGCCAACAATTGGGTTGAACCAAAGGGATGAGAGGCCAACAATTGGGTTGAACTAAAGGGAAGAGGCCAACAATTGGGTTAAACCAAAGGGAAGAGTTGCCAACAATTGGGTTGAACTAAAGGGAAGAGAGGCCAACAATTGGGTTAAACCAAAGGGAAGAGTTGCCAACAATTGGGTTGAACTAAAGGGAAGAGGCCAACAATTGGGTTGAACCAAAGGGAAGAGAGGCCAACAATTAGGTTGAACCAAAGGGAAGAGGTGCCAACAATTGGGTTGAACCAAAGGGAAGAGAGGCCAACAATTAGGTTGAACCAAAGGGAAGAGAGGCCAACAATTGGGTTGAACCAAAGGGAAGAGAGGCCAACAATTGGGTTGAACCAAAGGGAAGGGAGGCCAACAATTGGGTTGCATGTGAAGTCCAAACTGTGAATAGCTACAATGTCCCATATTATTGAAGAAGGTTCCCCAGTACAGGTTCTATGGTGAGGTGGTGGACCTACATTTTGGCAACATCTGAAGTTCTGAGTTTATGAGGCCAGGCCAGTGAGGGAATGAACTGCACATGGGTCACCTAGACGGCGTTGTGAAGTAAGAGGGAACTGATCAGCGGGAGAAAAACCCAGAATTGACGAAAGACAAACATAAGGATGACTGGGCAATTTACTATGATCCAAACAATTTAACCTTATTAACATCAAATAAAAGAAAGCCAAGATGGGAAATTTGCTGAATTAAAAAATATCATTATCAATATTCCATGGATATAATATAATAAATATTCTGTTACAAAGCTCTTCCTCTATGGGAACAGTGACTCACATTTTGAAAATTTTATAGCTGTTGACATGAATCTTGCATATTTAGGTCAAGGTTTGCATCCTGAATGTGGTCCCTAGTAGTTTTGAAATCATTTTTCTCCAGACAGGAAGAGGAGCTTTGCGTCTATATGTAGGGACATTGTCTTCTTGGAGGGAATTTTTGACTTTGACATGACAGTGGAATCCTGAAGTTAAGTTTCAGAAAATGCAGTTCACAGCACCCATGGCCTTAAAGTCTGCTCAGTGTTCTTCATTTTGTCTTCCTTAATCTACCCAGCATCTCCACCAAAATGTCATGTAGATAATTAGGAAAGAAACATGAGGATGACAATTTTTATTAAAACAAGTCAACCATATAAAGAATATCGATTCCAAAATTCATGTAACAAGTTAAAGCAATGTTTAGTTTATTTTTGTTCCACTAGATGGTGCTCTGCCATCTAAAATGCTCATGTGAGTGGTTAGAATAAGCCATTTTTATTTTTAATACTGAATATTCTGCAATATATACGTTAATACAATACTACATACTGTAATACCATACTAATTTTTTTTTTGCTTATCCCTAGTACACATGGTACAGGTCATGATAATCATGGTGGGTAGAAGTAGGCGACTGCTTTTACTGTAAGTGCACCACATGTCTATACATGTGAAAAGCAGTTCGACTTTGCACTTACAAATGTGCCAGAGCCCCGTTTGGTTTACAATACTGCATACTGTATATTAATAAATTCTTATCTTCACGCTGCACTATTACTACTACAGTAAAACCTCTATGAGAGGACACTCATGTTAGAGGACACCTCTCTACAAAGGACAGTTTTCATTGCCACCATTACCATTTTTACTATTTAGCAACTCTCCAGTAAGAGGATACCTCTCTCTAAAGAACGCTTTGGCTTGACATTTAGGTGTTGTCCTTTACAGGAAGGTAGTTCTACTGTACTCATGCTAATGATAATAATAATATAAATGAAATGTTGGTTGGACAAAACATCCCTTCAGTCAGAACCTGGGTCATTTGCATAGTCCCCCCCACAAAGATCTATAAATATAAATAGATTCTCCATAGTTTTTGTGAAGAAGGATAGACAAGAGTTCTATCAAATGTAGATAAGACAGACCAACAATAGATGATAAGGCATGGAGAAACTGAACTTAAACCTCCCCCCTCAACTTCTTGCTAATTTTCCTGTGTTACCTTTGCTCTTGTTTCTTACTTTCTAAAATTCAATGCAGGTCAAGCTACAGTAGAACATCCATGAGAGAACACTCTCACTAGAAGACACCTGGTAATAATTTCAAATCCAAATTAAAAAAATTAATAGTGTGTTATTTATATATGGATTTAGTCTTATTACCTTGGGTTGATAAACTACAATCCAAATTGTACCTTAACATAGAGGACGTCTCTTATATAAAAGACCAATTTTCATCGCCAAAATTACTATTTTCACCAATTAGCTGCTTTCCAGTAAGAGGCCACCTCTCCCTAAAGGACACTTTGGCTCTACAACGAGGTGTTGTCCTTTACAGAGAGGTAGTTCTACTGTATATACATGTCTTCTAAGGAAACAGGGAGGGCAATAAAGATCATCTGTGCTGGTGGGAAATAAAATTTATTGAGTATCCCCTAAAAGAGAACATCAGTTTCTCAAACCTCCATCCACCATGATCATCATAATCAGTTATACCAACATATTGGACATCATTCAACACATTGGAAGCACAGATTTCAGGCTAAATGGAAACAACCCCTCAGGTCCCCCCAACCACACAAGAGGGTGTATGAGATTCCCAATGCAACAAGAGAAAAGTATATCAGCAAGCCGGCAGATGGTTAAATCCTCAGCAGGAACCTTCATTTGTCAAGTCCCACATCTTCATAAAAAGAAGAGTGACTGGAGATAAAAAATATATATATATATCTGGTCTAGAACAGAGATTCTCAACTTCTGGTCCAGCAGACTAGTCCACTAAAATTTTTACCCAGTCCTCCGAGATTTTTTTACCTGTTTACATTAGAGAAAAAAAATCCTTATTAAAAAACTGTGTTTCTTTTTGTAGTTAATGACTCTTAATTTTAGGAATTAGGATTTTAAAATAGAGTTAAACCTGTCTATAGCGCCCCTTCTTGGGACTCACCAAAATAGAGTACTATAGAGAGGGGGTGCTATAGACAGGTCACTTTTAATGTAAATCGTATCGTACTACATATTTAAAATCGGGCACTATAGACAGGTTTAACTGTATGAATTAACTTCGGTAGTTTTCTTTAATAGAGTAAAACCCCGCTAAAATGAACCTGGGATATAGTGAACCTTCCCTTATAACAAACCTGAAATAGTCCCCATATTTATTTTATAATACAGTGAACTGTGGCTATAATGAACCATGACTATAGTGAACCACAGGTTCAGTCCCATTGGGATTCGCTATAGAAAGGCTTTACTGTACCTAGCAAAGTTTTTTTGTTTTTTTCCAAATTTTTTAGCTGTCTCAAGGTAATAAGACCAAATCCAAATAAATGGTATATTTATTTGGATTTTGTCTTATTACCTTGTGTTTCTAATCTATAATCTAAATTGTACCTTTATCACTTTCACCCAGTCATGATGGTTGTCAAGCTCTAAAAACTTGATACCCTAATATGATTGAGTGGAGATAAGAAAGAAGAAGAAGCTGTCTGAGAGCCAAAAAAGGGCTGAGACATGCTGCTCTATTAAGATATGCAGCTAGTCCACAGTGACTCACCTATTGATCTTGGGGCTGGTGAAGTGCACCTCGTCAGAGATGATGTAGACCACATTCTCCTTGTCTTCCTCATCCCCTCCTGCAGGCTCTGTCACCTCCTCGTCATCTGTCACCACACAGTTGACATCTCTCCAACATCTTAGGTAGCTGTAGAAAACAATAATTTCCTGTTTCACATGGATGCAAATTTCATGCCACACATATATTATTTTAAAATCACAAATATTTTCTCACAATGAGTTTCTTTTTATTAAAAAAAAAAAAACACTAGCTTTCTATAATTAGCGATAAACACTTGAAAGCTAGCGTTTTATAATAAAAAGAAACTCATTGTGAGAATATATTTGTAATTTTAAAACTTTTTCACAATTTTATCATGAATACACATGTATTATGTTGCCTATATATACAGTAGAACCTCTATGAGAGGACATTGACGCTAGAGGACTACTCCTATACAAGGAACAGTTCTCATTTGCCAAATTTCCATTTTTACTATTTATCCGGTAATAGGGCAAACCTCTCTCTAAAGAACACTTAGGTGTTGTCCTTTACAGGGAGGTAGTTCTACTGTATGTATTATTATGTTGCCATCTTGTTCTTTAAGCTGAAGAGCTGTGCTTGAAACAAAAAAATATTTGTGAGATTTTTAGCAATTAAAGAGTAGCATCTTTATAAAATTTAACTCTATGAATAAACACAAGGTAATAAGACCAAATCCAAATAAATAAATAGTGTGTGACGTTTCGGGGACAGCGTTGTTACCATCTTCAGACAAAAGTACTGAACGGGCTGGTGGCGCAGTGGTAGCCGGTCTGACTCCAGATCAGAAGGTTGCATGTTCGAATCACGTCCGGCTCATTTTTTCATTCAGTACTTTTGTCTGAAGATGGTAACAACGCTGTTACCGAAACGTCGCACACTATTTATTTATTTGGATTTGGTCTTATTACCTTGTGTATTCTTCCCCGGCAGACACCATCAAAAATCTCAAGCTTTACGAGCTTGAGCTTGATACCTTAGTATGATTGAGTGGAGATAAGAAAGAAGAAGAGACCTTGTGTTTATAATCTATAATCCAAATTGTGCCTTATCATTATGAATAAACCTTCAAATGGTGGATGCTACTCAGTTTGACAAAGCTGGTGTTATGGCTTTGTCACCATCTCGAGGCCACTAGTTTGTGGTGATAGACAATAGATGGAGTTTTTGACGTTTAATTTGATGGGAGAGTTGACCTTTTCTTTTATAGATCTTTTTCCTCCCAGCAAGAGTTCCACCCCAGGGGGGGTTGGTGGAAGGAGGGTCAAAACCATTGGTTTTCGACCGCTACGACCAGGATTCGATTCCCGCATTGGGCACTTTTTTTGCCGATAAAAAAAATGCTCCAATGCCCCCCCCCCCCCCCCCCTGATTCTTGCAAAAGTCCAACCCCACCAGCGAGTGCAAGTATCCAAACTGGGCTCTGGCACATTTGTAAGTACAAAGTTGAACTGCTTTTCACATGTGTAGACATGTGGTGCACTTTAGAGTAAAAGCAGTCGCCCCACTTCTACCCACCATGATTACCATGGCCTGTACTACGTGTACTAGGGATTAGCAAAGAATATATATATACTAGGTGAATGACCCGGCTTCGCCCGAGAAATCCCTTGGGTGCAATTTCCTTCATACTAAAAGTATATCAATAATAAATATTAGAAGTGCCATAGAATAGCAATACAGAAGTAACACATAAACTACAGGAAAAAAGTGTGTGTGATGGCAAAAATTGTATTATATTAGTGTTTAGGTATTTGATTTAATTAATATAGTTGATATAATAATATATATTTATATTATATATAATATAAATGAGTTTTAAAAATTGTAAAAAAAAAAATGCATCGGCCGGGAATCGAACCCGGGCCGCCCGCGTGGCAGGCGAGCATTCTACCACTGAACCACCGATGCTTAAAAAAAATGGCCATATTTAGGTATTCATTCCATTCCGGATTAGTCCGCGTAAAAAAAGGTTCTTCAAATGAAAAAAAGAAATAGCCAAAAATACTAATCAAAATGCAGCCGAAAATTTTCCTCAGGTTTATAAAAAGCGACATGCAAAATTTGGTACCAATTGGTTCAGTAGTTTTTGAGTTTATCGCGAAACAGACATTGACTTTTATATATATAGAGATATAGTTCCATCTATACAATAGTTGTAGAAATATCTGATAGATTAAATTGGCAAAAATCTCTGGGAAGGCTCACCGTAGATGAGCCATCCCAATTCTTGTTCATCTTGAATTGACTAATTGTAGAAATTTGTCCTATATATGTGTGTATGTATGATCAAAATAAGTATTATTGAATAATTCCATCCTCAACAAACAGAGTGCATATTCAACACAAAGCAATAACACGCCATCTATACATATAAAATGAAAGGATTTAAAAGCACGAATGTTTCTTTTATACATAATACAAACTTCTACTGCCCTTACTGCGATGAAAAAAATATATTGGTAGGGCTTGGCTCATCAGTGGTGAACCCTCCCAGAGGTTTCACCAATTTAATCCACCAGACCGCTTCTCAGAGCTCTAATACTGTATTGGACAATTCTGTTTATATACGCAGCATTGAAGGATGGAATCTCAGAAATGGTTTTCAAGCAAACTATGGACATAAGCTTATAGGACAGTAGAATTATATTCAAATATTTGCATTGAGCAATGCTCCTCCGCAAACAATAGTATTGTGTATAAAGGAAACATTCGTGCTTTTAAATCCTTTCATTTTATGTGAGAGTGCATATTGTTTATATCAAAATATTACCAATTAAATAGGTATATGAATGGACAAGTAAAGAAGGCTTCTATTAAAATTAAAAAAAAAAACTGTTTTCATTAACTCACATCATCCACAAGTCGGCCTGCCACTGAGTAGTGCTCCCAGTCTTAATGACAAAAGCAGACGCATTCTACTTCACCAAGTTTGATACCCTAATATGATCAAGTGGAGATAAAGAAAGAAGAAGATCCACAAGAGATAGATAACTAAATACTCTGAAAAAGAATGTTTTTTTTTTTTTGTTTTGTTTTTTTTTTTTGTAGAGAAGAATCAGGTTTTTATATTTTCCTAATTTATCAGAGACATTTGATTCCCTATGATCAATTATGAATGTGAGAGCTGGACTCTCAGAAAAGAAGAAAGAAAAAGAATAGAAGCTTTAGAACTGTGGACATGGATAAAGGTACTTAAGAGTGCCATGGACAGATAGAAAGACAAATAAACAAAAGGTAATAAGACCAAATACAAATAAATAAATAGTGTGTGACGTTTCGGTAACAGCGTTGTTACCATCTTTAATGTTGTTACTGAAACGTCACACACTATTTATTTGGATTTGGTCTTATTACCTTAAAATCTATAATCCAAATTGTTCCTTATCAGAAAGACAAATATTTCAATCTTAAATGAAATTAATCCTGGTAGGTCCCTAGATTCCCAAATATGTAAACAAAGACTGACCTATTTAGAATACATGAGAGCAAATGGATTAGAAAAGATGTTGACGCTGGGAAAAATTGAAGGAAGAAGATAGGAAGACCTGTAATGAGTTTGCTAGAAGGGGTCAAGAAAACTACCAGGTCATTAGATAAGCTACGAATGATGGTCAGTAACAGAACAAATTGGATAATATTTGTCTATAGTGTCACCAAAGGTCGAAGTAGAAGGACACTAAAACATTGGCTTGTCTCATAATAAGGTGATAGAGATTCTAATATATAGAGAGATCTTATTATAAAGACAAGTGGGTAACACCCTCGATTCCCGACAGTCATGAACCGGGATTGTATCCCACGTTAACATTTGGTTTTAATATGTGAATAACCTTTACATATTAGTCATTGTTGCAAATATCATAAACTAGGTTGCTCTTTTTGAGTGGTACCTAATTAAGTGATTTTGGAACAGAGATCTTATTAGAATTTCACTCAAGTGATTCGGACTCCTAGCATGTGGCTGCAACTTTCGAATGTGTTGCCGTACTTGCCCGGTTTCCTGACCGGGCTTGCATATGCGACTGCCCCTGTACTTTGGAACACTGCAACAGAGCATTGCGGTCTGTTTGCTCTCCACGGTCACCCTTGGGATCAATACTCATACTATTGGTCCCGTCTCTGCCTACCCCTGATCTCTGCGGATCACCACCCTGATCCTCCTCTACATCCCGGCTCTCCTGACCTTACCCGGCGATGATCCCCTGGCCAACCATCCCCAGGCCCCTCCAACAATACAATTTATATAGTGCTTTGTATATATTTTGCTTTATGCATCCATCGGGGCTCAAAATAAACTCCGCCTTTGCCGGTCCCAAGGGATACAGGATGAGCAGCGTTTTGTAATCCATGTTAGGAGCAACTGCACATGGCGTCTGTTCCTCATGTCAGAGGCGGCCATTTCTTTTGGAGCTAAGTCGGCCTGCTACTGAGTAGTGCTCCCAGTCTTAATGACAAAGGCAGACACATTCTACTTCACCCAGTCATGATGGTTGTCAAACAGACACCATCAAGGGTCACAACTTGATATCCTAATATGATTGAGTGGAGATAAGAAAGAAGAAGAAGAATCGGGGCTCAAAAATCATCCATTCTGGTTAGCAGCCCCATGAATAAAGATATTTCTTTATTAGAAACTGCAGTGATGCAGGATAGGTTCCATCAGCTTGTCAATTTGTGCAAGTAAGAAAGCATTTTCCTTTGGTTGCGTGAGCTGTCTTAGACAGAGGATCATGTCTCTTCTGTCAGAGTGGACATTTCTCCAGGAGCAATGATGCCACAGTACTAAGGATGTCACCACTCCAGGTTTTGATGAGTAGTTGGTTGTCACATCATTTGGGTGAATTATAAATGTCCACAGGTTTCTTAGGAAGGAAGAGAATTCTTCTTTATTTTGTAACATCTCTTATCATACATCTGAGATAGAAACAAGTATCAATAATAATTTGAAAAACAGATAATAGCATCTGTGGTTGATAAGGCACAATTTGGATTATAGATTATAAACACAAGGTAATAAGACCAAATCAAATAAATAAATAGTGTGTGACGTTTCAGTAACAACGTTGTTACTATCTTCAGACAAAAGTACACACTTTGAAGACAACTTTACTTTTTGTTAACGAAACGTCACACACTATTTATTTATTTGGATTTGGTTTTATTACCTTAAGTTTATAATCTGTGGTTAATTAAAAAATGTTCAGAACGTCTAATTTTTCACAGGTTAATAAAAAATAAATGGAAAAGCTAAGTTAAAAAGTTATTTTTGTATGCACATATTTCAAACTAACTCTACTTAATACTACAAACTCACACTATGTATTTATTTTGATTTGGTCTTATTACTTTGTGTTTATAAAGGTCTGCTCTTATGTTGGCTTGTTTTGTTTTTATCTCTACTCAGTTGAAAAAAATTACATGGTCGTCTCCATCATATATTCTTTCCAAATTATAAGGCTTGATAAATGACTCTCAAAGGTGATAAGGCACAATTTGGATTATAGATTAGAAACACAAGGTAATATTAAAGATAGAGGCTGCCTGGCCGGCATTCATAGTTCTTCAAATTAAAGATACTTAGGCCAGTAAATCTTTTTTTATTGTCTCGACGTTACGACAAAAATCTTTTGTCAGGAGCGAACAAAAATTGCCAAAACGCCGAGACAATAAAAAGATTTACTGACCGAAGTATCTTTAATTTGAAGAACAAGGTAATAAGACCAAATCCAAATAAATAAATAGTGTATGACATTTCAGTAACAGTGTTGTTACTATCTTCATACAAAAGTACTGAAACAACTTTTGTCTGAAGATGGTAACAATGGTGTTACTGAAACATCACACACTATTTATTATGTTTAATTATTGGTTTATATTATGGTCTTATTACCTTGTGTTTGACTCTCAAGATATAAAAATCATCAATCATGATATTACAATGAACTTTATTGATTTATATTAATCTTTGACATCTAAGTACAAATTTTTTTTTTTGATATTTCATCTACTCTTCTTTACTATTCCAATATAAATTTGTTTATACTGCATCTTTCTACAACATTTTAACTGACAAATGTTTCCATCAGCAAATCAGAAATTAACAATTTACATCAGCAGGAAGCTGGAAGGGTGTGGTGAGATATTTCAACACAGAAAAGTTCATTCATATTTTCCAATAAAACAAGTCAAATGAGAAATTCAAAATCTCTACATTATCATTAAATTTAAAATGAATAATATTATTTTCCATACGACTCATTTTGTGTGATTCTATTATATAAGAACTATCTTTATATGATTGTTTAGACGTATACACCTCATCTATATAACATTTTTAAATGAACATTGTTTAAATGCATGCCTTATAATTTGAATGTATGCCTTATAAAAATTTATTGGTTAAATTGTATGGGTTGTGAGTTGTGTTGCCAATTTTCATTGAAATTTTTTAAAACAATTTTAAGATTATATCAATTTTGAAAGTTTTAAAAGGACAAAATAGTTTTTTTTTATTTGTATTTATTAAAAAAAAACCAACACAAAAAATTCTAAATATACCATATGTAAAACATATTATTTTAAAAAGGCAAAAAAATTATGGAAAATCTATATTTATAAAAATTATTAATGTAAGGGTGTGTTACCTTTACTTGAGCTTCTCTGAATTAGAAGTGCCCTAACTTGGGTGTCTGACATAAATTTTTTCATACATTCCTGGTTGGTTTTGTCAACAAGGGCTGCTTCAAGTGCTGGATGTAATTGTTCATCATCCTCCAAAAGCACAGGAACAACCCTTTTGAGATATTTTATTAACAGTTCTAAGTCGGCAACAGACGCATTTTGAGATCCAGAGGAATCAGTTTGTTGCCCCAAACTGTTACCTCCTTCCCCCAAATCAGTCATTATAAAATAATTTCTCTAAAATGTAACAAATAATTTTGTTTTTAATCTCTATTTTGACAACAAAACAAATCAAGAATTAATAGTTGAAATCGACCGACAGACTCCATTAATGAATCATATTTTAGTAAATAGAGAGAACAGAGTCACGCAAAAACATTTGCCAAAAGAAAAAATTAAAGAAGACTAAACCTACGGCATTCAACACAAAATTTATTATAATAAATATTACATTAAATTTTAAAGAAAAACTCATGAATAATATATTTTAAATACGTCCCATTTAATTTTCCTCTATTATTTATATATTTCAATTTGTGTTCTAAAAATTTATATTTATTCATAAAAATTTTAAAAAATTACAAATATTTTTCTGTTTGTTCTTAATTTTTAATACACAATAAATTTTCAAAAATCCATACAGATATTGTGAATACTAACATTTAAAACATCTCCAAAACAAACTGTTTTTTTTTTTTTTAATTATTATTATTATTATTTGGTTTGTTTTCCACGTGTACCATTTTACCCCATACAAACTCACCAAATAAAAGCATTTCGTTAATTTTATTATTTTTCTATAGTTTTACATTTATCTAGCCGAAAAAAGACTTGCCTGAAAGCTTCTGATTATAATAAGGAAAAGACGCGAGTTATAATAGTAATAACTGATAAAAATAATAGTACATTCCATTACTTTAATTTTTATGCGAAAGTTTCCCATATTATTTTGAAAAAAATATTTATCTTAGGGAAACATTGTGTGTATACTATCCTGTTGGGATGCTAATGGGTTGTTGATGTTATAACGCATTGCCTCTCATTGTCATACTCAACCTATGCATAATTGTGATACCTTATAAGTACTGCTTAAAAGTCTCTGACAGTTGACTAATGGTATAACTACAATATCCAAGTGACCTATTATAAAGATGGGGCAAAAACTCCCCTGCAATGAATTGAACCTTAATCATTGTGTGGACCATGGTCATGTCATTAGGTTTCTGCCTTATAGATAAGTGTTGGTTCAACAAAAGCTAGGCTTAATGCCTAAAACTTCTATAAAAGAGGATGCGAACATTACCATAGAGCGCATTCTCTATTCCCATACTTGATGAGCAGTGGTGGACTATGGAACATTGCCTGATAGGAAAAAAATTGAGTAAGAAATTATCTTTCGCTCCGGACCTACAGTCCTAGATATTCGCGGTGGTCTCGAGGACCACGCCATCACCATCTCCCCTCAGCTGCAAAGCATGCGCTCTACGTTTTTTCGTAGATCGCGAAATGCGTGTTGTCGCTAGAGACTCGCTGACGATCTTCCATCAAACTCTGCAGCGGTGGCTGAGGCGCCATGTACATAATCATTGTACATAGCATATATCTATTTTTAATATAATCATCATTTTGTAAATTACTCGTTATTATTAACTAAATAGTGCAGACTGTGCACTTTTACCTGTATTGACAAGATGTCAATAAAATCATGTTAATTGTCAATTGTCTCTCTCTCTCAATATATTTTATATATATGTATATTTATCAATTATTTTTATCTATTTATTCCTATATTTATCATTATATAATCATATTTATTTATATTTATATTTATTCTGTACTAGCGGATGTACCCGGCTTCGCTCGGGTTTTACCCAGGTTTGTCTAACGAACATTTGTTAAAACATTGCTCTATAAACTTAAAAACAAAAAAATAGATATATTTTGATAATTTGAAACTCGTAAATTTGAATCTCTCGATAAAGTGAACATTTTTTCCCGGTCCCTTGAAAAATACTCGATAAGTTGAATAAAATCAATATTAATTGGTTCCCTCGGTAATTGGAAGTTAAAGGAATAGTATCTTGCCTTGGAATTGTATCATTATTCTTGTCTCAAATAAATTGGCGTGTCATCCTGAATTTTGTCTTTCCTAATTTTCTACATTACAAAATCATCATTTTATCTAGTGAACATTTTTTCCCGGTCCCTTGAAAAATACTCGATAAGTTGAATAAAATCAATATTAATTGGTTCCCTCGGTAATTGGAAGTTAAAGGAATAGTATCTTTGCCTTGGAGTTGTATCATTTTTCTTGTCTCAAATAAATTGCCGCGAAATCCTGAATTTTGTCTTTCCTAATTTTCTACATTACAAAATCATCATTTCATCTATTCTCCCAATATATATGTTGTAGATAAATGATAAAACTAACTTTGACTTTTGCGCAATCAATAGGTAGAAAATCTTACTTTTGATAAATAATCTTTAAGATAATAAACCTAGTGATAATAAAACTTATAGATAAAAAAACTTGTTATCATCGTTGCAATGAGGGCGCTGCTTTCGAGTTAAATCTACAAATATGCAAATAACTCTAAGGATATTCAAGATATTCAAGAAATTATTTTTCAAAAACCTTCCCGGGGATATAGCTAATAATATCCCAAAATTTCACGGCAATTGGATGTATGGTTTTTGAATCTATAGAGTACAGACAGACAGACAGACAAACAGACAGACAGACATTCATTTTTATATTATTTATTCAGTATTTAACCTTATAATCTTATATGGACTTTGAAATAAAGTAATTTCAATCTCAATCTCTCAATATCTTAATGCTATACCATATATATCTTTGTGCTGTCTTTTGATGTCACACCTGCAAATGTAGAGACCATATTTTCACCAGAAAGTTAAAAATTAAATACAGTGCTTTGTACTTTACAAGATACACTACGCCATTAAAGGGTAATAAATCCCTCATATACTTAGTCATTTTTGCTTACATACTTCATTTGAAAGTATAAAACATGCTGCATGCTCTTGCTCTGATTCACTTGGATTTCTTTTGATTACTTATTGTCTAATTCTTGAATATACTTATAATCTACCTAGTACATATTTTTACATTAGAGGCAAATAAAAATATATAAGGCGCATTAGCGCGTCATTTTATACAAGAAACTAATTACATTATATTAGGGCCCGTGTGTTTTAAATATTAGAGCGGCATAGGATATTAAACCATTGGGGGAGTTCACCACTGATGAGCCAGGCTCTTCGCTTGTAAGTAGTTCATAAATTTGAAGAAACTATTTAAAGTAATTTTTCTTTTCCCAAATAAAACAACTTATAATACAATATAAAATGCCAGATATACTAGCAGAACATAATATTTCCCGAACATAATAATAGAGCTGTCTTGTATATTAAACTGGAAAAACCGCTATAGAGAGTTCATCGAAGGTGAAGAGATAAATAAAACCATCCCAATATTTTCCATCTTAGCAAGAATAGAGAAGAAAGTTGATTCATAAAAAAAGACCTCCAAATAGTTTTCTTCAAAATACAAATTTATATGCGACAAAGTTATATACAGTTAAGCCTGTCTATAGCGCCCCCTCTTGGTAATGACCAAAATAGGGTGCTATAGACAGGTCACTTTTAATGTAAATCTCATAGTATTTACGTATTTAAAATCGGGAACTATTGAGAGGAAGGCGCTATTTAGAGGGGGCTCTATAGACAGGCTTAACTGTACTATTTTACATACCTATCGTGAGAAACTGTTAACATATCAGAGATTATGATACTGAAATTTTACAGATTTGAATCTTGGCAGTTCTTTTTTTAATACTTGTAGAGGGCCTTCTCCCGTAACTAATTTTCGTCACCCAATTTTGTGGCACATTTTCTTGACATAATAGAATAAGGTTATTGAAATTTAGTTATCAAAAGAACATGTACTATGCTAAAAGATTTGTAGCAGGAGTAGCAATAGTGATGGATTTATTTTTTATCTTGTTCTCTTTTGGCCTCTTACATTAACTGCTAATACAGAGCCTACATTATATTTTAATTTTATAAAGAAAATAAAGTCTCCAGGGCTAAGTTTCTTGCTCAAACTTTTATTCTCTAGCTTTCGGACCTGTCAGTCCTTCCACAGGAGTATCACGATAACCACGATTATATTTTAAGAAAAAAATAAATATAATTTTACCGACAAAATAGATGCTGAAAATATGCACCATCTATTGACCGCCTCGGCAACATAGCATCAGATATATAACACCAGATGGCGCTTGGAAAGAAAGCCAATGAATACATAATGCATATATTATATATTCATAAGCTCAAACTGTAACACATAGTCATTAATTTTAAATAATCCAATGGCATCTCGCCAATTAGTTCCCCTAAGCCCCGAGAGGTGGCGCGCGTTTGAGGCTATAAAAATTGCGGTAAACATTATTCGCCATCTTGGGTGTTTTATACTCTTGCTATTTGATTGAATCTTCTGCATTCGATTTTTAAAATAGTTATTGTTTTTTTTTTAGTTTGTTTCATTGTATATTTATTAATTAAACTATTTGCCTATATTTTTACGCTTTTATTTAGTTAATAATAAATAAATAAAAATTCCCCTTTAAAAAAGTTTTTATTAAAATGCACTAAAAAGGGGGAAAAACGGATTTCTAACTCGTTTGGGGTCTTTAAAAATCACTGAAAAAAAATCAATTCACAACTCCCAACAGTTTCCGACATCGTGTAACACATAAGATTTAAAAAGAAATATAGAAATTGGTTCATTCCCGGTTACCACGATTCCCCAGAAGTCTGAAAATTTGTACACTTCATTGTTAGTTGACAATTTAAACAATTTTATTGATTCTTCTAATCAATTTTTACAAAGGTGGAAAACAACATATAATAAAATAGTAAATAAATGGTAGATAAAGTGTAGGGGAATATATATATAGTTGTGTATATGTACAAATTTCTTCAGCAAAGAAGACTCCCCCACCTTTAGAGAGTTCTCCTCCAGACAAGGTCTTCACTCTTCAGTTCCACACCGAGGAAGTACTTATAGATGTGTGTCTTGGTAAACACCAGGATGGCCAGAGTGTCATCGTCTAGGTCATTGTTAGTTGAACTGAGCGAGTGTTCAAAATTTCATACTTCTTTATGGTGAAAAACATATTAAAATTTTAAAATTTGAAAGGCAATTTGAAATTTTGTCCAATCCCGGCCACCTATAAAATCTTGCAGTGTTCCAAACTCGCCAATCAAGTAACTTAGAGTCTCATGAAAACTTCATTACTGCCCTATATAACAGAAAATTTGTCTTGAAATATATTACAATTTATTTCAAGACACAAAACGCGATATCACGGCTAGGGATAATTGCATCGATTTACATTTTTTAAAACAGATACAGTTATAAACATATTATACAAGAAAAAGTAATTATAATAAAAATAGAAACAATAATATATATTAGGAACCTGAGCCTTTCAGGTTAGAAAGATAATCATAAATATATCTACAAAAATAGTTAAATCTATGATAATTCTCTCTGCTATTTACAAATTGATATAGATCTACAACATTGTCTGTTGTCTAGCGGTGAAAAATATTACAAGGCCGCGTTAAAAATAAGGTTAAGTTTGCAAGTTTTAATTAAAGGTACCTACTGCCCAAAATTTATAATCTGCGTTAATAATAATTCTGTATATACACCCATAGACAAAACTTAAGAAAGTGTAAAGTCCCTGATTTCACTGGTTGCCTTATTTCTTTAGAAGGATACAGAGGCAATTTTGTTTATACTTGGTTATCTCGGTGTCTTCAATAAAGGTCGCTGTAATATCTTTCAGAGTCGAACAACCTGTATAAGACTAAAAGGTCTTAATACAACTTTTTGTTGTTGATATCTTTCGGATTTATTGTCTGAATCTTGATATACATGATAAAAGGTTCAACTTCCATTAAGTTTTGTTCATAAGTATATCTCAAACACATGTGTAAATAAACTTAATTTTATTTTCTTGTTCCATATATACATATTTCCTATTATTCAGTTTCTCTCTGCCTTGTAATTTATAAGGGGAATCTTCTATAAGACCAGTGTGTTTTAATAAAGGCTTATATGTGTGAAAATATTCGAATTTATTTCTCCCCCTTTTTTTTCACTCATTTTCTGTATCTTCAGGATACTGTTGAGGGTTCAGGCGAGAATCCTCACGCCACTTCGCGCCTGGTGGCGCCAGTGCGGCAGGAACCGGCCGAGACTGGAACCCGGAAGTTTGGTTTCGGTTTTGGTTGCGAGGGGAGAGTATCTCCGCGTTTGGCTGTGTGTGGTGTTCTCCTTATGTTCCGGGACTGGTTATAAATAAAACCGGTACCAAGGAAGCTCCGACGACTCAGAGTGGATTATTGACAAAACAACGGGAACAACACAACAGATACTAGACTACAAGATACTACAACTAAATACAAGACTAATTAAGCAATTAAAAAAGGTTTCCAGAGTTGAGTTTCTTTTTATTTCAAACTAGACGAATGACCCGGGCAACGCCCGGGTTTTACCCGATTAAATGTTTTTATTCAAATACTATAGCACGGCGGCGGTGGGGCCCGTTGCCTCCCGGCGTTCACGCTGACTTCCCTGTGCGCGCATGGCTGTCCCGAGGGCCCACGTGACCGCCCGCCATTTCCGCCGCACAGGCAGGTCACGTGCAACGGCGGCAGCCAATCGTCGCGCGCCGCCGTCGACGCCTGAGTGTTCTAGTTGAATAATTTGAATATATAGTTTTAATAAATGATTTATATATTTTTTAAAATAGCCTATCGCCACCCTCGTTTTTTTTTTTTACCTATGTATGGAAATTTTGGTTTGAATTAGTGAACTACTGCGAATTTGTATACCGGACATACAGACCAACCAACAAACATACAAACATTCATTTTATATATATAGATATCATCTCAAGCTTTCAGGCATCTTCTTTGCCCTTCTACAGGAGAACATATACAATGAATAAAACGTCGCCTGATGCATCAGGCGTTGAAATAATAATAAAAAAAAATAAAAACTCATCTCCGGAAACCTTTTTTAAAATTGTTTAATTAATATCCAGGATTTAATTACAAAAAGAATCTTACGCCTTTAAAATAGTTTCGAATTTTGATAACAGATGGCGCGCTAGTGCATCATATTATAAATGTTCTAATAAAAGACACAATTTGATATTTGCGGAAGAGCGATTGCTCGAAGCATATTATATATTTATAATTATATGTAATTCTACTGTCCTCAAAGCTTATGTCCATAGTTAATCTAAAATACCCATTCCAAGAGTCTAGCAACAGTATCATTATAAAAGGAAGTTCCAAAAATGCAACAGAGCCTTAAAATGCTTACCTGTTAGCATGTAGAAGGCGGAATAAATTGTTACCAAAAATGCAATATAACAGTAGTATGGTAGATTAAACTGGCGAAACCGCTGGGAGGGTTTACCACTGATGAGCCAGGCCCTTCCTTTAATTTTTCCATTGCAGTAAGGGCAGTAGAAATTGTTTAATTTCAAGAAGAACCTTACGCCTTTAAAATAGTTTCGAATTTTAATATCCAGGATATTTAAATCAATTGATGTGAAATATAAGTCTAATTATGATTAAATTGCTTATCCCCTTAGTACACGTGGTACAGGCCATGATAATCATGGTGGGTAGAAGTAGGCGACTGCTTTTACTGTAAGTGCACCACATGTCTACACATGTGAAAAGCAGTTCGACTTTGCACTTACAAATACGCCAGAGCCCCGTTTGGTTACTTGCACTCGCTGGTGGGGTTGGACTTTTGCAAGAATCAGAGGGCCATTGAAGCATTTCATTTTTAATCAGAAAAAAAGTGCCCAATGTGGGAATCGAACCCGGGTCGTAGCGGTCGAAACCAACGGTTTAGACCATCCTTCCACCGACCCCCAAACATATATGTAAACGGATTCATACACTAAAAGAAACATCTATCCAATTAAATTTTAAATTTTGTGTCATTCAATTTCTTATTTCTGAAAAACAAATATAATTTATGGGTGTATTTTTCAATCCTATTGATATTAGTATATTTAATCTATGATGCCTTAGCAACTGTTATGAAAATTCGAAACTATTATAGACGCGTATGATTCTTTTAAATCGGACAACCTGTATAAGACTAAAAGGTCTTAATACAACTTTTTGATTTGATATATTTCAGAGTTATTGTCTGAATCTTGATATACATGATTAAAGGTTCAACTTCCTTAAGTTTTGTCCATGAGTGTAGTTATCTCGTGTGTCTTCAATAAAGGTCACTGTAATATCTTTCAGAGTTATTGTCTGAATCCCAATATACATGCTAAAAGGTACAACTTCCTTAAGTTTTGTCCATGAGTATAGTTATCTCGTGTGTCTTCAATAAAGGTCACTGTAATATCTTTCAGAGTTATTGTCTGAATCCCAATATATATGCTAAAAGGTTCAACTTCCTTAAGTTTTGTCCATGAGTGTAGTTATCTCGAGTGTCTTCAATAAAGGTCACTGTAATATCTTTCAGAGTTATTGTCTGAATCCCAATATACATGCTAAAAGGTTCAACTTCCTTAAGTTTTGTCCATGAGTGTAGTTATCTCGAGTGTCTTCAATAAAGGTCACTGTAATATCTTTCAGAGTTATTGTCTGAATCCCAATATACATGCTAAAAGGTTCAACTTCCTTAAGTTTTGTCCATGAGTGTAGTTATCTCGTGTGTCTTCAATAAAGGTCACTGTAATATCTTTCAGAGTTATTGTCTGAATCCCAATATACATGCTAAAAGGTTCAACTTCCTTAAGTTTTGTCCATGAGTGTAGTTATCTCGTGTGTCTTCAATAAAGGTCACTGTAATATCTTTCAGAGTTATTGTCTGAATCCCAATATACATGCTAAAAGGTTCAACTTCCTTAAGTTTTGTCCATGAGTGTAGTTATCTCGTGTGTCTTCAATAAAGGTCACTGTAATATCTTTCAGAGTTATTGTCTGAATCCCAATATACATGCTAAAAGGTTCAACTTCCTTAAGTTTTGTCCATGAGTGTAGTTATCTCGTGTGTCTTCAATAAAGGTCACTGTAATATCTTTCAGAGTTATTGTCTGAATCCCAATATACATGCTAAAAGGTTCAACTTCCTTAAGTTTTGTCCATGAGTGTAGTTATCTCGTGTGTCTTCAATAAAGGTCACTGTAATATCTTTCAGAGTTATTGTCTGAATCCCAATATACATGCTAAAAGGTTCAACTTCCTTAAGTTTTGTCCATGAGTGTAGTTATCTCGTGTGTCTTCAATAAAGGTCACTGTAATATCTTTCAGAGTTATTGTCTGAATCCCAATATACATGCTAAAAGGTACAACTTCCTTAAGTTTTGTCCATGAGTATAGTTATCTCGTATGTCTTCAATAAAGGTCACTGTAATATCTTTCAGAGTTATTGTCTGAATCCCAATATACATGCTAAAAGGTTCAACTTCCTTAAGTTTTGTCCATGAGTGCAGTTATCTCGTGTGTCTTCAATAAAGGTCACTGTAATATCTTTCAGAGTTATTGTCTGAATCCCAATATACATGCTAAAAGGTACAACATCCTTAAGTTTTGTCCATGAGTCTAGTGATCTCGTGTGTCTTCAATAAAGGTCACTGTAATATCTTTCAGAGTTATTGTCTGAATCCCAATATACATGCTAAAAGGTACAACTTCCTTAAGTTTTGTCTATGAGTGTAGTTATCTCGTGTGTCTTCAATAAAGGTCACTATAATATCTTTCAGAGTTATTATCTGAATCCCAATATACATGCTGAAAGGTACAACTTCCTTAAGTTTTGTCCATGAGTGTAGTTATCTCGTGTGTCTTCAATAAAGGTCACTGTAATATCTTTCAGAGTTATTGTCTGAATCCCAATATACATGCTAAAAGGTTCAACTTCCTTAAGTTTTGTCCATGAGTGTAGTTATCTCGATTGTCTTCAATAAAGGTCACTGTAATATCTTTCAGAATTATTGTCTGAATCCCAATATACATGCTAAAAGGTTCAACTTCATTAAGTTTTGTCCATGAGTGTAGTTATCTCGCGTGTCTTCAATAAAGGTCACTGTAATATCTTTCAGAGTTATTGTCTGAATCCCAATATACATGCTAAAAGGTTCAACTTCCTTAAGTTTTGTCCATGAGTGTAGTTATCTCGTGTGTCTTCAATAAAGGTCACTGTAATATCTTTCAGAGTTATTGTCTGAATCCCAATATACATGCTAAAAGGTACAACTTCCTTAAGTTTTGTTCATGAGTGTAGTTATCTCGTGTGTCTTCAATAAAGGTCACTGTAATATCTTTCAGAGTTATTGTCTGAATCCCAATATACATGCTAAAAGGTACAACTTCCTTAAGTTTTGTCCATGAGTATAGTTATCTCGTATGTCTTCAATAAAGGTCACTGTAATATCTTTCAGAGTTATTGTCTGAATCCCAATATACATGCTAAAAGGTTCAACTTCCTTAAGTTTTGTCCATGAGTGCAGTTATCTCGTGTGTCTTCAATAAAGGTCACTGTAATATCTTTCAGAGTTATTGTCTGAATCCCAATATACATGCTAAAAGGTACAACATCCTTAAGTTTTGTCCATGAGTGTAGTGATCTCGTGTGTCTTCAATATAGGTCACTGTAATATCTTTCAGAGTTATTGTCTGAATCCCAAAATACATGCTAAAAGGTACAACTTCCTTAAGTTTTGTCTATGAGTGTAGTTATCTCGTGTGTCTTCAATAAAGGTCACTATAATATCTTTCAGAGTTATTATCTGAATCCCAATATACATGCTGAAAGGTACAACTTCCTTAAGTTTTGTCCATGAGTGTAGTTATCTCGTGTGTCTTCAATAAAGGTCACTGTAATATCTTTCAGAGTTATTGTCTGAATCCCAATATATATGCTAAAAGGTTCAACTTCCTTAAGTTTTGTCCATGAGTGTAGTTATCTCGAGTGTCTTCAATAAAGGTCACTGTAATATCTTTCAGAGTTATTGTCTGAATCCCAATATACATGCTAAAAGGTTCAACTTCCTTAAGTTTTGTCCATGAGTGTAGTTATCTCGTGTGTCTTCAATAAAGGTCACTGTAATATCTTTCAGAGTTATTGTCTGAATCCCAATATACATGCTAAAAGGTACAACTTCCTTAATTTTTGTCCATGAGTATAGTTATCTCGTATGTCTTCAATAAAGGTCACTGTAATATCTTTCAGAGTTATTGTCTGAATCCCAATATACATGCTAAAAGGTTCAACTTCCTTAAGTTTTGTCCATGAGTGTAGTTATCTCGAGTGTCTTCAATAAAGGTCACTGTAATATCTTTCAGAGTTATTGTCTGAATCCCAATATACATGCTAAAAGATTCAACTTCCTTAAGTTTTGTCCATGAGTGTAGTTATCTCGTGTGTCTTCAATAAAGGTCACTGTAATATCTTTCAGAGTTATTGTCTGAATCCCAATATACATGCTAAAAGGTACAACTTCCTTAAGTTTTGTCCATGAGTATAGTTATCTCGTATGTCTTCAATAAAGGTCACTGTAATATCTTTCAGAGTTATTGTCTGAATCCCAATATACATGCTAAAAGGTTCAACTTCCTTAAGTTTTGTCCATGAGTGCAGTTATCTCGTGTGTCTTCAATAAAGGTCACTGTAATATCTTTCAGAGTTATTGTCTGAATCCCAATATACATGCTAAAAGGTACAACATCCTTAAGTTTTGTCCATGAGTCTAGTGATCTCGTGTGTCTTCAATATAGGTCACTGTAATATCTTTCAGAGTTATTGTCTGAATCCCAAAATACATGCTAAAAGGTACAACTTCCTTAAGTTTTGTCTATGAGTGTAGTTATCTCGTGTGTCTTCAATAAAGGTCACTATAATATCTTTCAGAGTTATTATCTGAATCCCAATATACATGCTGAAAGGTACAACTTCCTTAAGTTTTGTCCATGAGTGTAGTTATCTCGTGTGTCTTCAATAAAGGTCACTGTAATATCTTTCAGAGTTATTGTCTGAATCCCAATATACATGCTAAAAGGTACAACTTCCTTAAGTTTTGTCCATGAGTATAGTTATCTCGTATGTCTTCAATAAAGGTCACTGTAATATCTTTCAGAGTTATTGTCTGAATCCCAATATACATGCTAAAAGGTTCAACTTCATTAAGTTTTGTCCATGAGTGTAGTTATCTCGCGTGTCTTCAATAAAGGTCACTGTAATATCTTTCAGAGTTATTGTCTGAATCCCAATATACATGCTAAAAGGTTCAACTTCCTTAAGTTTTGTCCATGAGTGTAGTTATCTCGTGTGTCTTCAATAAAGGTCACTGTAATATCTTTCAGAGTTATTGTCTGAATCCCAATATACATGCTAAAAGGTACAACTTCCTTAAGTTTTGTTCATGAGTGTAGTTATCTCGTGTGTCTTCAATAAAGGTCACTGTAATATCTTTCAGAGTTATTGTCTGAATCCCAATATACATGCTAAAAGGTACAACTTCCTTAAGTTTTGTCCATGAGTATAGTTATCTCGTATGTCTTCAATAAAGGTCACTGTAATATCTTTCAGAGTTATTGTCTGAATCCCAATATACATGCTAAAAGGTTCAACTTCCTTAAGTTTTGTCCATGAGTGCAGTTATCTCGTGTGTCTTCAATAAAGGTCACTGTAATATCTTTCAGAGTTATTGTCTGAATCCCAATATACATGCTAAAAGGTACAACATCCTTAAGTTTTGTCCATGAGTGTAGTGATCTCGTGTGTCTTCAATATAGGTCACTGTAATATCTTTCAGAGTTATTGTCTGAATCCCAAAATACATGCTAAAAGGTACAACTTCCTTAAGTTTTGTCTATGAGTGTAGTTATCTCGTGTGTCTTCAATAAAGGTCACTATAATATCTTTCAGAGTTATTATCTGAATCCCAATATACATGCTGAAAGGTACAACTTCCTTAAGTTTTGTCCATGAGTGTAGTTATCTCGTGTGTCTTCAATAAAGGTCACTGTAATATCTTTCAGAGTTATTGTCTGAATCCCAATATATATGCTAAAAGGTTCAACTTCCTTAAGTTTTGTCCATGAGTGTAGTTATCTCGAGTGTCTTCAATAAAGGTCACTGTAATATCTTTCAGAGTTATTGTCTGAATCCCAATATACATGCTAAAAGGTTCAACTTCCTTAAGTTTTGTCCATGAGTGTAGTTATCTCGTGTGTCTTCAATAAAGGTCACTGTAATATCTTTCAGAGTTATTGTCTGAATCCCAATATACATGCTAAAAGGTACAACTTCCTTAATTTTTGTCCATGAGTATAGTTATCTCGTATGTCTTCAATAAAGGTCACTGTAATATCTTTCAGAGTTATTGTCTGAATCCCAATATACATGCTAAAAGGTTCAACTTCCTTAAGTTTTGTCCATGAGTGTAGTTATCTCGAGTGTCTTCAATAAAGGTCACTGTAATATCTTTCAGAGTTATTGTCTGAATCCCAATATACATGCTAAAAGATTCAACTTCCTTAAGTTTTGTCCATGAGTGTAGTTATCTCGTGTGTCTTCAATAAAGGTCACTGTAATATCTTTCAGAGTTATTGTCTGAATCCCAATATACATGCTAAAAGGTACAACTTCCTTAAGTTTTGTCCATGAGTATAGTTATCTCGTATGTCTTCAATAAAGGTCACTGTAATATCTTTCAGAGTTATTGTCTGAATCCCAATATACATGCTAAAAGGTTCAACTTCCTTAAGTTTTGTCCATGAGTGCAGTTATCTCGTGTGTCTTCAATAAAGGTCACTGTAATATCTTTCAGAGTTATTGTCTGAATCCCAATATACATGCTAAAAGGTACAACATCCTTAAGTTTTGTCCATGAGTCTAGTGATCTCGTGTGTCTTCAATAAAGGTCACTGTAATATCTTTCAGAGTTATTGTCTGAATCCCAAAATACATGCTGTTGAAGTTTGAGATTGAATCAAGGAATAAAAGGATTATTTATTAAACAAAGTAACTTAAAGCAAGATGTTAGAGTAACAACATTTGAAAGGCAAGTAGGATAGATAGTGACGTCGACTGCAGCGCCGCCACGGCCGTTGATTGGTGGATCCCCCACGCCATTGGCTTCACGCCAATCTTTGGATCGCTTATTCCAACACTCCCTCTCGATCCAAAATGTTCAGTAGACCTCTTAAGTAGTGGAATTTGTTTCGTGGAAGAGGTTTAGTCATTATATCAGCTAGCTGTTCTGAGCTGCAAACATGATGCACTTTAAGTTCACCTTCTTCATGTTTGGATCTAATGAAGTGGTAGCGAACATCAATATGTTTCGTTCGTTTGTGGAATACTGGATTTTCAACAAGTTTTATTGCTGCTTGGTTGTCGATATAAAGTTCAGTTTCTTTAGTAATATCACAGCCGATGCCCTGTAGAAGTCTTCTGATCCAAATCAATTCCTTAGCAGCACTGCAGGCAGCGATGTATTCACTTTCGGTGGTTGAAAGTGCGATAATTGGTTGTCGTTGGCTTGCCCAAGAAACAGTTCCTCCGTTCATCATGAAGGCATAACCAGTCGTACTTTTTCTGGAGTCAACATCACGAGCAAAATCACTGTCAGAGTAGCCAACAAGTTGGTCTTGTCCAGTGAAGAGAATTCCCATGTGTGGAGTGCCTTTCAGATAACGGAAAATATTCTTCACTGTTGTACAATGTGCAGGTCCTGGATATTCTAGGAATTTACTCACTTGTGAAACTGCATAAGTGATATCTGGACGTGAAACACATGATGCAAACATAAGGGATCCAACAGCTTCTCGAAAAGGGAATTTAGGCATCTTTTCCTTTTGTTCTGGAGTAGGACAGTCCTGCTTTGTTAAGATGACAGAAGGATCCATAGGCACCGAAGCAGGAATACAGTCAGCCATATTAAATTTACTCAAAATTTTGTCAATATATGATGACTGGTGAATGAAAATACTTGCCCTATCTTCTGACTGCTCTATTTGTAGCCCAACAAAAAAGTTAACACTTCCAGATGTAATATCAAATGCGTGTTCTAACTCATCCATTATAATAGCTATTGCCTCTTTATCTTTAGATAGAATAATTCCATCATCAACATAGAGAGCTAAGATAACATTTGAATCATTGTGTGTTCCAATGAAAATGCACGGGTCGGCGTCTGATGTTTTGAAATTATGGCTATACAAAAAATTGGTAAATTTCTTATTCCAATTTCTAGAAGATTGTTTAAGACCATACAGACTTTTATGTAATCTATAGCAGCTATTATCATCTCTCTTGTAGCCTTCTGGTTGTTCAAGATAAACAAGTTCCTCTAATTCGCCATTGAGAAAAGCTGTCTTTACATCGAATTGCTTAAGAAACATCCTTTCAGAAGCAGCGTGTGATAAAAGAATGCGTAACGAATCGTACCTGACTACTGGGCTAAATGTATCGAAATAGTCAACATTTTTGATTTGAGAATAGCCTTTTGCAACTAATCTGGCTTTAAACCGTTGAATTGTACCATCGGACTCCGTTTTAATTTTATAAACCCATTTACAACCGATAGGTTTATGACCATCTGCCAAACGTTCTAAAGTCCATGTTTTATTTTTATTTAATGCATCAATCTCTTCATCCATGGCTAATTTCCATCTTTCTGAATCTGAACTCGCCATTGCATCCACATAGCTACTGGGCTCATCAGCGAGCAGCGCAAAGTTACATTTGCTATTCGAAACCTTAGAGCGAGTTATCATTGGATGCGAACTGATATCGGATACTGGCGGCATTTCCTGCACTGGAATGTTTGGTGTCGCAACTGGTGATTCATCCGGACCGCCGCCAATCTGGAAAAATATCTCCTTCGGTTTGGTAGATTCTCTATCTGAATGTGCAGTAGCTTTCTCATCGAATGTGACATCTTTAGAAATTCTTATTTTTCTAGTTTTCCAATCCCATAATCTAAAATTTTTGCTTGTATTCTCATAACCTAAAAACATAAGTTTTATCGATTTATTATCCCACTTTTTACGGTTTTCTTTGGGAATATGCATATAAGCATTACAGCCAAATATTTTATAGTTAGCTACATTAGGCTTTGTGCCAAAGAAAAGTTCATAAGGTGTCGTTCCAGGGGTTTGCTTAGTCGCACTTCTATTTAGAATATAGGTTGCTGTGTTACAGGCCTCAGCCCAAAAAAATCCTGGAAGATTTCGTGAATTTAGCATGGACCTGGCTGCTTCCACAATCGTACGATTGTCTCTTTCTATACGTCCTATCTGTTCGTGCACATAAGGTGCAGTGAACTCGTGAATTATCCCAAATCTTTTACATAAATCTGCAAAATTATCGCTTTTGAATTCTAGCGCATTATCAGTCCTAAGAACTTTTATCTTATTTCCAGTTTGAGTATAGATTAGAGTAGCATATTCTTTGAATATATCTAGCACATCTGATTTGTTTTTAATAAAATAAATATGGCAATAACCACTAAAGTAATCTTTAAATAAGCAGAAATACAGATATTTACTTAATGATTGAGTCTGCATTGGGCCACAAATATCAGCATAAATAAACTCACCTAGCTGGTAGTTTTTGCCATCTGAGGGATAGCACGACTTTCTATGGGCTTTTCCAAGTTGGCATCCTTCACAGAAGAAAGATTCTCCCTCTAAATCTTGAGGCTGCAGACCATCCACCAATCCTTTGGTCGCCATCTCTCGAAGTGTAGCAACTGGAAGATGCGCAAGTCTCTCGTGCCACAACTGAAGCTTGTTCTCGCTGGTGATGTATCCTTGTGATGATGACGTAACCTTGAAGAGCATCCTGTAGAGGTCGTCATGACGCACTCCTACGGCTTTTAGGTCATTATCCATGAAGATCTGTAGCTTGTCATGTTTGATAATGACGTTGAATCCTCTTCTTGTGGACGTAGAAAGGCTATACAAATTTTTCTTTAGTTGCGGCGAGTAGAGCACATTTCTTATGTACGTATTGTACCATCCACCGTCGACGTAGGCTTGAATCTCGATGTCTCCCATGCCTTCTGCAAGTAGTGTCGAGTTGTCTCCCAAGTAGATTGGATGATCACTGGTGAACGGCGTGTAGGTCTTGAACCACTCTCGTCGAAATGTCATGCTGCAGCTTGCACCGCTGTCAGCATACCAAATATCATTGGGCTCTACTTGATTATCGCACAAAATAAGTCCATAATCACTTGAACTTCCTTTTGAATCATGAAGATTTTTGGATTTATTTTTCTCATTAGCTAATCTTTTTCTACATTCGCGGCTCCAATGTCCAATTTTGTGACAATAGTGGCATTTAGTGTTCTTCTTGGCATCTTGAAAAGAACGTTGTGTATCTTTAGGCTTAGTTCGTGCTTGCCTGTGTAATAAGGCCTCATCTTGTTTAGAAGAACCGCTTTGTTGATTCCTTGTTTCTTCAATCAAAAGTCTTGCAGTTAAATTGTTAAGAGTTTGAGCTTTCGGATCTAACGATTCCCACGCTGCAACAAAGTAGCGCATACTCGAAGGCAAAGTATTTAAAATTTTTGCTACCTTTTGATCTTCCGTTATGGTTCCGCCCATTTGTGAAATTTGTGCAGAAATATTTTCAATTTTTGCTATGTAATCACTTATTGTTTCCGATGTCAATCGTGCATCGAAGAATTGTTGCCAAAGTAGGCCAATAGTAAATTCGGATTTTTGTTCATGAATAGCAAGTAATTTCTGCCACATTTGTGAAGCGGAAGTACAGTTCATCAGGGGCTGAAGAAACCTTAATTCGATTGCCTGTGATAATAACATCCTTGCCTTAACGTCCTTTGATTTCCAATTCTGTAGTGAACTTTCAGAGTTACTGTCGGAGGAAACAACATTCGGCTTTATTTCTAAGCCTTCCAATAATTCTAGTAATTTTTGTTGTTCCATAAGAAGCCTGAATTGGAATTTCCATAGTGAAAAGTTTTCACCATTAAAAACTTTAATCCTTGAAAGACAATCTTCGCTCATCTTCTTTGTCTTGGAATCGGCCAACGACAAAAAGAAACTAGGGTTATGGTTGGCGGTTGACGCCTAAACTTCGAGCAAAACAAAGGCTTACTCACTGCTGGCGGTTAATCCTTTTAGGCGCAGTGGAAGCGTGCTGGGCCCATAACCTGTTGAAGTTTGAGATTGAATCAAGGAATAAAAGGATTATTTATTAAACAAAGTAACTTAAAGCAAGATGTTAGAGTAACAACATTTGAAAGGCAAGTAGGATAGATAGTGACGTCGACTGCAGCGCCGCCACGGCCGTTGATTGGTGGATCCCCCACGCCATTGGCTTCACGCCAATCTTTGGATCGCTTATTCCAACACATGCTAAAAGGTACAACTTCCTTAAGTTTTGTCTATGAGTGTAGTTATCTCGTGTGTCTTCAATAAAGGTCACTATAATATCTTTCAGAGTTATTATCTGAATCCCAATATACATGCTGAAAGGTACAACTTCCTTAAGTTTTGTCCATGAGTGTAGTTATCTCGTGTGTCTTCAATAAAGGTCACTGTAATATCTTTCAGAGTTATTGTCTGAATCCCAATATACATGCTAAAAGGTTCAACTTCCTTAAGTTTTGTCCATGAGTGTAGTTATCTCGAGTGTCTTCAATAAAGGTCACTGTAATATCTTTCAGAGTTATTGTCTGAATCCCAATATACATGCTAAAAGGTTCAACTTCCTTAAGTTTTGTCCATGAGTGTAGTTATCTCGTGTGTCTTCAATAAAGGTCACTGTAATATCTTTCAGAGTTATTGTCTGAATCCCAATATACATGCTAAAAGGTTCAACTTCCTTAAGTTTTGTCCATGAGTGTAGTTATCTCGAGTGTCTTCAATAAAGGTCACTGTAATATCTTTCAGAGTTATTGTCTGAATCCCAATATACATGCTAAAAGGTTCAACTTCCTTAAGTTTTGTCCATGAGTGTAGTTATCTCGTATGTCTTCAATAAAGGTCACTGTAATATCTTTCAGAGTTATTGTCTGAATCCCAATATACATGCTAAAAGGTTCAACTTCCTTAAGTTTTGTCCATGAGTGCAGTTATCTCGTGTGTCTTCAATAAAGGTCACTGTAATATCTTTCAGAGTTATTGTCTGAATCCCAATATACATGCTAAAAGGTACAACATCCTTAAGTTTTGTCCATGAGTGTAGTGATCTCGTGTGTCTTCAATAAAGGTCACTGTAATATCTTTCAGAGTTATTGTCTGAATCCCAAAATACATGCTAAAAGGTACAACTTCCTTAAGTTTTGTCTATGAGTGTAGTTATCTCGTGTGTCTTCAATAAAGGTCACTATAATATCTTTCAGAGTTATTATCTGAATCCCAATATACATGCTGAAAGGTACTACTTCCTTAAGTTTTGTCCATGAGTGTAGTTATCTCGTGTGTCTTCAATAAAGGTCACTGTAATATCTTTCAGAGTTATTGTCTGAATCCCAATATACATGCTAAAAGGTTCAACTTCCTTAAGTTTTGTCCATGAGTGTAGTTATCTCGAGTGTCTTCAATAAAGGTCACTGTAATATCTTTCAGAGTTATTGTCTGAATCACAATATACATGCTAAAAGGTACAACTTCCTTAAGTTTTGTCCATGAGTGCAGTTATCTCGTGTGTCTTCAATAAAGGTCACTGTAATATCTTTCAGAGTTATTGTCTGAATCCCAATATACATGCTAAAAGGTTCAACTTCCTTAAGTTTTGTCCATGAGTGTAGTTATCTCGAGTGTCTTCAATAAAGGTCACTGTAATATCTTTCAGAGTTATTGTCTGAATCCCAATATACATGCTAAAAGGTTCAACTTCCTTAAGTTTTGTCCATGAGTGCAGTTATCTCGTGTGTCTTCAATTAAGGTCACTGTAATATCTTTCAGAGTTATTGTCTGAATCCCAATATACATGCTAAAAGGTTCAACTTCCTTAAGTTTTGTCCATGAGTGTAGTTATCTCGTGTGTCTTCAATAAAGGTCACTGTAATATCTCTCAGAGTTATTGTCTAAATCCCAATATACATGCTAAACGGTTCAACTTCCTCAAGTTTTGTCCATGAGTGTAGTTATCTCGTGTGTCTTCAATAAAGGTCACTGTAATATTTTAGAGTTATTGTCTGAATCCCAATATACATGCTAAAAGGTTCAACTTCCTTAAGTTTTGTACATGAGTGTAGTTATCTCGTGTGTCTTCAATAAAGGTCACTGTAATATCTTTCAGAGTTAGTGTCTGAATCCCAATATACATGCTAAAAGGTTCAACTTCCTTAAGTTTTGTCCATGAGTGTAGTTGTCTCGAGTGTCTTCAATAAAGGTCACTGTAATATCTTTCAGAGTTATTGTCTGAATCCCAATATACATGCTAAAAGGTACAACTTCCTTAAGTTTGGTCCATGAGTGTAGATATCTCGTGTGTCTTCAATAAAGGTCACTGTAATATCTTTCAGAATTATTGTCTGAATCCCAATATACATGCTAAAAGGTTCAACTTCCTTAAGTTTTGTCCATGAGTGTAGTTATCCCGTGTGTCTTCAATAAAGGTCACTGTAATATCTCTCAGAGTTATTGTCTAAATCCCAATATACATGCTAAACGGTTCAACTTCCTTAAGTTTTGTCCATGAGTGTAGTTATCTCGTGTGTCTTCAATAAAGGTCACTGTAATATTTTTAGAGTTATTGTCTGAATCCCAATATACATGCTAAAAGGTTCAACTTCCTTAAGTTTTGTACATGAGTGTAGTTATCTCGTGTGTCTTCAATAAAGGTCACTGTAATATCTTTCAGAGTTATTGTCTGAATCCCAATATACATGCTAAAAGGTTCAACTTCCTTAAGTTTTGTCCATGAGTGTAGTTGTCTCGAGTGTCTTCAATAAAGGTCACTGTAATATCTTTCAGAGTTATTGTCTGAATCCCAATATACATGCTAAAAGGTACAACTTCCTTAAGTTTGGTCCATGAGTGTAGATATCTCGTGTGTCTTCAATAAAGGTCACTGTAATATATTTCAGAGTTTTTGTCTGAATCTCGATATACATGATAAAAGGTTCAACTTTCTTAAGTTTGTACATGAGTGTAGTTATCTCGTGTGTCTTCAATAAAGGTCACTGTAATATCTTTCAGAGTTATTATCTCAATCCCGATATACACGATAAAAGGTACAACTTCCTTAAGTTTTGTCCATGAGTATAGTTATCTCGTGTGTCTTCAATAAAGGTCACTGTAATATCTTTCAGAGTTATTGTCTCAATCCCGATATACACGATAAAAGGTACAACTTCCTTAAGTTTTGTCCATGAGTGTAGTTATCTCGTGTGTCTTCAATAAAGGTCACTGTAATATCTTTCAGAGTTATTGTCTCAATCCCGATATACACGATAAAAGGTTCAACTTCCTTAAGTTTTGTCCATGAGTGTATATCACACACATGTGTAAATAAACTTCATTTTATTTTCTTGTTCCATATATATATATATATGGTAATTTAAACCAACAACCCCATACTGTCTATATAACTTGTAATAAGATGGCCATGTTGTAGATAGAAACACATCTATAAATAATTATGCGCATGATTAATCTTTGTCATTGCATCACCTATGTAATGTTATTTGTACAAAGTGGATAAATAAATAAAATCTGTAATAGATTTAAAAGTTGAGCTAAAGCAGAGATCGAGCATAGTATTGCCAAAACAACAGAGTCTAAAGAGGGAAGTCATAAATCAGGTAGATTCACAATTCCCACGACAGGCCACCCACACTGTCACATGTGGTGGAATGCAGAGACCCCTCTCACACCTGGACAGGTAAAGGCGCCCTTTCTCAAACGCCCCTGTCACATAAGGTCCCCCCCCCGTCTTTTAACCTATAAATACATCACTTTTACAGGGACTTGACAGTTCAGTACAGTTTAGTTTAGTTCACCCTTAGTGCAAGCCGCGTCGGTCGTATGTTATGTCGATCTCATCCAACATGTAATTAGGAAGAACTCGTCTATCTCCATCTTGCGCTTCTAGCTCAGCTTTTATCTGTTACGGAACTTTCTTAGTGCAACTGTGTCTTCGTTTTTTGTGTGATATCCCCAAGCTTTTCCACTCTGCCTCGACCACGACTGCCTGTATTTTGTGAGAACTTTTAAAGGTCTTCCAAGGTGCAGAGAGGTACTGGAAAACTCTACATCCTGACTGTTCCTCTTGGTCAACACAGTACAACAAGAGCTACCAGGACTTCAACATTATTTCAGTAGTCGACAGGATACCTCACCACATCACATTTCTAGTCGACAGATCTCTACAAAAACTACTGGAATTCTCATCTCATTACATATATATATTTCCACAGTTTCTCTCTGTCTTGTAATTTATAAGGGGAATCTTCTATAAGACCAGTGTTATTTTGATTAAAAGAATGATACGTGTCTATAATAGTTTCGTATATTTAATCTATGTTATGGGGAATCTAACGCTTGATCTCTTTATTCTGTAAAGGTCAATTTTAGCGGCCTGAAAATGGTTTTAGTTTTATCGTAAAGATAGAGGCTGTCTAGCCGGCATTCATAGTTCTTGAAAATAAATATACTTCGGCCAGTAAATCTTTTTATTACCTCGACGTTTCGACAAAAATCTTTTAATTTTTGTTTGCTTCTGACGAGGACAAAAGATTTTTGTCGAAACGTCGAGATAATAAAAATATTTACTGGCCGAAGTATCTTTATTTTTCAAGAAATTTTAGTTTTATTATAATCGACACATTTTTAGGCTTAATTATTTTTCAAATTTTCTGTCGCATGTGAGATGGGAGCTAATGCTCTAGAAGATTGGCCCGTTCATCAAGCTAGCCCGAAAGGTGCTAATGCTTTGATAATGCTAATGCCTTTATAAAAAAAAAATAGATCATGAAAGCTGTATGGTTCTCTTTCAATGAACATTATTTATCCATATTAAGGTAAAACATATCGTAACTCCGCCTTTGCCGGTTCCAAGCCCGGATGAAAAAGGAGGAGGTGGAGCAGTAACAAGCTCGCTAAAAAAACAGGGTTCAGCTGGTCCGGCTGATAGTACCCTGTAAGGGCTCCTAATCCAGGGATACAGGATGAGCAGCATTTTTACTCCATGTTAGGAGCGGCTGCACATGGCGTCTGTTCCTCATGTCAGAGGCGGCCATTTCTTTTAGAGCTAAGTTGGCCTGCCACTGAGTAGTGCTCCCAGTCTTAATGATAAAGGCAGACGCATTCTACTTCACCCAGTCATGATGGTTGTCAACAGACACCAACAAGGGTCACAACTTGATACTCCAATATGATTGAGTGGAGATAGAGTAGAAAGAAGAAGAAGGTAAAACATTAGCACGGCTTAGTTCTGGCAGTCACTCTAGATCCGAGTATTTCCATAAAAAATGTATTGAATTTTCTATTTACATATTCTTTTTTTTTACAAGACCTAAATTCGAATATAATATATATATTATAACTTTTTAATTGCAATTTTGACTCCTGGTCAATGCTTTGGCCCTCACAGATATTGTCCTCTGATGTCCTGCAGCTCTCCAGCAGTCTTTTTATTAAAGGTATAATAAAACATTTCAAGTTAATTTTAAAAATTCCTAATAGAAACGTGATTCAACGTTATCATTCTTATCTATCGGGCTTCCTGTCGTTTGGTGGTTTTCCTGGATCTCTTCTGTGATCGTCATCATAGCCCTGATTTTATATATAATAAGAATAAAATCTAAGTTTCTCTTTTTGAGCGGCACCTAATAAAGTTATTTGGAACTTGAAACCTCTGGGATACAAAATAGTCGGTGGCCAGCAGTATAAACCGTCGATTCCCGATAGCCAGGATCCGGGATGGAATCCCGCATTGGAAACATTTTTTTAATATATGAAGAATCTATTCATATTATTCTTCACCCTACGTATTGCTTTCAAAAATATCAGCAAACAAATCTAAGGTAATGGCTTATTATAAATTTTTAGATCATCATTATGTGTAAGGACCAGTCAACAAGTGAATGACTTTGAGACGAAGAGTAAAGCCAGTTCAATTTCTATGTAAATGACACAAGAAGATTATTACCTTAACCAATTGGAAGAATCTGTATGGGGAAAGTCCCTAATAAAGGCTTTTGTGTATGTGTATTCATATTATCCATTGTAAATAACATAAACTAGATTGCTCTTTTTGAGCTGTAGCTAATAAAGTGATTTTGGAACATCTCTGGGAAACAAAAAATTGTGTTTGTTCCCCGAGGAATTTTGACGAATATCTATACGGAATATTGCTGTGACTTTGTTTTGATGTTGACTGGAAGTTAATAAAGTATGTTTCAATACGAAATATTGGAAAAATAAATCTTCTTCTTTCTTATCTTCGTAAAAATAAATAAATGTATTGATCCAAGATAAACATTTTTATAAATAAATGAAATATGGATTGCGAAATTTTTAAAAGACAAAATTTTAAATATTTTATTGAACAATAAATATTTACTCATTTACATAGAAACAAACATTTACTCGAGTAGAACTCTTGTGAAGCTGGATTGTTGGGTGTTGATATAATAAGGGAAAAAAAAGACAAAAACAACATAATTTTATCCAATTTTATTAGCAATCAGGGCCAACTTCAGTTTATTATTTTTACATTGAAACTTAGAATCCAAGATATTTTCTGAAGAAATAGGAAAGACCGTATTAAAGGTATAAGCTAGATTGTTAACACGACGTACCATGGTTTGGTAATACAGGACGCTTTCGTTGGTATGGTGAAGCACACATAGGACAACGTGGTCGACCACAGGCCACGGGGCATCATTCCCTCCAGAATAGACGGTGAAGAAGAACTGAAGTTGATCCACCACGTCTTCTTTCCAGTAGTTGAAGTTACACCGATGAAGACTCTTGTTGACAAATTTGATCTCACTGTTCTCTTGATGCTTTGGTTTCTTAAGGTCCAACGTGTAGAGGATTATGGTAATCCTGTTTTGTGCGATAGACTGCGATGGATATAGCACTGGCGTTAGAATATCAATAATCTCATCAAGGACTTTGTTCTTCGGATAGATTTTAGGTATATTATCAATATCCACTTGCATCTTCAATTTATAATTTCCTGAAGAACTTTCGATAAAATCGTGAATTGATTTTTCAAGTTTTTCTATTCTTTCTTCTCGTGATTCTTCTTTCTTTTCTTCAGAATCTTCTTCAGCTAGTGAATTCATTGCATCATGAAAAAGGTCAGAACTGATATGGAAATAGGTTGAGATATCTTCTAATTGTTCTTTCATCTTGCGAATTGTATTGGAATTCCGGGTTGATTCAGCGATTCGTTCTTCATTTCTTTCTTTAAGGATTTTCAACCTGTTCTTCAAGTCTTGAATTTCTTGAAGAAAGTTGTCGCTGCTGCGGTCTACAGACATAACAGGTGACAGCCTCTCGACCTATACTGTAGACAATGTAATCGCTAGGTAGACGACGTCACTGATAAGTAAGATAAACCTGAGTTCTTTGTGCAACACCGCTGAATATTTTTCTTATCTTTTACAGTTTAACATTCACGTTTTTCTTTTGGAGAGAGAATATGGTTTTACGGGCAACTAACCCAGAAAAAAAATTCTGTTCGAGTTTCAGAGATTTTTCAAGATTCGGTTCGAGCCCAGAAAAACTTTTATATTAGAAAAAAAGAGAGGTATAAAGAGCTGAAAAAAATGATCAAATTTCTAAATTATTCGTCAATACTTATCTAACGCTATTAGGTTTGGTGAAGAATTATTGAGACTTTTTTTTTTTACTTTTAAAATTAAAGTTTTGTTTAATCTTGGAAACTTGATTGCCCCATAACTTGTGGTTTATGCAAAAGTATAAAACAAGATGAAATTACACACTTAACAGTCTACTGTCCTCTCATGATGGAATACAGAGAAGAATTGTTGGGTGATTCCTTTATGTCCCAACTCAACAAATGTACGTTTTTTTTTGTTTAATGAAATTAATATTTTTTTTCCTTCGGATAATGAGAAAATGCGTGCGTGTTGTGTGTGTATACCAAAAATTATATCTTTATTCATCTCCATATTATGTTTTACCATTTCTAGAAAGGCTGGAATGCAGAAGCACAGTAATTTCGTGATCTCAGCGAACTTTTTGGCGAAGGAACAAAGTAGCGATACAAACCTTGGAGATGAAGAAGTAGAGGTTCAATATCAAATTTCGACGACCAGGCATTTTTGGAAATCATGGAAAAGGACGAAAGCTTGGCAACAAGAATGTTGGCAGACGTCTTTAATGTAAACCATTCAGCAATCGTTCGTTGCCTAAAAAAAAAAAAAAAAAAAAAAACACTGGGAAACAATAAATAAAGTTGGTGGTGAATATGCTACGGAATAATAATTTAATAATATTTGGTTGAGCCGTAATAATATATACACCGACCCAATATCAATGAAAAATGGTTCTTACATGGGTCAAATTGTTGGGTCCATCATTGGAAAATGGGTGCCGGACCAAGTTAGTCACCTTGGACCAGAATTTGGTAGAATATTCCAAGGGTCCAGGGGGGACTGGTGTGGTTGGACTTCTATCCCCGATACAATATTTGTGGCAATTTTTTTTATCCCTAGTGGTACAGGCCATGATGATAACCATGGTGGGTAGAAGTAGGCGATTGCTTTTACTGTAAGCGCACCACATGTGTACACGTGTGAAAAGCAGTTCGACTTTGCACTTACGAATATACCAGAGCCCCGTTTGGTTACTTGCACTCACTGGTGGGGTTGGACTTTTCCAAGAATTGGGGGCCATTGGAGCATTTTTATTATTATTATTTTTTTTAATCAGAAAAAAGTGCCCAATGCGGGAATCGAACCCGGGTCGTAAACCACGGTTTAGACCATCCTTCCATCGACCCCATTTGTGGCAATGGTTTGGTAGATCAACTTAGTGCAATTTTTGGAAGGTTTACCACTGATTAGTCAAATCTATACAAATATTTTTGTTCTTTAATAAGAAGGTTGATGAAATTTGTCTTTAAAAAATCAAACCAAATACATCGGTGTAATTAACACTGATTATGATGATAATGTCACGTTCTCACAGAAAAAAATTACGCCACGTGTTTGTGTTTAAATAAATAGAGAAAAAAGCGTAGACATTTCAAAAAAGGTCAATGCTTATCTTACTAAGTTATTAAAATTACTTTTTTTTGCTTGAAGTATAAATTACATTCGTAATTGCATTCATCTTCCTTTTCTTCCACCATTTTTACAGATATTAATAAACAAGGACTCTTTTTACACAATATAAGGGCAGTAGAAGTTTGTATTATGTATAAAAGAAACATTTGTGCTTTTAAATCCTTTCATTTTATATGTATAGATGGCGCGTTATTGCTTTGTGTTAACTTTTATTTATATTTAATTATGGATAGCTCTATATTTTAAAAATTATTATTTGTTCATAAGCCAAATCTTTCTCCACTTTTACTTACCAAAAGATGCATTTCTCTCTTGTCGTGTCCAATTAAGAGCCTCAGATGTCCCCATGCATCTCTATCACAGCAATGTCCTCTATCTTAGGTGTGTAAAGCTGTTGTTCTGGGTCTATGTCAATTTTATGTTGTTGTTGTCGTGTCCAATGAAGAACCTCAGATGTCTCCGTACATCTCTATCACAGCAGTCGCAATGTCCTCTATCTTGGGTGTGTAAAGCTGTTGTTCTGGGTCTATGTCAATTTTATGTTGTTGTTGTCGTGTCCAATGAAGAGCCTCAGATGTCTCCATACATCTCTATCACAGCAGTCGCAATGTCCTCTATCTTAGGTGTGTAAAGCTGTTGTTCTGGGTCTATGTAAAACCTCCCTCTTTAAAATGGAATTAAAACAATGTATTTGGTTTTGTCACCTTAATACAAAACGTAATGGTGATAATAAAGAATGAGCCACAACACCAGTTTATGCAAATTCAGACAAACCTGTATACCACGGTTCCGGGCTTTGTCCCTCATCAGTACAGGGGTGGCTTCGATTTCCATCATACTACGAGAGGGGTTATCAAATCGGTCGAAATGCCAAAAGGTTGTTTAAGCTGATGAAGTTTCAAGGAATATTTTCAACCTAGAATACAACGTAAAATGGAAGGATAATGATATTCATGTACCCATATACTCTCATGTATGAGGCTGAAAGACGAACGAGAAGTGCTCCTCAGTGAAATAGGCCTTGAGAGACTCTCTTTGGAGCTCCTGTTGAATGAGGTGGTGAGAAACAGAGCTGGAGCGTTTGCGTTGTTCAAATTTTGGAAGACGGCTGAAGAGAAAAGGAAGCTATATACATAATCTAATTGATGTAAATAATCATATGTAAATAATCTTTGTCAGGATTAGAATGACGAATCCTGTATGGGACTTTGATTCCAGTAAAAGGCTTGTTGCTGCTGTTGTATATAGTCACAGTGTAGAAAATACTACACTATACCTACTACATATAGGTTTCTCTCTGTATTCTTAGTTCTCTTCAATTACTCTGTAAACTGGCGAATCCTTTATAGGACGAGAGGTCCTCAATAAAGGCTTTTTTTGTTTTGTTGTTGATATTCATGTACCAAAACAACATTTTAATCTCTTTATTTTTAAATATCCTAGGACAGGGTTTGGCAACCTTTTAAGTCGGAAGAGTCAAAAAGTACAATTTACAAAATTTAAAAGTTTTTAAAGAGCCACACATTTTTTTCTTGTCAGCAATAAATATTCATATAAATAAAAAATTTATTATTAATGGGAGAACTACACGCAGCTTCACATCCAAAAAGCCGCATGTGGTTCGCAAGTTACAGGTTGCCTACTCCTGTCCTAGTAGAATCTTATATATATTTTTGTAAATAGAGAAATCCATAAATAGATCTTTGAATAAAAAGGCATATATTGGATTAAAATAAATTATATTTTGATCCAATATATACCTTTTTATTTAAATATGTATATATTACAAATACACTATATCTACACATGTAAAATTCAGTTACAATTTGTTCTCTTATAAAATGACAGTTTAGATTGGTTACTGAAACATTATTGATATAAAAGACGGAATATATTTTCAGATTTTCCCGATTTTATAGCTATTCCTGTAGGATGCTTTATGACATTGTAGCCAATCCTGTGCTGATGAGAGCAATAGACCGACAATCATAATCTGTTGGTTGACTTTTGTTCGAATATTTCAATTTTAATAAAAAATCATATATAAATCTAAAATGTATTTATTATAAAGGTTTTTATGTATTTGAATTATTATCATGCACACAATGATAATTTGATAGATATGCTGGGATGTGTGTGAGAAAAGATAAGAATATAAATTAGTTAGGTTTATTTAAGGTTAATTCAAACGACGAAAGGCGCGCTTTAAAATATTTACAAGATGGCGACCTGCCAGCGATGTGATTCACGCAGACTCGTCTGGCCCCATTTCCGCCTTGGCGACCTAGTTAACCTTGTATTTTGACATCAAGGAATTCTTTTGTTTAGCTATACTTAGCTAAATTTGATGTGATTTATTTGTAATCGTTTGTGAAATAAGAGTATCCACAAAATAATATATTTTAAATATAGGTCTCATCTTATAATTATCTATTTCTTTTATTTTAAACGAGAATTTCCAAAAATAACGTTATTTTAAAGTGCTATTAAAATTTTTATTTTAAAAATAATTTAAATATTTTCAGAAATAAAATTATTTTGTAAATGTTAGAAGAATGCAAAGACGATTTTTAAAAATACATTTTTGATTAATAAAATAAGAAATATATATTTAACAAGGAGAAATAATTTAAAATTCTCTAGAAAAAAAAATGGTTGAATATATAAAACATAATTTTTATATATACAATTTAAGGAAAGCTAAGTACGTAGCCGTGATCGTCTAGTGGTTAGGACATTGCGTTGTGGCCGCAATAACCCAGGTTCGAATCCTGGTCACGGCACCTTTTTTTTTTTCTTAAGCTCGAATTTTTTTTTTTCGAAGAATTGTTTTGTAATACACAGTGAACATCTCACATATCTTAAAATATATCTAGTTCTATAGTCGCTTTTGGAAGTGATGTATAATTGGAGGTTGAATTGTTCTTAGAATGTTTGATTAGGTGCTAAAGAAATAAATCATTTTATTATTTACTATGATATGCTTATCAGACTGGTTCATGGTGTAAAGGTAGATATGAAAAATTTCCATTTTATTGTTGTTGTCGTGTCTAATGAAGAGCCTTAGATGTCCCCATGCATCTCTATCACAGCAGTCGTTCTCTATCTTGGGTGTCTAAGCTGCTGCTCTGGGTCCATTTCAATTTTCTGCAAGGCTGTGGCCATTGCTGTGCATGAGAATATGTGGGTAGGTGTTAGTTCCACACCAGGACAATTGTTACATGTCCTGTAGGTTCTTGTGCCATCTGGATGTATTGTCATTCCTTTATAGTGTTTCGTTCTGATTCTTGTGATTGTTTTTTGTAATTCTTTTCTCGGAGTTTATTTCGCATATTTGATTTTTTTGTTGAATTATTCCATTTTATTAATATGATTTTTAGAAATATATTAGATCAGTTGCTGTTGTTAGTGTGTCCATCGAGTAGAGTTCGAATTTTGGTAACTCTATGGACAAATCTTTAATTAAAAAAGCATATATTGGATCAAAATATCATTTATTTTCCCAATATTTCAGTTGGCTGAACGCCAACCTTTATCAAGGTGTTATAACATATTTAATGTGTGTCAACAACAAACTCAGCGCCACATAACGTCAACAGAATTAAGTTTTAAAAATATTTTGTTATATTCAATGGGGAGAAAATATTCTCCATTTTGGTATCCATTACTGCAGCTCATCCAGTAACCATCTGATTAGGTTCATTGACTACTTCCATCCAGCTTATTGCAGGTCTTCCTCACTTACTCCATTTTTTCTCAACATCAACAATTCTAATCCATTCGTTCTCTTTAGGTATTGAAGAAGGCTAATCCTTTTGCTCTCCTATTAGGAGTTCAAGGGATCTACCAAGATTAATTTCATTTAAGAATAAAATATTTGTCCTTTTATCTGTCCATGGCATTCTGAGTAGTTTTCTCTATTTCCATATTTCAAAGACTTCATTTATTTTTGTTTCTTCTTTTCTGAAAATCCAGCAACTCTTACATCCATAAGTGATATCCATAACCGCTTGTTTGGTGGTAGATATTCTAAAATTGGAACGTGCAAAGATTAGCATGGTTCTTGCGAAAGGATGACACGTAAAATCTTGAATTATTCCATAAGTGACAACAGGAAATACCAATGCCTTTACATTTCTCTTCTTTTTACTTGATTTAAATCTAAATATAGTTTAAATACAGCTGTTTTCTGGAGATGAGTTTCTTCAGGTATCTCTGCATTTCTACAGGAGTACATACGTAAAATGAATAATAAAAAACATCGTTAAATACTAAATGATTATATGTTTTGCTGGATTTTCCATATTAAAATAAAAACAAACAATAGGCATTATATAAATACAAACTATTAAAAAATATATATTATCCTTCGTACACGTGGTACAGGCTATGATAATCATGGTGGATAGAAGTAGGCGACTGCTTTTATTCTAAATGGATCCCATGTCTACAAATGTGAAAAGCAGTTCTATATTTGCACTTACAAATGTGTCACAGCCCTGTTTGGTTACTTTCACTCGCTGGTGGGGTTGATTTTTTGCAAGAATCGGGGGCCATTGGAGCATTTCTTTTTTTAATTAGAAAAAAAGCGCCCAATTCTGGATTCGATCCCGGGGTCGTAGCGGTCCAAAACCAACGGTTTAGACCATCCTTCCACCGACACCCTAACTAACTTAATAAAATATTCTAACATCAATCAATATACAAAATCTAGCCAAACATATATAAAGTAATTTAAAATCTACTTATATATTTGCCTTATTCTGTCTGTTTGTTTGTCTGTTTGTCTGAAGCTCACGGATAGAATGCGCGCTCATTGGCTGCAAGGGAACACGTGTCCTCCCTGCCCCCCTCTAGACAACCCTGTTATTCAAAAACCATACATCCAATCGCCATGAAATTCTGGGATATTATTAGGTATATCCCCGGAAAGGTTTTCGAAAAATAATTTCTTGAATATCTTGAATATCCTTAGAGTTATTTGCAGAATTGTATATATAACTCGCAAGCAGCGCCGCCAGACGGTGATAGGCTTAAGCTTGCTGCTCCACCCCTGTTGACCTTGGGTCGTCGTGTGAGTCACAGCATGATGCAACAAAAAACACTCTCTCTGGGGATTGCGGGCGTCAACAACCTGTAAGTTTGTGCCTCTCTCATAAACCTGTCTATACAGACCACCCTGTCTATAGCGACCACTCTAGACAACCCTGTTATCAGCTGTGTGATACATCCACCTGTCTATACAGACCACCCTGTTAATAGCGACCACCCAAGTCAACGTTTTTAGAATATATTCGCACTCGGGTAAACCCCGGGCGTTGCCCGGGCCATTCGTCTAGTACAATATAACGCGGCTGATGATTGTAAAACGAAAATTGCAATTATACCGCGAATGTTTCTTTTAAACAAAAATCGAAATTTATTTTAAAGAGAAATAGCGATTATTTCTAACTTTAAGGATGAAGTATGATAGGATATGAACGGAAAAATATGTCCAGGGTAGCCTAGTGGACATGGCATCTGCCCGGTAAGCGGAACACAGTGGGTTCGATTCCCATCCCTGGACACTTTTATTTTTCCGTTTGTCATTACTCTTCACAATTTATCTCCTATCATACTTCATCCTTAAAGTTAGAAATAATCGCTATTTCTCTTTAAAATAAATTTCGATTTTTGTTTAAAAGAAACATTCGCGGTATAATTGCAATTTTCGTTTTCCAAACATATATGTAAATAATTAATTCGTATCTAACGATGCCTGAAAGCTTGAGATTACATTAGTAAAAGGAAACTCATCTTCAGAAACCTCTTGTATTATTTTAATTTCTTCTCCTTCATAGAAATATCGTTAAAGCAGTACGTCAAACTAATAAGTAAAAAATAGAGTCTGTTTCCCCCCTTCTCAAATTCAAAACGAACATTCAAACACTACGAAATGACAGCAAGCTATAGCATAGGTCGGTTTGTCAAACAGCTTTTATTGCAGACGACCAGGAAATGCGTCATTTCCTGTGTCAAAAGAATGACATTTTTCGCTAACAAGACCGCGCGGTGACTTACTTAGGGTCATTAGTGCAAATTGTTACTGGAAATGTAGTGAACACTTTCTATAAAGGCATTGAAAGAACTTATAAATTAGTTTGTTGTAGAGAGTATTTCATAGAGTTGGTCATTCTTCTTCTTTCTTATCTCCACTCAATCATATTAGGGTATCAAGTTGTGACCCTTGATGGTGTCTGTTTGACAACCATCATGACTGGGTGAAGTATAATGCGTCTGCCTTTGTCATCAAGACTGGGAGCACTACTCAGTGGCAGGCCGACTTAGCTCCAAAAGAAATGGCCGCCTCTGACATGAGGAACAGACGCCATGTGCAGCCGCTCCTAACATGGAACACAAACACTGCTCATCCTGTATCCCTGGAGCCCTAACAGGGTACTATTAGCCGGGCCAGCTGAGCCCAGGTTTTTTAGCGAGTTTGTTACTGCTCCCCCTCCTCCTTTTTCATCCGGGCTTGGGACCGACAAAGGCGGAATTTGTCATTCTCAACTGCTAGTATGAGGGACTTACACTAATCCGAAGAAAATGTTGACCCTCGAAGATTTTTACCTATTTGCGTTTTTAAATTCTTATATTGAAATTTTAAAATAGGAACGAGAGAAAGAGATTATTTTAAGTTTATTGCATTTAGTTTAGGAGAGAGAGCTTTTTAAGTTTTTTTTTATAGTGATTTTAATTTAAGTAATAGTTTTAAAAATATTTAAATTTAAAGATTCTGTTTTAAGCACCTATCCTCACAATTTGTTCACAAATTTTACCAGTATCAGGATCACAAAATGTGAAGAAATTCTGGAATTCTCTAGGAGAGTTCCTAGTCATCGATTTTTTTTCACATGTTAGGCGTATTTACGCAAGTTTGGTTTTAAATACCCATTTCTTGGTTTCTCAAGAAGCCTTTGAGACCAAAAAGATTTTTAGTAGCAGTGGTACAAGCCTACTCCACGCTGACGAGCGTCAACAGCGCGAAACGCGTTCGTGGATGGCTTTTCTTGATTTATCAAGAAAATGGGTTTGCCAAATATCAGAGAACAGGCTAAATCAATGTTTAGTTGATTTCTGTTCCACTAGATGGTGCTCTGCCATCTAAAAAAGCACATGTGCTTCTTGGTCAGGATATGTCTTCGTTATTTTTAATAATATTTTTTTTGTTATATAGAGTTGTTGGGTGCTGCGCTGCCTGGAGTATAGGAGCCACATCTATTATTGCTTCCTGTGGTGAATCCGTATAAGACCGTGGTCTTAATAAATCTTTGTGTGTGTTTGTGTTATATAGAGTTCCACGTCATACAGAGTTGTGTAAAAGATATATTTTCCTGCATCTATTTAGTTCAATAGAAAGGCCCTATATAATGACGCGGTCTTATATAGGCCAAACTTCTAACCTAACTGATGCTGGAGAATAGAAAAGAAAGTGACATATGGTGACTTCTCCGAGCTGTTGTGACAAATTGTATATTAACTGGAGAATGACCTCTTATGGTACTACGATATGTTCTTGGACATCCCCAACCTCAGGCTGTGATTGGAAGACAAAACTGTAGAGACATATTTGGTTACTTCTGTAAACACACATCAGGATGACCAGGTCAATCCAACGAGATGATTAAGGCGTATTTTATAGTAAAATTTAAAAAATATGTTTATATAATGAATTATATATATATACAGTTAAACCTGTCTATAGCGCCCCTTCTTGGGACTCACCAAAATAGGGTGCTATAGACAGGTCACTTTTAAAGTAAATCGCATCGTACTACGTATTTAAAATCGGGCGCTATAGAGAGGGAGGCGCTATTTAGAGGGGGAGCTATAGACAGGTTTAAATAAAAAATTCATTAGAAAAAAAAAAAAAAAAAAGGGCTCGTCCGGGATTTGAACCCGGGACCCTCTCGCACCCTAAGCGAGAATCATACCCCTAGACCAACGAGCCACGTTCTAATCGTTATTTTTTTTTTCACAAAAATTTCAAGAACTAACCATGTATGTCGCGAAATTTTGAAATAAATGTAAATATAACAAAAGGTATAATAAGAAAATTTCTGTCAAAGGTGTAAAATTTATAATTTTTATAATTACTATTTTTTATAATTATGTTCGTTTTATCAGAAGATAGTATAATTGTAGTATATCTCTATTTCTATTTATTTTTAAAATTACAAACAATTTCCTTACAATAAGATTCTTTTTATTTTAAATTGCTAGCAATTTAAAATAAAATGAAACTTATTGTCAGGAAATATTTATTAATTTTAAAAGTTTTTCACAATTTATCAAGGATTATAGATTTTTATTATGTTTATTCTAGCTCTCAAGTATGATCCTGTTTTTGTCCTGTTTTGATTTTTTTCTTATGACTTATTGTTACACAGACTTTGACTTTAATCATCATAGATGCTGACGTCACTACTATGACGTCAGTAACTTCCAACTTCTACCTTCAAACTTGCTGTTATTGTTTACCGCTAACTTGTCTTAACAATATATGTAATGGGAACAAGTCGTTCCTTAAATAAATATATATTTGTTTTTATCTAAAGGGATGTCCCTCGTAACTACAACATACGTGAGTACAAACAAAACAACCAGAAATCTTCATAAAGCATAACCGTATTTTGCTAAGCCTATATCAATTTGGTAGCAGAGCGTGGTTTGGGCGCGCGAATTGGACTAACCGCCAATTGATCCATTTAAATCATAAAGAAAATAAATAATTGGACTAACCGCCAATTTAGAAAATAAATATTGAATAAAAATGGATACACATAACTTAGCAAAAATCGAACAGTTAACAGAAAACAACTATACCACGTGGTCCATGAAAATGGAAGCAATTCTAGATTCAAAAGATCTCTTCGAGGACGTAATTGTTAATGACGAGCCAGACTTTACAAAAAATAAACTAGAATATGATATTTGGAAGAAAAAGAATCGGGAAGCATACAGCCTAATAATATTGTCACTTTCGGATGACTTAACAATCATCTTTCGAGGCGATAAAAGAGCCAAAAGAATTTGGTACGACATAAAGAAAAGGTTTGAAGGATCTCTAGAAAATAAAAGGATAGACCTAATGTTGGATCTAGCCAGACTAAAATTGAACCCAAATGAAAATGTCAACATGTATATTGTACGAGCACAGAAACTGGCACAAGAGATCACCCAGCTAGGAAAGACTGTAACAGAAAGAGAACTTGTACGATACATTGTTGAAGGACTCACACCTAACTTTGACACGATCACAGCAGCACTGTCAATAAACAGAGAAATCTCCTTACCAGACTTGAGACAAACTCTACTGGATTTCGAGAAGAAAAGACAGGACAGAAGCAAAAATCCTGAAAATGCTTTCAGATCATCAGGCAACCAATTCAAGAAAAATCATGCTTCATTTGCAAAAGAAAGGACATTTCAAGAAAGACTGTTGGTTCAACCCTGACAACAAAGGAAATCAAAAGAATACAACAAACAAAAAATAACATGGCCAGTACAAGGAACTACCATAAAGGACCAAAACAAAACAAAGACACAGCCAGGTCAGCAATCCAAGAACGAACGGAGGAACCATCCCAACGAAGAGACTCCACTTCAGAATACGCACTACATGCAAGCACAAGGAGGAACGCCCGACAACTCAGGACGTGTGGATAATTGATTCTGCGTGCACAAGCCACATGACTTCCCATGGTGATTGGATCGAGCACAAGACGGAGGAGAGAAGAAGCATACAAGTGGCAGAAGAAGGGAGGCACATCGAATCTACCTCATCGGGATTAATCCAAGCTACTGTACAAGGTAAGGACAAACTTAACAACGCTGTAACCCTGCATAATGTCCTCCATGTACCACACCTGAAAGGAAATCTAATGTCCATTCCAAGCGTAGTAAGAAGAGGGAACTCTGTTTCTTTTGAACTCTGAAGGAGCATACATATACTCTTCTGATGACAAGCTAATAGGAACAGGAAACTTTGATGGTAACATGTACACATTGAACCTATCACGTTTATCTGAAGCAACTCATGTCCCAAACGAACATTGCTTGATTTCAAAGGACAATTCTAGGACTGCATGGCACAGAAGGTTAGGACATCCTAGTAACAACAAACTAGACCTGATTTGAAGAACAATCTTCTAAAGGCTTGAACTCTATAAATGGTACCCTTGATCATGTGATGCTTGCTCCTTGGGAAAAATGACCAAAGTACCCTATGTTCACACAGATGGCAATCAGGAAAACTACCCCTTTGAAGCCATTTATGTCGATCTCTGTGGTCCAATGAGATTAAACTCCTTGGGCGGAAGTAAATATTTCTTGACCATCGTAGATGGATTTTCTAGGAGAATATTTGTAGAATTTCTCAAAGATAAACTCTCGGCAGCAGAAGTTTTGAAGAAGTTTATTGTAAAGAGAGAAACGAGCTAAACTCAAAACTAAAACGACTTAGAACAGATAACGGAACAGAATTTATCAATAAAAACCTTGAAACCTTCATAGAATCCAGAGGAATTAAACATGAACTAACTACACCGTACACCCCAAGAAGCAATGGGAGAGTTGAAAGAGCTAACAGAACACTATTAGACAAAGGCCGAACACTTCTGGCAGACTCCCAATTACCCCTACACTTCTGGGCAGAAGCTGTGAATACAGCTGCATATCTGTACAATCTAACTCCCACAACTAATGACCCAGACACTACCCCTATGGAAAAATGGAAAGGTAAAAAGCCATCCGTCTCTCACATCATGAGATTTGGTTGTGAAGTCTTCTATAAACTCGAGAATCATCAAAGACACAAACTAGAAGCTAAATCTAAGAGAGGAATATTTGTAGGCTATTCAAGATGCAGAAGAGCTTATCGAGTATTTGATATCACAGCGAGAGTCATTCTTGAAACCGCAGACATTCACTTCAGAGAGAACAATAATGTCATCTCGGAAGAAAAACAAATGATAATAATACGGACACTGACACATATTTCTTCATTCAGGAGGATGAACAACTGAACAATCATGTTCTATCAGATGTTGATATTGAAGAGCCAGCACCAGATACCATGGTCAACAGACAGACAGAGTCAAGTGAATCAGACAGACCACAAAGAACTCGAACAATACCTAAAAGATTCGATGACTACGTCTGGCTACTACGAATGAAACCATTCCGAAAGACTATGAAGAAGCCATCGCATGCGAAGACAAGAAACATTGGGAGAACGCAATGCTTGAGGAAATACAGAACATGTACTCGCATCAAGTATGGGAACTGGTACCTAGACCTGTAAACGCTAAAGTTGTCAAAAGTAAATGGGTGTTCAAAATATCTAAAGACCAAGAAAACAAAACTTACAAAGCTAGACTTGTTGCAATGGGATACAACCAAATCCCAGGAAGAGATTACAACGAAAGTTTCAGCCCTGTAATTAAAAATGCCACCCTCAGGGACTATTTTGTCAATGGCAGCAACAAAAGATTCAGTCATTAAACTATTTGATGTGAAAGCAGCCTATCTAAATGGAACATTGAAAATACAATATCATGGAACAACCTGCTGGATTTGTCCAATACAGAAACAAAGTTTTGCCAAACTCAACAAAAGTATTTACGGTCTACCTCAATCCGGAAGATCGTGGTATGAAAGATTCAGTCAAGTACTTCATGACTGTGGACTGGAAAAACTTAAATCTGATCCTTGCCTATTTAAATGGAAGAATGAAGGACAAATACTTCTATGTAGGGATATATGTTGATGACTTTATCACTGTCTCAGATTCTGAAGATACCTCAAACAGATTCATCAATAAATTGAGACATAAACCTGGAAATAAAGGATGTAACATGTAAAGGCATGTTTTTGGGAATCAAGATCATACAAGACAAGGAGGGAATTTCGCTACAGCAAAGCCACTATGTACAACAAATATTGCAGAAATATGAATGGAAAATTGTAAGGAAGTTCCAACACCAGGTTCCAAAGAAATCAATTTGGACAATCATATTGAAGATGACAATTGTGATCAGCACACTTACCAAGAAGCCCTTGGAATGCTAATGTTCTAGCTGTTAACACCAGACCCGACATCGCTTACATCACTAGCAACTTTCACAGTACTCCAGACAACCAAAAACAGATGGCACTGGACAGCAATCAAAAGAGTTATGAGATACCTACGAGGAACAATTGACCTAGGAGTGAAATTTGAAAGAGGGAAGACTGGAATCCTGAAGTCCTACGCCGATGCCAGCTGGTCGACCACTCATGACGGAAAATCCTACGGAGGATATGTATTGAAGCTCGGCGAAGCAACTATAGACTGGAAAAGTAGTAAACAACCACTCGTCGCCCTCTCCACAATGGAAGCGGAAATGATAGCTGCTTGTGAAAGCTGCTGTCAAATCAAGAGGATAATAAACCTGTTACGAGAGCTGGAAGAATGGAATTCATGGAAAAACCAACTGCGATCTATACAGACAGCCAGTCATTGATCAACTGGATCTCCAGCCCTAACAAAGCAGTCGCTGTAGACATATCAACAGAAAGTACCACTTCTTGAGAGACTGTATGAATCCAGAGACATCTGCCTTCTGTACAAGCCATCCCAGGACCTGGAGGCGGATATCTCACAAAGGACCTATCCCGAGACCAGATGAAGAAACACCGGAGAGCCTCAGCATCGTGGGAATAAGCCAAAGTAAGGAGGGAATTGTTACACAGACTTTGACTTTAATCATCATAGATGCTGACGTCACTACTATGACGTCAGTAACTTCAACTTCTACCTTCAAACTTGCTGTTATTGTTTTACCGCTAACTTGTCTTAACAATATATGTAATGGAACAAGGTCGTTCCTTAAATAAATATATATTTGTTTTTATCTAAAGGGATGTCCTCGTAACTACAACATACGTGAGTACAAACAAAACAACCAGAAATCTTCATAAAGCATAACCGTATTTTGCTAAGCCTATATCATTATCATACCAATCCATGTATGAGACTAATTGTCTTCTGTTGCATTGGCCCGCATCTATTATAAAAAATTCGAACTATTTTTGACGCGTATGTTTCTTTTTAAAATAAAATAAAAATTACTTCATTAATTAATTTTTTTTTTAAATATTCTTATTTACTTTTTTTTTTGCGGAAAAGCAATGCCCGACACATGTTTAAAATTGATATTTATAAATTTATATTGTTTTGAAAATAGAGCAATCTATAAATAAATATTTAAATAAAAAGGCATATATTGGATCAAAATATCATTTATTTTACCAATATTTCAGTTGGCTGAACACCAACCTTTAATATGTTATAATACCTTGATAAAGGTCGGCGTTCAGCCAACTGAAATATTGGTAAAATAAATTATATTTTGATCTAATATATGCCTTTTTAATTAAATACTTATATATATTCAAATAGTCAATTAAAAATATAATATATTAACCGTATTAAATATATTATTAACTGTATATCTACTGTCCTCAAAACTTATGTCCATAATTCATTTAAAATACCTTTTCCTAGAGTTTAGATTCAGTATCAGTGTAAAAGTAAAACAGCCCAATGCAATATTAGAGCGGTATGGTAGATTAAACTGACGAAACCGCTGGAAGGGTTAACCACTAATAAGAATGGCCCTCCCATTATTTTATCATTGCAGTAAAGGCAGTAGAGAGAAAATTGTTTTAATTTAAAAAGAAACAGGCGCGTTAAAAATAGTTTTGATTTCTTATTTTTGTACTACAATAATGCGGCTTATGATTGTAGAACGACATTTAAAAATTATCCCACATGTGTTTCTTTTGAACGAAAAATCGAAATTTATTTTAAGGGGAAAAATAACGATTATTTATAACCTTATGGATGAAGTATGAAAGGATGAATTATGAAGAGTAATGATAAACGGAAAATAAAAGTGTCCAGGGATTGGAATCGAACTCACAGTGTTCCGCTCGATTCCCACCCCTGGACACTTATTTTTCCGTTTATCATTACTCTTCATAATTCATCCTTTCATACTTCATCCATAAGGTTATAAATAATCGTTATTTCTCCTTAAAATAAATTTCGATTTTTCGTTCAAAAGAAACACATGTGGGATAATTTTCAAATGTTCTTATATTTGTATTAAAATTGTTACGCAAACTTTGACTTTTATCATCATCGATGCTGACGTCACTTCCAACTTCTAGCTTCAACCTTTCTGTTATGTTTTATCGCTAGCTTGTTTTAACAATATTTGTATTGGAAAACAAGTCGTTCCTTAAATAAATATATTTTGTTTTTTATCTAAAGGGATGTCCTCGTAACTACAACATACGTGAGTACAAAAACAACTAGAAATCCTTAAAAAAGAAACATCGTATTTTTGCTAAGCCTATATGAAAAATTGTTGTATTTCTCTATTTAATATCTGTAAATAGATATCAAATGCATGTATATAATGTTCAGATCTAAAGACATTATGGTGTGTGTGTGCCATCTGTTTATAAGGAATGTCAATAAATCGCGCCGTTTTTTTTTTTAACTAGAACAACATCCTTTTGTTCTAAATAACATGGAAACATACTGGGAGGGTCTAATTCACCAGTGTTGAAATCTCCCAGAAATTTCGCCAGTTTAATTTACCAGATTGCTGCACTATTGTATTGTGGGCTGTTCCTTTCTTATATCTGATATTTTAGATGATTTCATGATAAACATTTGAGAAAACTATGGATATCAGCTTAAGCAGATTATTTGCTTATGGATTCCATGATAATTATGCTTTGTGGCTATGATTTTATTGTTTCCCTCAAATTCCCTAATTTTGTATTTAACAACTACCAGATTTAAGTACAAACCGCACATATATAAACAAGGTTTTCAGGTATCGAGTTCGGAATACAAAATTTCTATATTAAATCCTCTGAAATATGACCTTTCAATTTAATACCAATTTGATTATAAGAAGAAAGGTTTAAAGACCAAAAATATATCTTAATTTTAATTTGATCGCGCATATTAATAACGCAAAAAATATTGTATTTGCGAATAGCCTATCTTTGTAAAACGAATATATAGCGAGTGTTGTTTTTATTGAGTGTTCTTTAAGGTCATTAACGCATTCAAATTGGATATATGGACCAGTGGTAGACAGAACGAATAGCACAATTTGATCTTTCATTTATTCTTATTGGATAAATTTGTTATCAATTAATGAATTGAAGATGAAAAAGATTTGTAAACGCTTTGTTCATCAGTGAGGAACCTTATAGATTAGTAGCTTAAATTAGAGAAATTTCTGGGAAGGTTCACCAATGTGTGATGAGCCAGGTCTTCCTAATTTTTTACCCATTTTAACACTTTACTATTTTAACATATCTTTCCAAAAAGTTTGTACGATCTCGTCTTCTTATAAAAGTGATTTTCTACCTGACTTGTGTTTCTTTTTATACTGTCCTCACTGCGATAAAAAATAGTGGGAGGTCCTGGATAATCAGTGGGGAAATCTACTTCAACTTCATCAACTCTGCTTCATCAACTTAATCCACCAGACCGCTTTTCAGAGTTCTAATACTGTATTGGATAATTATATTGTGGCAAAGAAATAATTTATATTTTATTATGTAATTTAATTATTCAATGAAAATATTTAAAACAGATTTATTACTTAATATTTGTAAAATCATCATTTAGTTGCCTAGCTTGCTTGCTCGATATTCTCTAGCTGTAGATAGTTGGGTTGGTTTGTTGATAATTGTCGACTAGTCGCCGTGAAGTCATCAATAAATACTTTCACATCTTCAGATAAACAAAGACTTGATTTCTACGCTACAATATTTATATGTGCGACAATGAAGAAAGGAATCTTAGATATGGTTTTCTATAAAACTATGGAAATAAGATTTTTCGCATATATATAGGCAGGATATTACAATACATTATTAGAGCTCTAAAATGCGGTCTAGCGGAATAAATTGGTGAACCCGCGAAGGGTTTACCACTAATAATCCAAGCCCTCAAACTATTTTTCATCGCAGTAAGGACAGTAGAAAAAGAAACACAAGTAGGGAAGAAGAGCTAATTTTATAAGAGGATGATCGTAAAAGCATTCAGGCAAGAATGTTTAAATGGCCAGTTCTTCTGAGAAGAATATTCTGGGGGGAACGCTTGGGCGGCTCCCCTCCCTTGGATGTTGTCCGCGATAATAGCCAACTCTTCTTTGAAGCATTTCTCCATAATTTTTCCGTAGTTAGATGAGAAAGGGACAGCCGCTTGCCAGGCTTTGACATCTTCGATCAAGTTAGATCGATTTTTTTTATATCTGATTAAATATTCTGCAAATTGTTTCCATCTTTGATCCTCTTCAATATTGGCCTGTCACAAAGCTGGTCATTTTCAGCCAAACACACAATTCCTCTATATTTACAAACCCAATAAATTGTCAAATTTAAAATGTGAAATAATAATTCAAATATATCCCCTCTCCAGAGGTCGTACGTCCTCGTGATTGACCTCATCAATTCTTTCAAAATAGGGTTTGATTCTTGAGACATGGACAATCAATGGGTCTTGGCCAGGATTATCTTTTGGTTCAATTAAGTAATTTACGTTGGACAGCTTCTTAATATTTTATATGGGCCAAAATATATTTTCTCAGTAGTTTCTCACACTTTCCTATTTTCCTAATTGGTGTCCAAACTGCTACTAATTCTCCTGGTTCGTAGCTTCTTTCCATGTGTTTCTTGTCATAGTTCTTTTTCATTCTTTCTTGAGTCTTTATTGTGTTGTTAATAACTAATTTCTTGTTCTGTATTTTGTCTAAGTGATGTTTTATGTATTCATCATAATCATCCTTGTCAATGTCCACCGAGATATTCCTGTCGTCCAAAGAGACGTGGGTTCTCTTCCAAACATCAGGAAAAAAGGGAGAATATCCTGTGGTTTCCTGAATTGTAGTATTGTAAGCGTGAGTGATGAATGGGAGTATTTCGTCCCAATTCTTCTGATCAGTGTTCACATACATACTGAGCATATTGATCAATGTTCTATTTAACCGCTCTGTCAATCCATTAGTCTGGGGATGATAGCTCGTTGTGAAGCAATGTTTAATCTTGCACGTTTTCATCACCTCTTTCATTAAATTACTGGTAAATTGAGAGCCTCTGTCACTAATAAGATATTGTGGGGCTCCGTGCCGGAGAAAAATATCCTCTACTAGAAATTTGAAACTTCTTTCACTGTTGCTTCCGAGACTGCTTTTGTTTCTGCATATCTAGTGTAGTAGTCCGTCAGCACGATTATCCATTTTTTCCTTTTTTTTCGTAGATGGCAATGGACCAACAAAGTCAATTCCAATTCTTTCGAAAGGAAAGTTGGCTGGGGAATGGGCTGTAGTAGTCCAGAAGGTAATTGGTTTGAGCCTTTTCTACTTTGGCAAAGATGACACGTCTTAACGAACTCTGAGACATCCTTTAGCATGGATGGCCAAAAGTATTTACTCTTTATTCGGTACATGGTTCTGGCGACACCAGATGGCCATTCGACATATGATTGTGATATTCTTCATAATTTCTTCTTTTTCTTCTCTGGAACCACAAGCAACCACGCCCTGCCTTCAGGGTTGGGTTTTTTTCTTAAGAGGCATCCATCTTTTCTTTAAAGTTTTGCGCAATTGATCGCCTGCTTCCATTAAGGTTTTTCTTAACACTTTCGATAAACTTATCCTCTTCGTCTGTTATTTGATTTAAAAATAGCCTTTCAAAATCCTCATCCCAATCAGTTTCTGGTAAGGGTCCCCTAGATAAACCATCGGCGTCCAGATGTTTCTTTCCTGATTTATGTATTATATCGAAGTCTTTCTTGAATTTTCAATGCCCATCTTGCCAATCGACCTGTTGGATCCTTCAAGTTTTTGAGCCAGCATAAGGCGTGGTGGTCTGTTACTATTTTAAAGTGTCTTCCATAAAGGTAGGGTCGTAATTTTGACATTGACCAGACAACGGCCAGACATTCTTTTTCAGTGGTTGAATAATTTTGCTCCGCTTTACTTAGGGTACGACTCAAATATGAGATCACCTTCTCTTCACCACCGATGTCTTGGACAAGTGTTGCACCTATGCCGATGTTGGACGCATCAGTATGAACATAAGTAGGTGCATTTGGATTGAAGTGACCTAAAATTGGTGGACTTAATAGTGCTGTTTTTAGGGTTTGAAACGCTTCCTCTTGTCTTTCTGTCCAGAATAAATGATACACTTTTTTTTATAAGGTTGGTCAAAGGGTCAGCAATTTTTGAGAAGTCTTTGATAAATTTTCTATAATATGAACACTTCCCAAAAAGGATTGTACTTCTTTGACCTTTTTGGGCCGAGGAAAATTTCTGACAGCTTTGATGTTATGTTCCGCGGGTTTTATACCATGTTGCTCGTTATATAGCCGAGAATCTCCAATTCTTCAAAAGCAAATCGGCATTTTTTGTCGTTTAACTTAAATTAGATTCACGAAACATCTAAAAACAGCTTCAAGTCTTTTGAGGTGCGTTGGAAATCCGGGCTATATGATAACATCATCCAGATAACACAAACAAATTTGCCATCTCAGATTTCCAAGCATATTCTCCATATTTCTCTCAAAGGTAGCAGGCGCGTTACAAAGTCCAAAAGGCATCACGTTGAATTCAATAATCCATGCGCTGTAGTGAAGCTGTTTTCTCTTTGTCTCTTTCTTCGACTTCAAACTTGCCAATATCCAGATCTGAGGTCTATTGCTGAGAAGTGTGTAGATCCTTGGAGAGTATCCATAACTTCGTCTATTCTAGGATCGGATAGAATCTTTACTGTCACATTATTCAGTTTTCTGTAGTCCACACAAAATCTGTATTTACCATCTCGCTTCTTGACCAATATTACTGGAAAAGACCAGGGCTAGAAGATGGCCTAATTATGCCTTCTGTAAGCATCTCGTCAATTTGCTCTTTTATATATCTCGTTCTTTAGCACTTACCGGTAAGGCTTTGTGTTTAATTGGCTTCGCGTCTTCTGTGTCTATCCGATGTTTTGCCAAATTGGTTCTCCCTAATCTCGATGAAAAAAGATCTCCATACCTTTCTAAAACTTGTTTTAACTCCTTCTGTTCCTTTGGTGAAAGATTTTCGTTTATTTGGAATCTAGGTTCTTCGTTCTTTTCTACTCTCTTTCTCGACTCACATTTATTTTCGCTGGACTATTCCAAAAGCCAATGTTTGGTTTTTCATTATTTTTAACGGTCGAGGATACGGATTAGTTATCCAGATGTGTGTTTCCTTTATAACATTGATCAAGCTTCTTGCTAGACGAAGTCCATTGTTTGAAACATTTTGCTGCACTCCTCGATAATATATTCTCCATCCTCTGTCTCTACCAATGCCTTGATCAATTTCATGGAACATTCCGTACATGGAATCCTTGCACTCTTTATTTTCAACATTTCAAAATTGATTTCGTCATGATTATTCGTCAAATCATATTTTTATAGTTTCTTGCTTACAATCTATTTTTGCGTTCATTTTCTTAAGGAAATCTCTCCCAAGAATTAATGTCCGTAAATGCGTTTTCAATATCACAAAGTTGTGTGATAATGTTTCGTCATCAATTTTATATTTAAAAATATACTTCCTACCATGTCCAATTTTTTCCATCGGGTCCGCACAAAATTTTTGCGAGTTTACTTATACCATGGCTGTATCGAGGCCGTTCTGAGGTCGACACTGAGATGGTCAGCACCTGTATCAACCAAAGCTTCAAATGTCCCTATCTGTCCACGTAATTTTTATTTGTATTTAGGGTCCAACTTCTTGATTCCGTTTATGGTCGACTTGCTTTGATTGACAGATTCAGGCGCGACGCTTAGTTTAAATCTTCCAACACGGAATATCTATTCCGGGTAGGAATATTTGTCTGTGTGTTATGACATACATCGGCATAAAGCCGAGGTCCTGATTTCTCTGATTATTTCATTCATTTGGCATTTCTCTTCGACCTTCTCTTGGGTATTTGCTGGATCTCTTCTAAGATTCTTATAAACTTGACCCTACATAACGGGCCACGTGCCCTGGCTTGTTACATTTAAAGCAGATTGGTCTCCCGTCTTCTGTCCTATTCTAATTGAATTTGGATTCTTATTGTATGTTTTACTTGGGTAGTACCGGTTTCGGCTCAGGATTAGGAGTGTAAGATCGTTGGGCAGATACCTGGGGCAGAGGTTTGTCCTGGTAGTACCTCGGAGTGGGGGCCTGGGGCTTGGAGGTGTTCTGGTAGTACCTCGGAGCGGGGGCCTGGGGCTTGGAGGTGTTCTGATATGGTCTTCTGAACGACGTAGCATTCTTCCATTGCTCTTGATGATGGGGACGAGGAGAGCGTGGTCCATTATATAGATCTTTTGATTTTCTGCACGTTCTTGGTAATTCTTTTCGAACAAATCAGCTTCTTACAAATTTCTAGGAGTTCATTGGTATTTTTAGGAGGGTTTAGGTGAAGGGCAAAAGAGTATTCTTTCTTTAACCCTCCAATAACCAGTTTATTTTTAGTCTTTTCTTCCATTTGGGGGTCGACTTGTTGCACAGTACAAGGATATCCTCTGCGAACCTGATTGCAGGTTCATTCCACTGTTGCATCCTGTTTAGTTTCATCTTAATTTCTTCTTTGTTGGCGTCTGAGGCAAAATCCTCAATTAGGCGGCTCTTGAAATTTTCCCAGCTGGGTGAAACTTATCTTGTGTAGGTTCAGCCAGGTTTTGGCGCTACCAATCATATTCATGGCAGCATAACGAGAGATAATGTAGTCTGCCCAATGGTACAGGAAGCCAATTCTTCAAGAGATTCAATCCATGGCGAGGGTCTTCCGTTCCATCATACTTGGGGATGTCGATGTTGGGATTCAGGACAACTGGGTCGGAACTAGCATCTCTACCAATTGTTGCACCAGGTTGCGGCTTGGCAGACTCTTCAGCCTTGATTCTCTCCTGTGCTGGGTCTTGCATCTTACCAGAGCGTGTTTCAACCATCCTACAAATTTATATAAGGGAATAATGAGATAAGTACTTTAAGTAACCTCCAGAATCCTTTCTTTATTTTCTCACATCAAAGAGAGCAGTGAAGTCACAGTGTACCTAAATACAAATGATGATAATCTAATCTGTTTTAAATAAATATCATAGAATATTTTTATATAAAAATAAATAAAATATATAATTTAAATTTCAAATATATTAAAAATAATATATGAAATACGCCATTATCATGATGTAACAATATATTCCCCTCACCAAAAGTTTAGGTAAAGGTGACAAAAAAAAAAAAAAAATGGAGAAGGAAGATCTCTAAAAGACTGAACCGAGAAAGGAAAGCGTTATATTACAGTTCAAGTAAAAAGGGGCCTGTGTCAATTTTAGCTAAGACGGAGGGGGGGGGGGCGATATATATATATCGTCCCGAGAAAAAGGGAGGATGGTATTTCAATCCATGTGGATGGGAGGGCTGGCGTCTGAAATTTTACACTATCGCCGGGGTTGTTTCTCTCTTTAGATTTTTTTTGTTTTGGTAATACTATATGTTCTATTTTGATGGAAGAGGCCTGGAGTCTGAAATCTTACACTAGTGCCGGGTTGTTTTCGCTTTTTAGATTTTCTTTGTTTTGGTAATACTATATGTTCTATTTTGATGAGGCCTGGGGCGTCTATGAAATTGATACTGGAGCCGTTGGCCATTTTGATTGGTGTTTCTTTCGGCGAATGAAAATGGAGAGAGAGATGATATAAAAGAAGGTTCTCTGCCAAAGGCAGGATTCGATCGGAGTCGCTCAGTGAGAAGGACGATTTTTAGTCGGGCCTGAGACGTTAGAGGAGAACAGACCTTGCCGCCGCTTTCGAGAGAAGGTAAGCCCCTCGCCATTATGGTTTAGCCTCCCCCCCCCTTTTATTTTTCGAACAGAAGCTAATCTATTTAGATTCTGAATGGGCCCTAAAGGGCTTTAAGTGACTTAAAAAGGAGAGTTAGGGTTCGTATATTTTGTCCCGCTAGAATAGATGGAGATCTAGGTTTCCCCCCCCTTTTTGTGTAGTAGCCAACCTAGATTCGCATGGGCCCTAAAGGGCTATAAAGTAACTTCAGGTCACCTCTATCTAAACTTTACTATGTAAATAGCATATCTCGTCAGTATAGACATGTTCCCAAATTTTAAGATATTTAAATAAATATCTAGAGAAATTTTCTTGTTTCCTCTGTTACCTATTTCATACATAATTTGCCTTATGGTGCTATTCCCACTGTTTAAATGAAATGTTGTATGTTTCTTACATATTTGAAGGGAATGTTACTAATAATCAAGTCTCCCATAAATTACCGGCCACATACATTGCCGCGAGTGTCTGTGTTTCAGTGTTTTATAGATTGCCCAATTTAATAACGATTTCATGGGTTGTCTGATGAAATTGTATAATAGTGTCGCGGCTGTTTCCATTTTTAGACCATTGTTCTGACAATATTATATGCTCGATCCTTGCTTTAGCTCAACTCTTAATAAATTACAGGTTTTTCCCCCTTTTGTCCTCCTTTTCAACTATCCAAACCGGGAACCCATCAATGGCGCCCAACGTGGGGCTCGAATTTAGTATATGTTTCATCCCCTATACTTTAGAGATATATACCTAATGAAAAGCCATACTATTTTTAAGTATTGGTGAAGTAGTCCACGCATCCTGAGATTAACAGTCTATTATAAATCGTGAATTTTAATTTATGCTTTCCATTTCATGGCATTTTATCAGGCAATGAAAGTTATGTTGAGGCGGTATATACCGCATCTCTCGCCGCTGTCTTTTACGATTCACATTGTTTGTGGCAAAACCTTAATATTATCATTGATTTCTGATATCAAAGTAAAACGTTTATGGGGATGAGTATCTTTTATTCTGGTCTTCTCAAGCTTTCGAGCTTGTCCCTTCTACAGGAGAAACATATACAATATATCAAGAAATTATAACGTCGCCTGATGCTAAAACTATTATGATTCTATGTACATATATATATATACATTAGGAAGTTTTGCATATTATTTGTTTTCTTAAGACATATTTTTTTGACTAAGGTATTACACATATTCTACTATTGTTTGCTATATTCTATGAATTATCTTATAGGTTAGAAATTCTATTATTTAAGTAGTTTTATATAGTTATTGGCTAATACATATAAGTTATTTATATTATTGTTGATATTATTAGCTGGTACCAGGATATATTGTGTTATATGTTTCGGGCAAATCTATTTTCTATTAATGCTATTGTGTTTTCTGAATAATAGAGAATCAATTATAAGCCTTTGATATTTGCTGTTTATGTTATTGTAATGTATCCTAGGTTCTCCTAATGCGAAAGTGTGACCTGTTTCTTTGCAGTGTAGGAAGAATTAGATATCTATTGTCTTGATTAATAACGTTGCATCTATGTTCATATATTCTATTGATGTCTCTCCTTCCTGTCTCCACCACGTACTTGACTTAGCATTTTTTTTTTTCATCATAGCTCTGATATAATTTTCTCACAGCAGAGGGAGTTCTGATAATTATTGCTGGATACAAATATCTTAACTTCATTTTAATAGCGCTTTCTATCAAATCATACTAGCCTGTGCATCCAGATATATGAGCCTTAAGGTGAAAATAGAATTGAAGATCCAGTTAGCGTACCCGTGAAGAGAGAAGTTTGATCATCAAAAAGACGCGTCAGGCAACCGATTTTTTTTTTCTCTCATGATGCCTCCAACTGCATATGATCTTAAATATCCTGTATACACTCTGACAAGGGAAGGTTATCCTGAATTGACAAATGTATAATTTTTGTCTTTAGTAGAGATTTCCAATATTCTATTTCTGAAACATTTTTTTGGATGAGGACAAATAAAACCATCTTGATAGTATTAAATCTGCAGTATACATTTGCCAGCAGAAGGCATGATGAGATTACATGAAATTTAAACCAGTTGTATGTTTAGTATGTTCCTTCAGTTGTAATTTGACACCGTCTTGAAATAAAGAAATTGGACGATGCGCTATATCTTGATGCTGGATATTTCTGTGTCAGAAAGGTGTAGTTATTCTGTTTAATGAGAATTCCAATAATTATCGAAATTTAGCAGATTATCACTGGGGATTTGAACAACTGTCTTGAAAATTTTTGAACAGCCCGAGTAGATAGAAGAGTCCTAGAGTTAGAGTGGAGAATTAGTAGTAGTACAGACTGACCACTCGACGCAGATACTCTAGGGAACAATTATTGTGTTAATTCGCCGTAGACAAGAAGAACTTTGGTTCTCAGGATATTCGATAGGCAGAATTTCGAGAATTAATAAGGTCATGGTTAAAGTTTACACAGGCATGTGGGGGGGGGGGGGTAAAGACAGTGATTTAAACAAGATAAGAGGCAGCCTTGTGTCTTAAATACTTTCAGTGGAAGTAGATGCCACTGCAAATATTCAGGTCTAATAATTTCTAAATTTGAAGTCATGCATGACGGGTTAGCACGGGATTGACGCCTGGACGGGCTTTCACTGGGATTAATCGAGCTTGCGAAAGAACTAGAAGAAGTGTGACATGTCACGCCACTGTACTAAAATAATAATTGAGAAGATTTATGTTGAGCCAACTGAAATTAGTAAAGAATTAAGAGATTAAGGTCTTATTCTTTGTTTTACACTAATTTCAATTACGCGATATGGACGGCGTTATAAGTTGGGTGGAAATGATTCGGCCGCAATGGGATGGTCTCCTGGATGTGGTACGATCAAATATTACTTATTGAATGCCGGGCGGGATCGCATGAAGCATTAAATGACATCGAGAAATGCTTAAAGAAACACCCTAGAAGATTGGGGATCGACAAAATGACGACATGGAAAATGCTCAACATTGTACATTGGCAGAAAATGATATCTTGCTATTGTATGGACGACCACTCCTTCCTGAAATGTGCAGCGGATGTTAGCCCCAGAATTAGGTCCTTTAAGGCGACACTTTCCTTTGCAGATGACATAAAACGCATGACAAAACAGCACATGAGCATTTAAACTAGCTTCAATTCCTGCCATTAATTAATTTAGTTGACCAATAGCTATAGAACCGCTGGAGACCTCCATACCCTGTGTGAATATTTTAGTGAGAAATGAGCGATTCAATTCTATGAGCCATGAGGTATCCTGTAAGATCAGAGATGTACCCATTCAATTTTTTTTTATAGTAGCCAGTGCGAGATATTTCCAGAATGTTTTTTTTTTTAACTGTCATATAATTCGGAAACTAGAAAACTACACTATTTTGATACAGTTTACATCTAGCATCCATGTGAACTCAATATGACTATTGAACGTAGATTGAAGATTAATGAGCGAGCCAACCTAAAGAGAACGAGTTTAATAGGCTTACAATCAGTAGTTGAAACAGACTATTCGCACAATTTTGTTATGTTCTCCCCCTAGCTGATCTATGACATTATAGATTTTTTTTTAACAAGGTGACTACCCCGTCGAGTGTATATGAAGGTATAAAGGTTTAAAGGTCATAGGCTGTTGGAATAATAATACACTAGTAATAATTATAGTTCATTCTGATGTACAGTAGAGGCAGTGAGAACAGCGCCTCTACCATCATGGCTAGTTAGTTTCAATACACCCAGAAGAGCATTGATCTAAGATTACTATCCACCCACATGGATGAACATGTACCTCTCCCATTTCCTTTCCCTTTTGGGCCATGAACCCATCTTTCACCCCTCGGTTCCCTGCCCCCATTAATACATGAGATTCTTCTCCAATCCCCACTACTAATCTGGAATATTTCAGACAGCAGACTGAGAGAGAACCATGCACCCTGGAGATGACCCCTCACCCAGCCAGACGCCGTTGCCGTCTGCGCTATACCATTTGGAGAAGTTTGAGGGAAATGGGCTCATACCATTCGACAAGTTCATCCGGGACTTCGAATTGGTCTACGATGTGAAAGCCCTGGATGATTCTAGGAGGAGGATCCTCCTGGACAATCACCTTCGAGGAGCTGCGAGAGAGTTCGCCCTCCAGGCCTCCCAGATCAAACTGGGATACAACGAATTAAAGGAAAACCTGGAACAGAGATTCTCCAGGAGGGCCCCCAAGAGAGAAGCCAGGAAGAAGTTCTTCTCCTGTAGACAAAGGCCCGGAGAAAAGGTTAAGGAATACGCGAACAGAGTGCGGAGCCTTGCCTCAGAAGCCGAGTCAGAAGGCCTGAGGATCGACATTCACTGAGGTCGCTGATATCTTCCTCACTGGACTCTGTCCAAACCTGTGGCAGAGAGCCCACCAACTCCAGAATGAGTCATGGGAGGTAATTGTGAGCAGTCTCCACCAGATCGAAGAAAGGGATGACGAGTACTCCAGATGCCAAATGAAGATGAAGAGGGGAGTGCCAGGAAGTTGAGGGAGTTGACGAGCCAGATGGCCCGGCTGTAATCCAAGTTAAAGAACCTGGAGACGGAAAACCAGGACCTGAGGAGGACCCACAGGGAGCAACCCAGGATGAATATGGGAAACAGGTGGGACACCAACCAGGCCAGAGGTTTCCAGCGGAGAGGAGGTTCCGCTCAGAACAACCAGCCCACTATACAAGGGACCAGGCAGGAGAGATCCCGACAGAACCCCAACGGTAGAGCCCCACAAGAACAGCGCAAGGAAGGCCCTCCAGCAACAACCAAGGGAGGAGCGCCAAGGGGGTATGAGGGCCCCGAAGCAACGCGGACAACCCATCAGGGCTTCAGATGCGGGAGACAGGCCACATGGCAAGAATTTGCACAGCCATGACAAAAAAATAGGTCCGGCTTGCCTCAAAGCAGGGAATGGGGAACTCTAGCCGGCCTACCTGTAATCACTTGTACATTTGTAGATAAAGGTTGGTCTCTGGTAATAGGACTATCAGACTAATTATCGATACAGGCTCAGAGGCCAACATTGTAAATATAGATTCCTTGGATATTAGCGCTGAAGGTTTGGATAAACCCACCTTCCTTAAGGGATTAGTGGGAGTGAATTAAGGTCACTGGGGAGTGAGTTAATAGAGGTTAGGGCCTATATCAGGGGAAAACCCATCAGGGAAGTAAAAACAACATTTGAATACTGCCATCTAGGTGGGCTAGGCTTTGATGGAATCCTAGGTATGCCAGGATTCAAGGCTCTAAGACTCACTCTCAACCATGATGGAAGCGTCAGATCAGACTTTGAGCAGGACGAAGAACCGACTAAGTCGGCCTTCCTGTCCTCGTTACAGGCCAGTGAGGTGCCTGTCAGACCACCCAGTATACCTCTACATAAAATCAGGACAGGGGAAGACGTCCTTAGGGCATATAGTCACTGTTTCTGTGACGACATCTCCGATATGGGCGATGGGTCAACCATCATTGCCCCTAAGTTAAAGATACTGACTGGAAAGCCAGTCTATAGACGTCAGTATCCGATCCCAAATAAGCTGGTCTCAAAGGTGAAGCCTTAGTAGACGAATTGGAAGAAGCTGGAATTATCGAGGGGAGTACATCCTTATGGAATTCTCCCCTATTCCCTGTTGCTAAACAGACGGCAGCGTCCGCATTACAATGGACCTGCGATTAATTAATGAGGTGACAGAATTCTTCCCGTTCCCAATACCTCGTGTTGAAGACAATCTGCGTGCTTTTGCAGGCGCAAAGGTCTTCAGCACATTAGACTTGACCTCTGGATTTTTCCAGATTCGCATCCCGGAGGGTGATAGAGATTATTTCACTTTCTCTCTGCCCTGGGGGAGATATCGTTTCACACGTCTACCACAAGGAGCGAAGAAACTCAGCTCAGATCTTCCAATGGGCCATGAATTTGGTCCTAGGGGATTTGTTGTATAAATGCGTTCGTTTGTACATCGATGATGTCATCGTCTACAGCGACTCTCATGAGCAGCATGTGGCGGACCTTGCCGCTGTACTCGAACGCCTGAGTCGCTTTAATCTAAAGGCTAGGTGTGGGAAGAGTTATTTCTTCAAGGGCTCTGTAGATTACCTCGGTCATGTAATTGATCAGGATGGGATAAAACCCATGTGGGATAATGTCGCGGCTCTCAGGGATTTGAAACGTCCCCACAACATCAGGGGGGTCAGAAGTCTTTTGGGTACTGTAAACTACTACAGGCGCTTCATACCCAACGCAGGTGAACTCCTAGCTCCACTAAGTAACTTATTGAGAAAGGGGCGAAGATTCACTTGGGGTACAATAGAGCAGACAGCCTTTGAGACCATAAAACAAGTACTAACCAGTGAGCCTTTACTGGCTCATCCAATGATAGGGCGACCATTTATCCTCAATACAGACGCCAGTGGAATAGCGGTTGGCGCTTGTCTCCAACAGGAGGTAGACGGGGTTGTCAAGCCAATAGCTTACTATAGCAAACGGTTGATAGGCCCCGAAACTCGCTATTCCACAATCGAAAAGGAGGCTTATGCCGTAGTGTTGTCTCTGCAGCACTTTAAACACCTCCTGGCGGGCAGTAAGGTTGAGGTGCATACCGATCACAAACCGATCACTTATAACAAGGGGTCTGATTATAAGAACGCTCGATTGTCTAGATGGGCAGAGATCATCCAAGACTTCAATGTGACATTTGTGTATGTCCCGGGGAAAGAAAACACGGTAGCCGACTTCCTCAGTAGGTTCCCGTGTGAGGATGATCCTGAACCATCACGAGATAAGAGAGTTGTGGCCGCAGTAATTAAAAATCGTGGGCCCCCCTTGATAGATAGTGATCGGACGTGGGAAGGTTTGCTTAAGGACAAGAAATGGGCCCCCTTATTGAAACTAATAGGTGACAGACGGTCTACCGAGACTGTAACTTATAAAAATAAGGATTATAAAATGCACGAGGGTTACCTTGTGTCTAAGAACAGTGGGGTATCTGGGTGAAGGTGGTTCCGTCAGACATTAGGGAGATGGTGATTAAATATCACCACGACGTTCCGACGGGAGGTCATTTTGGGGTCAAGAAGGTAATGAGAAGGCTGAAGGACGATTATTATTGGCCGGGTATGAGGACACAGGTCCGAAACTATATATACAGATGCGAGGGTTGCCAGCTCTCAAATCAAGGTGTAACCAAGGCTGGTAATGCTCCACACTTCAGGCCTGGAAAACCATTTGAGCATCTTGCTCTAGACTTCATAGGACCCTTAGAGAAGACTTCCAAAGGACATTCTAGCATCCTGACCATAGTCGATTTATTTACCAAATTCCCTATTTTAATACCTACAAGAGACCAGTGTGCCAGTACAGTGGTTAAAGCGCTGTTGGAAAGCGTAATTACTATCTTTGGAGTACCGAAAACTATACTTTCGGACCGGGGTTCGGCATTCATTAGCTGTATTTTCAAGGGATTTGCAAGGCCATGGGGGTAAGTGCAGTGAACACCACTGCTTGGAGACCTCAAAGTAATGGCGCTGTAGAAAGGCTCAACAGAACAGTAATTGAATCTTTGCGTAGGTGTGAGGCAGGTTCTAATTGGGATGACATCTTACCCATGGTAGCTTTAGCTATCAGAACCACTGAACATTCTAGTACAGGATTTACGCCAGCGAAACTCGTCTTCGGACATGAGCTGAGGCTCCCGCAACCCTTTCAGGAAGCGGGACAAAGTCCTGTAAGCAAAGATTTGATTGCTCAAACGGCAGCCTTCTACGAGCGGGAACTAACAGAGGAGGTCGAGAGATAAGAGAGGTAGTAAGGCAAACCTACTTGAATGAACAGGAAGAAGCTAGGATTAAGTTCGAAAACAAAGGGCTGAGAACTTTCAATAACGGGGACTTAGTCCTAGTGGAGAGAATGCATGAGACAAAGGGGCGTCACAAATTTGAGCCAAGGTATGGGGGTCCATATGAGGTACTGAAAAGAGCTGGTGATACTGTATATCTCTTGAAGAATCTAGAAACTGGGAATTTGGATAAATACCATATAGATAGGTTAAAACAATACCATATACCAATTAGGATTTTCCCCACAGAGGAGGAGGAGACTAGTGATGGTAATTCAAGTCAAGGTTCCAGTGATGAAGATCATTGGATTCATCTTACAGGTCCAGCTTATCTCCCTAATAGGTCCGTTAATGTAGTGGTTCCACAAGGGGTGACAACCAGAGCGAACTCAGAAGTTATTATTATTATTGCGTATGATATTGTTTTTTACAGCACAATACAACAATGTTGGCAAGTTTCTCTAGAGTGGAATGTCGAGGTGACGAATCCACTCCAGGGCCTCCTCTGTGCACCGAGAAGTAATGAGACGAGAGGAAGGAAGTTGACAGAGTTAGTGTGAACAGTTTAACTTTACGCAGGTCTACAAGGGTGAAAAGGCCCACACAGTGTAAATTCTGCTTAGACTGTCGCCTCTAACTATGATTTTGGAGTGTGTACGGAGAATCAGCTCGATAGAATGAGAAGTTTAGAGATTTCAACCTTTTTTTTTTTTTAAACCTTTCTTTTTTTTTAAAGTAGAACTTCATTAGGATTCCTTTTTTTTAATACAAACTATTTCTTGTTAAAACCCGAGTTTCAAAGACCAATGAGAATAATGTATACCATTGTGAATTAACTATTTAGTGTAAATCTGAAATTTTAGTTATTATCAGGAGTAATAGGTGAAGGAAGGTGTAGGAAATCACAACTTAGAGGGGGGCTATGTCTAAAACAACAAACCTAATAGGCATCCTATGGCTTGTGTTGGGTAATTCAGAAACCCTATAATCCCTGGCCTTCAGGTAGTAGCTTTGAAATAGGTTTCTAATGAGGACATGAAAGGTCAATCTTTCAGAGTAAAGTTGTGAAGTATAGGGACCCTAAGCCAGGGGTAGAAGTTAAGTAGGCCCAGACTGTAGTTGATCCTTGGAAAGCACTTGAGAATGTTAGTGTTGGGTAGTGAATCATAAACCCTATAAATCCATCTTTCAATAGAGTGCTGAGGTCGGACTACTGCAAAGGGGCAGACGCACGAGGAAGTAAGAAGAAAGTGACTTCACCCACGGTGGCTAGGGGAATGACTCAATCCGCTTTTATGAGGTGTCACGTTTAATGGTTCTTTATTCGCCCTTATATTTGTGTATGTCTTTATAGAATTGTCGTGAAAAGTCGCTTAGTGTCGAGGCAAGGGCAGTTTTTGAGTTACTGATTTTTTTGGTAGGTTAGCTTCCAGATTATTTAGAATTGTTAACAATTATTGTTAACAATCATTTATCGAGTATAAAGTATTAGTATATATAGAGCTTGTACAGAGGCATTTTCTTTTGAGTAACCTAGGGCTTTAGTTCCCAACTTGTTTTAATTTTATTATTTTATTTGATTTCACATTGTGTCCTGAAAGATGTTATCATTTGTTAGGATCTATTGATATAGATAAATGAGTATTTTGGCCTTTGTAGCAGCTTTCAACCTTAGTTTGTATGCGTACCGCGAATGATAGGGGGGAGGGTGTATGAATGAATTGGTGCAATGAATGAAGAAAAAGGTTAAAAACTATTATATTGTGAGCCCAAATACATTAGAATAGGGTTAAAGGACTTTAATAGGATCGATTTTAATTTTATTTTACTTTTTATTTCGAATTTTGTTAGGACCGAGATAGCCTCACAGGACAACTACAACTCTATCTAGTTAGAAAATATTCGCTCCACTTTGTTAGGTCTCCTTTTAGAGGAGTGCAAATATTGATTTCTTTATTAGGGTAATCAGTTACTCTATTTCATTATATCAACTTGAATTTTAAGAGTCGTAGATAATGATCATATCTTGATTCTCAGACTGGAAGGTTGTGGGAGGTTATGATCAGACCAGGAAACCCACAAAACTTCTCCTCGCAAGAGGAAGCGAAGAGGTATAGATTGAATTTTATGCAGGATGGGGGATTTTTTTAGCCATGCCGTATAGCCTGGGGTATAACGGCGCGACCTTGGGTAACCGATCTGATACCGTAGTTTCGACGCTTTTAGCGTGGCTGGAGCGAGGGTATTCCAGACGGGAGGTCCTGTAAGATTGGCAAGTAGCAGAGATTGCCCAGTTATTCTAGACGAAGTGTTTCCGTCTATTGAATTTTTTTGGTACCAGTTTGATCCCCCATAGCTAGCGGAAGTTTCTTCTAATAAAGGATTCGCCCTGCCATACGTTTTGTTGGAATGAATTCGAGCATAAGACCGATTCGAGAGGCAGAATAAGTAATTATTAGGACCTTCAACGAGTTTAAACTCGTTTCATGATAGGATAAGATTTTAAAGTATTAGTTAACTATAAGGACCGCGAACGAGACGCCAGAACGAGCCAATGAGTCAAAGTTTTAGAAGTGTTGTATTGAGGACATTAGAATTAAGAGCAGTTATACAGGAGTAGAATTCTGAAGGAATTTGTAAAAGAACCAAAATTTCAGATTGATAAAATTCAAATTTATAAGATGTAGATTTGTAGGATTCAGGTCAATGAATAGAGGGTATATTAGTAGATGAAAGTAATATGAATTTCTTGGAAGGGGAGGTAGCTGAACTGTACATACCCCAGAGACAAGGTAAACGGAGTCACAAACAAAATGGGAGAAGTTGATTAGTTTCTCTGTCAAACAGAGAGCTTTCTTCATACGGTTGTCACCCTAGATTTAAATGGACTGTGTAGTTTAATAGAGGTCTGGGCTATGTTCCATTTGACCAAGATTCTAAATGACGTACCCATCTGAGTTGAGAGTATTGTAACAGAGGAATCTAACACATAAGAGAAAACACACCCTCCAGTAGGATCGGGATAGACGAATATTACCCAGTGACCAACTCGTGATTCCAGACTGAATAAGATTGAAAAACTTAACTGAGATACTAAACCTTGAACCTTCAGCGCACAAATATATAATGTGTTTTCATTTTCTAATTGAATATGTTATTATTTTATATCATATATATTATATTATAATCATATGCTATTCATTTCAACAATTTTATTTCCTTTGATATTCATGATATTAGTAATATTTACCGGCCATGTTGCGATTTTTTTTAACATGTTGTCATGGCTTATTCTTCCCTCAAGGCATGATCTATTTTATCCTTATTGTCTTTTATCCGCCTTACTTGTATAAGTATATATTTTGTCATCATATTAATTTTGTAGTAGTTTTCTTTATCATCTATCATGGGATGATTTTTTAACATATTTAATCACTATCTACATGATATGTTTTACTTCAATATATATGTTATACTCATCATATAACATGGAAGGATTCATTTTATCATTACATATTTCGTGCCTTATTTAATGATTGATTACTTACATAATTTGTTTTCTGTAATTTTTTTATTTAGCAAAAGTCATCATGTCATAGGCTAATCATTATATACCAAGATATTTCTTTCAGCTAACTATAATTATCCTTTCCTTTGATTGTATATGTATAACCATACCACACGAATGTCTTGATTGGTACTTAAATAAAGATGCTGGCTTGTTTTAGGAGTTGGACTAGTCAGTTATTTCTAAACGACTTCTTGGCGCCCAAATTTTTTTTATATAATATGTAATAGGGAAATGCTCTAACTGTATTGTTAGCAGAAAGAAGGTAGTAATGAATCCAGCACCACAAGAGGCAAGGATGGGGTTGAGAGGACTTACCACAAGGAGGGCCTACTCCTCAAGGCCAAAGAAGAAAGTGGAAGGGTGGTATATATACCCATGAATGGTAAGACAGATGACCTTGCTTACTTCCATACATATGATATGACTGTCCCCCATAACCTATGTTGATAACAGTGTGCTGACAGAATAATAACACATAAAAACCCCTTTGCCAGGATGCACAATGCCCACTAATGTTCGGAATAATAAACATCTAGAATAGCATACCATCATTTTGATTAGCCTTATCTTCCCTATAGGTTTCGGTACACCTGGCTTCACCTAGTAATGGAAAATGCATTTTGCTAGAAATGGGCCTGCTTTCATAGTAACTGATGAAAGGCAGATGAATAATGAATAGCACAAACGCATTTGTCCATTACTTGGCAGGGGGAGGATTGTTGGGGCACGTTTTTTGTAACCATACCCCAACAGAAGGCGTATGTATAATCAAATCAAATGGATACATGGCTTCCCTCCCACATAGACTTACAGACCATCTTTTTGCCCAGAAACCCAGACAATTGATGACACCAGACTTCCGTGCCGATGCCTGGTGAAGGAAACACCAGTGACATCCAGGGACATCCGCGCTGGAAGCTGTTGTTCCATATGTACATATATTCCCCTCACCAAAAGTTTAGGTAAAGGTGACCAAAAAAAAAAAATGGAGAAGGAAGATCTCTAAAAGACTGAACCGAGAAAGGAAAGCGTTATATTACAGTTCAAGTAAAAAGGGGCCTGTGTCAATTTTAGCTAAGACGGAGGGGGGGGGGGGCGATATATATATATCGTCCCGAGAAAAAGGGAGGATGGTATTTCAATCCATGTGGATGGGAGGGCTGGCGTCTGAAATTTTACACTATCGCCGGGGTTGTTTCTCTCTTTAGATTTTTTTTTGTTTTGGTAATACTATATGTTCTATTTTGATGGAAGAGGCCTGGAGTCTGAAATCTTACACTAGTGCCGGGGTTGTTTCGCTTTTTAGATTTTCTTTGTTTTGGTAATACTATATGTTCTATTTTGATGAGGCCTGGGGCGTCTATGAAATTGATACTGGAGCCGTTGGCCATTTTGATTGGTGTTTCTTTCGGCGAATGAAAATGGAGAGAGAGATGATATAAAAGAAGGTTCTCTGCCAAAAGGCAGGATTCGATCGGAGTCGCTCAGTGAGAAGGACGATTTTTAGTCGGGCCTGAGACGTAGAGGAGAACAGACCTTGCCGCCGCTTTCGAGAGAAGGTAAGCCCCTCGCCATTATGGTTTAGCCTCCCCCCCCTTTTATTTTTCGAACAGAAGCTAATCTATTTAGATTCTGAATGGGCCCTAAAGGGCTTTAAGTGACTTAAAAAGGAGTGTTAGGGTTCGTATATTTTGTCCCGCTAGAATAGATGGAGATCTAGGTTCCCCCCCCTTTTTGTGTAGTAGCCAACCTAGATTTCGCATGGGCCCTAAAGGGCTATAAAGTAACTTCAGGTCACCTCTATCTAAACTTTACTATGTAAATAGCATATCTCGTCAGTATAGACATGTTCCCAAATTTTAAGATATTTAAATAAATATCTAGAGAAATTTTCTTGTTTCCTCTGTTACCTATTTCATACATAATTTGCCTTATGGTGCTATTCCCACTGTTTAAATGAAATGTTGTATGTTTCTTATATTTGAAGGGAATGTTACTAATAATCAAGTCTCCATAAATTACCGGCCACATACATTGCCGCGAGTGTCTGTGTTTCAGTGTTTTATAGATTGCCCAATTTAATAACGATTTCATGGGTTGTCTGATGAAATTGTATAATAGTGTCGCGGCTGTTTCCATTTTTAGACCATTGTTCTGACAATATTATATGCTCGATCCTTGCTTTAGCTCAACTCTTAATAAATTACAGAGTTTTTCCCCCTTTTGTATCCTCCCTTTTCAACTATCCAAACCGGGAACCCATCAAATACACATGAGATAACCAAGTGTGAACTAAATTGCCTCTGTCTCACTTTTAAAAAACGGCGACGTTAAAGATCATGCAATATAATATAATGCGGCCTATAATTGTAGAACGACATTTGAAAATTATCCCGCATGTGTTTCTTTTGAATGACAAATCAAAATTAATTTTCAAATGTCGTTAAATATTATATATAATTGTTAATAACGTAGGTTATCAGTTATAGCATGCACCGACTTGTCGGGAGGATTGTGCCATACCCCATATTCCACATAATTTGCGCGAACAGACTATCACCTACTTCATTGCTTGTTAACCATATTCGAGGGAAATAATTTATAAATTAGCAAGAAATAAGGCATGCACTCACAAACTTCTTTGCCTCCAAATATATTCAATTTTACATACAGGGCATTGCCAAACTGAATGGACGCACGCAAAAAGTACAGTATACAGATGGAAAATACTTTGACCAATGAAAGTTTGTATCATTTAATATTTTTACCTTTTTATTTAGAAAATTAAAAAACTGAATGAAATATATTTGGTTACTTATTATATATATATATATATACAATACAGTTATGAAAACGGCAGATATTAAAGCTTAGAATTTGTGAAAATTTAAATTCCAAGACAATTCTCAAGTACATTATTTAGATTGCTTGATTAAAAGGAATATAAATTCATAAAATAGACAATTTTCGACTAAATGGAATTGCCCATATTACAACTGAAAAGGAATCAAGCATATAATTTTAAAAGTTACTGATAATATCGTAAATATTCTAATTTAAAATAAAAATGTCGTAAAAGTTTTTATTGAAGTTTAAAATATGTTGTAATTGAATTGCAAACTATTTTGTTAATTGTAAAATGTCGTAATATTAAAGTATAGATAATTGTCTGAAAGTGCAAAACCTATATCTGTGAAATATTGGGAATGCTACCAAATATTTATTGTTTGTTTACATTCAAACGTCCCTTGCCTTTAAAGTTACAAATTATATTTATACCTGTAATTATAGCTTAAATAAACAAGTAAGGAAAATATGTAATGAATTAAAATTTAAAATTATGCTTAACTTAATTTATTGTAATCTTTAAATGGCATTTTTAATATAATCTATTGTCTGTCTTCGTGACGAACGCCATCTGAACTTTGAAATTTAATAGACTTATCACGTTACACCCATTTCATTAATAGAAACATTTGCCTCTTCTGATTTTTATTAAAAGGTATTTATTATAATTAAATTTATTATAATATGGTTTGTGTTTCATTAATAAAATTATTAAAAATCAAATGTATATGGTTGTATATATTCAAAAAATCATCATTTTTCTCGTATGTTTACGAAAATATATTTTCAAAATATCATTTTTTTTAGGATTAGTTTTTAATAAAATTGTCTTAAAAGGAAATTCATAGTTGAAAATTATAAATATATTTTTTTATTAATTATATTTTAATATTTGTATGTATGTTTAAAAAAAATATTTGATACTAATTTTGTGCTAATCTAACTACAGAAGTTTTAAGGAAGTTTTGTTGTTGGTGATATTTTATAACTGGTAAATGCTTTCCTTTGTAACAATAATTTTTTGGCAGTGTTTATTTTCATAAATATCATCAAATCATAGCTTTCTTTGTCTTTTAATTGGAGGGTAGAAATAAGGTTTAATAAAATGCACAACACACACAGCCTTTAATAACATTTTTTTAAAAGTAAATTTAAAGCTGATTTTAGTGTTTATCCCAATATATCCTCTTTGCCAATATAAAAAAAATGTTTATTTTTGGCTTAAGTGTAATCATTTACCAGTTAGAATGACTTTGCAGTAAGATTTATCTTTTTGTTTAATCATGTACCCTTTTGTATGTAATTTTTATATTAAGAAAACAGGGTAATAAGACCAAATCCAAATAAATAAAGTGTTTGACGTTTCGGTAACAGCTTGTTACCATCTTCAGACAAAAGTACTGAACAAATTGTGCCATATCAAATCTATATTAAGGAAAAAAAAAGTAAAAATTGTTATACAGTAGAAATACCTCCCTGTAAAGGACAACACCTAATTGCAAAGCCAATGTGTTCTTTAGGAGAGG
>CP092873.1:89404938-89443715 GCA_030710605.1 Cordylochernes scorpioides | reverse complement strand
TTTTCCCTCTCCTAGTTTTCCTGTATGGTTTCTACAGCGTGCTGCTACATCAGATTGTTGTGTGTGCAGTATTGTCATCATCAAGAGGTCGGGGCTGGTGGAGGATGACAAGAAGATCTCGGCCCAGCTACGGGTGATGCACCTCAATGACAGCGCACCCTACGAGACCCTCCACTCCTACATCAGCAGTGCTGTGGCCCCCTACTTCAAGTCCTATGTACGGGAGACCGGCAGAGCTGAGAGGTTTGTTGTTGTTTCATCCACACATCTCTCTTCCTCCATTCTTCTGCCTTAACTTTATCCTTTGTTCCCTTAAACCAAATACCGGGGATCATGTTATTTGACATGTAAAACCTTGCTTAAAGAAACAGGAGACATAGCGAACCTTCTCTTATAATGAACTTAAAATAATCTCCAAGAGTTATATATGGTATATTAATTGGTATATATTTTTTTATTTATATATTTTGGCTATATGGTATATTAGTTATATATGGTGAACTCTCTGGCTGTAGTGAATCCAAAGTTCATTGGGGTTCCCTATAGCAAGATTTTACTGTAACTCAACACTTACTATATTCCAGGTTTCAAATCCTCACCCCCCAACACCCAAGTTACCTACTTAGTAAGCCACCGACTCTTAATTCAACAGGAAGCACTTTTTCCCTCAGAATATTTGGATTAAGGAGATTTTTGTTTGTTTGGGACTAGATATGTAAATTGAGGTTTTTAATACCTATGACAGCGGCCTATATTGAAATACAAAATAATAGGCCATGTCTTAATAATGACTTACATGTTTGTGAAATGCATAAAATTGTAAAAATTATATTTAAATTTAGAGAGAGCATAATAGCTTGTGAATGTAATTTTTTTTTTCTTTCATTTTTAAATATTCTACCAATTTTGTACAATATAACTTTATAATACTGAATCCAAATAAGTATGTTTAGATAGGTCCGATTTGACCTTTTGATGGAAGAATTATTTCTCTCTCCATCATCCCCTCTTCCTACCTGAGTTATTATGTTAGCAATGTAAAGGTTGTCACTTGTCGAAAAGAGATCAGATCAAAAAGCCATCAAAAAAGCCTGTAGAAGGACGTCCGAAAGCTTGCTAATAAAATTCGCACAAGATACTCCTCTTCAATCTCCGTTTTATTTTTCTATTTTAACTCAAAAAGTTTATTTTAGTCGGAATTTTTTGTGTGTGATCATTTTGATTGAAGAAACCAGCCTTTTAGAGAGAGTGTGTTTCTTTGAAATACCATAGGCTGAGAAAACTCAGGGTTTTGAAAGATGGTACAATCTTCATCTCTCTATCTACTCTAAAGGGTGGTCCAGATCCTCAGGGAGAAAGACATTCACACAACAGTAGGTTTAAATAGGACTCACTCTAAATAAGAGTAGAACTGAAGGTGATGTGTTGGCTCCAGGGATGGAGACAAGATGGCCCCTACTGTGGAGAAGAAGCTGGCAGAGCTGGAGATGGGCCTGCTCCACCTGCAACAGAACATTGACATCCCAGAGATCACGCTGCCTGTGCACCTCATGGTGTCTGGCACCATCAAGAAGTGTGCCGACGAGGGCCGCAGAGCCACAGTAGCAGACTTTGGGGACCGCGTGGAGGACTCTACCTTCCTGAACCAGCTCCAGAACGGAGTGAACAGGTGGATCCGGGAGATCCAGAAGGTGACCAGGCTGGACAGGGACCCTTCATCTGGCACAGCCCTCCAGGAGATCTCCTTCTGGCTCAACCTGGAGCGGGCCCTGCTGAGGATCCAGGAGAAGAGGGAGAGTCCGGAGGTGGCCCTGACCTTAGACATCCTCAAGATGGGCAAGAGGTTCCACGCCACAGTCAGCTTTGACACTGACACTGGTGAGTGAGCAGGGTGGCTAGCTTCAATTCTTTAAATATACAGTTAAACCTGTCTATAGCGCCCCCTCTTTGGACTCACCAAAATAGGGTCTATAGACAGGTCACTTTTAATGTAAATTGCATCGTACTACGCATTTAAAATCTGGCACTATAGAGAGGGAGGCGCTATTTAGAGGGACGCTATAGACAGGTTTAACTGTATGTCTAGAAAAACTAAAGCCTTTTTGCCATGAAGAAATTCTTTTAGATAGGTTGATGTGATCTAATTAATTTTGATTCAATGAACTTTTCCCCTTGAAAAATTTCCCTCTGCTTGAAGTGGCCTCTTATCAGATACAGTTTTGGTTGAAGGATTCCTCATGTCTTGGCCTGGCTTATTTCCAGACGAAATTACACCTTAATGGATGGGAGATAGGGTTTAGCGATGTTTTTTTTTAGGCTTATGGTCTTCTCACAACTCCACTATTTAGTTAAACATTATGTGATATTCTCTTACACTCACCTCAATGACTTTGGCAGTCTCCAAGGTGCCAGAGCCTTGTTTGGAATTACTTGCACTTGCCAGCACTTTCTGTTTAAAAAAAAAAATGCTCCAATGGCCCCCGATTCTTGCAAAAGTCCAACCCCACCAGCGAGTGCAAGTAACCAAACCGGGCTCTGGCATTTGTAAGTGCAAAGTTGAACTGCTTTTCACATGTGTAGACATGTGGTGCGCTTACAGTAAAAAGCAGTCGCTAACTACCCACCATGATTATCATGGCCTGTACCATGTGTACTAGGGATAAGCAAAAAAAAAAACTCCTGTTGGAAGGACAGAAATACTGGAAAGCTCGGCTGAATAAAAAAAACCTTACAAGAGAAACTCTTCGCTTCACATTTTTGTACTTTTTCTAATATAGTGCTCCGGGGGATTATTCAACTCTTATTATAAGCGATAGAACTCTTCCTGTTTAGATAATCAAATAAAATAAAGTAAAGAACGAAGGAAGATCAGTTTCAGAAGTCATCTTCCTTCGTGCTTTACTTTATTTTATTTGATTAACTATTATTATGTTTTAGAAAAAATAACTTCTGGTTGCAGAGAACTACTCCACCAGGCCACTATCTCCCTCATGGAAGTTGTAACAACCCTTTTTGAGACAGCCTTACTAAAAGTGTTTCGCCTGTTGCGCAGGATTGAAGCAAGCCCTGGCCACAGTCAACGACTACAACCCCCTCATGAAAGACTTCCCTCTCAATGACCTCCTGGCCGCCACAGAGCTAGACAAGATTCGCGCAGCCCTGCACGCAATATTCGGCCACCTGCGAAAGATCCGCAACACCAAGTATCCCATCCAGAGAGCCCTGAGATTGGTGGAAGCCATCTCCCGGGACCTGATGGCCCAACTACTTAAAGTCCTGGGCACCCGTCGCCTGATGCACATTCCCTTCGATGAGTTTGAAAAGGTGAACTTCAGGTCTTGTCAAACTTTCCTGACCCTCAACTTATATATGTTCCTACAATACAATAATGTCTTAAGTATGGACTTTGTATTTTAAGTATGTTGTTGACAGCTGAGACCATATGTTGAGACTCAACTTATATATGTTCCTACAATACAATAAAGCATGTCTTAAGTATGGACCATGTATTAAGTATGTTGTTGACAGCTGAGACCATATGTTGAGACTCAACTTATATATGTTCCTACAATACAATAAAGCATGTCTTAAGTATGGACCATGTATTAAGTATGTTGTTGACAGCTGAGACCATATGTTGAGACTCAACTTATATATGTTCCTACAATACAATAAAGCATGTCTTAAGTATGGACCATGTATTAAGTATGTTGTTGACAGCTGAGACCATATGTTGAGACTCAACTTATATATGTTCCTACAATACAATAATGTCTTAAGTATGGACCATGTATTAAGTATGTTGTTGACAGCTGAGACCATATGTTGAGACTCAACTTATATATGTTCCTACAATACAATAAAGCATGTCTTAAGTATGGACCATGTATTAAGTATGTTGTTGACAGCTGAGACCATATGTTGAGACTCAACTTATATATGTTCCTACAATACAATAAAGCATGTCTTAAGTATGGACCATGTATTAAGTATGTTGTTGACAGCTGAGACCATATGTTGAGACTCAACTTATATATGTTCCTACAATACAATAAAGCATGTCTTAAGTATGGACCATGTATTAAGTATGTTGTTGACAGCTGAGACCATATGTTGAGACTCAACTTATATATGTTCCTACAATACAATAAAGCATGTCTTAAGTATGGACCATGTATTAAGTATGTTGTTGACAGCTGAGACCATATGTTGAGACTCAACTTATATATGTTCCTACAATACAATAAAGCATGTCTTAAGTATGGACCATGTATTAAGTATGTTGTTGACAGCTGAGACCATATGTTGAGACTCAACTTATATATGTTCCTACAATACAATAATGTCTTAAGTATGGACCATGTATTAAGTATGTTGTTGACAGCTGAGACCATATGTTGAGACTCAACTTATATATGTTCCTACAATACAATAAAGCATGTCTTAAGTATGGACCATGTATTAAGTATGTTGTTGACAGCTGAGACCATATGTTGAGACTCAACTTATATATGTTCCTACAATACAATAAAGCATGTCTTAAGTATGGACCATGTATTAAGTATGTTGTTGACAGCTGAGACCATATGTTGAGACTCAACTTATATATGTTCCTACAATACAATAAAGCATGTCTTAAGTATGGACCATGTATTAAGTATGTTGTTGACAGCTGAGACCATATGTTGAGACTCAACTTATATATGTTCCTACAATACAATAAAGCATGTCTTAAGTATGGACCATGTATTAAGTATGTTGTTGACAGCTGAGACCATATGTTGAGACTCAACTTATATATGTTCCTACAATACAATAAAGCATGTCTTAAGTATGGACCATGTATTAAGTATGTTGTTGACAGCTGAGACCATATGTTGAGACTCAACTTATATATGTTCCTACAATACAATAAAGCATGTCTTAAGTATGGACCATGTATTAAGTATGTTGTTGACAGCTGAGACCATATGTTGAGACTCAACTTATATATGTTCCTACAATACAATAATGTCTTAAGTATGGACCATGTATTAAGTATGTTGTTGACAGCTGAGACCATATGTTGAGACTCAACTTATATATGTTCCTACAATACAATAAAGCATGTCTTAAGTATGGACCATGTATTAAGTATGTTGTTGACAGCTGAGACCATATGTTGAGACTCAACTTATATATGTTCCTACAATACAATAAAGCATGTCTTAAGTATGGACCATGTATTAAGTATGTTGTTGACAGCTGAGACCATATGTTGAGACTCAACTTATATATGTTCCTACAATACAATAAAGCATGTCTTAAGTATGGACCATGTATTAAGTATGTTGTTGACAGCTGAGACCATATGTTGAGACTCAACTTATATATGTTCCTACAATACAATAAAGCATGTCTTAAGTATGGACCATGTATTAAGTATGTTGTTGACAGCTGAGACCATATGTTGAGACTCAACTTATATATGTTCCTACAATACAATAATGTCTTAAGTATGGACCATGTATTAAGTATGTTGTTGACAGCTGAGACCATATGTTGAGACTCAACTTATATATGTTCCTACAATACAATAAAGCATGTCTTAAGTATGGACCATGTATTAAGTATGTTGTTGACAGCTGAGACCATATGTTGAGACTCAATATGTTTTTCTTACAATACAGTTTTAAGTATGTCTTAAGTATGGACTCTGTATTTTAAGTATGTTTTTGGTACAAAATTGTTTTGATTCAAAAAGAATCATACATGTTGAAAAGATTTCTTTTAAAATAAGTGTTTCATATATATATATAAAAATGTTTTCAAATATATTTCATAGATAAAATACTCTGCTAAATTGACCACCAGAGGTTGCCATTTTCACTATAAAAAAACTCGTTATTGTTGTTTCCCGTTGGCTGGCTCAAACTTTTGTACATTATGTAAATAATCTTTTGTTTTTCCTTGTTCTACTCGCCTTAAGCCAGGCGGTACTTTTACCAAATTATGTTTTTTATATATCCTTATATATATATATTCCATAAGTTCATTTAAAGCAATATCTGATTAAAACTATTTTTATTATTTTAGTTTCAACCACGACTGCATCACCATAGCTTAATCCTCAAGATAAACAAAATTAAGAAAATGACTAATAATTCCTCTACAAGCAATTAATCTCATAATCAACAGAAATTTTCTCTTTTTTTTTATAACATATATATAGCGAGAGAGATCTATAGATCTCACAGCTAGAACAGATCATTCTAATCAGTTGTGTCTTTGGCAGGTGATGAGTGCCTGCTTCGAGGTGTTCACCACATGGGACGATGAGTACGACAAGCTGCAAGGCCTGCTGAGAGACATTGTGAAGAAGAAGAGAGATGAGCACATGAAGATGGTCTGGAGAGTCAACCTGGCTCACAAGAGGCTGCAGGGCCGCATGGAGCATATGAGGAAGTAAGTAACCCTACACTTGCATGATGTGCATGAAACCTAAAATCCTGAAATCTTCAAACAGCTATAAAGATTATTTCCTTACTCGATAAAATTGGGCCACTTGCTCTCTTTCAATCTCTCTCAATACCTCTTCTTTACAGCTGTGTCCTATGTAGGATAAACTCTTGGTATCTTGGTGAAACCAAACTATAGATACAGTCTTGAGCTCTTGTTTAGAAACCTCCTTTGTGAATTACCACACCAGATTTGCCTCTATATCGACCAATTTTTATTTTGTTATATGATAGAACACAATTTGGATTATAGATAATAGCTACAAATAAAACCTAATTCAAATAAATTAATAGTGTTTGACGTTTCGGTAACAGTCATTCTTTTGTCTGATGATGGTAACAACACTGTTACCGAAACATCACACATTATTAATTTATTTGGATTAGGTCTTATAACAAAATAGCTACAAGAAAATAAGACCTAATCCAAATAAATTAATAGTGTGTGACGTTTCGGTAACAGTGTTGTTACCATCATCAGACAAAAGAATGACTGTTACCGAAACGTCACACACTATTAATTTATTTGTATTAGGTCTTATTTGTAGCTATTATCTATAGTCCAAATTGTGTTCCAAAGATATAACAAAATAGCTACAAGAAAATATCTTTGGATCAAAATATTACTTAAATTTAAATTTATTTTAAAAGAATCAAGACCATGAAATAGTTAAAGATATGCTTATAGGTGATAGCCAAATACATGCCCTCTGTGAGCCAGCCCTACAAATTTGTAATTTTGTTTCAAAAAGTTTTTTTATAAACTTTATAGTGTTGGGGTCAAGCAATACTAATTCTCTGACACTGGCCCATGTAAGTTAGCATAATGAAAGGCTACTTCCAAGAGTGACAAGGAGTTTGCCGTAGCGCAGTTTTTTAAATTAAAAACAAACTGTTTATCCAACAAACATGTGTGGTTGTACGCGATAGATTCCGGAGGCAGCATGAACAGCTGCGTACAGTGATCCAGCGCGTACTGCGTCCCGTAGCCAACACAGCCCTGCCCCCAGGTGCCGGAGATAGCATCCAGCCAGCTGAAGAAGTCAAACTGGACCAGACTGCCGACCTCAATGCCATTGAGGTAACACACACACTGCATGTTGGTTTAGATGGGAAACTATCATTCCAGGACTCTTATTCAGTGTTCTCTGTTTCAGCTGAAAACTTAAAACAAAGGTAATAAGACCAAATCCAAATAAATAAATAGTGTGTGACGTTTTGGTAACAGCGCTGTTACCATCTTCAGACAAAAGTACTGAATGAAAATGGACTGTATATACAAGTTTCAGTACTTTTGTCTGAAGGTGGTAACAACGCTGTTACCGAAACGTCACACACTATTTATTTGTTTGGATTTGGTCTTGTTACCTTGTTTTATAATCTATAATCCAAATTGTGCCTTATCAGCTAAAAACTTACTATGATTTGGCCTGACATGACAAGAAACTGATGAGAAAAAAAAAAGGATTTAGATATGTATTTAGGCTATGTTCTCTTGGGAGTCTTTGCTGAAGCTGCTGAAAATTTCTGGCAATAACTCAAGTACCTTTCAAATGTGGTATATTATTTAGTCAATTTTTATTGTTGTTGTTGTTTCTTATCCCCTTGTGTAAAGATTACACGAATTCCATGAGTTCATGCTCCTCGAGCTGTTTTATGATAAGCAGAGGCCTCTCCCAAAGGTCCTAATACATCTAATGCAAGCCAAAATGTGTTCTGGAGCTGCAGGTGCCAAGCTACATTTTGGGCAAGTGGGGGGTTTGGGTTATTGGTTTGGGGGGAGTATTCAGTGCTATTTTTTTCCCATTTTGACTGGAACAGAAAAAAATGGAAAACAAATAATTTACATTTTTATATATTCTCACAAAAAAAATCTATTTGGCTGATATTTGACTTATATTATATAAAGTTTATTGCTGAAAAGAACTGATTTCTCAATTTAACAAAAAATGCTGTTCAAATAAAGAGTAAATAGATCAGTAAATGTATGTGTGTGTACAGGAGGTGAACCTGGCCTATGAGAATGTCAAAGAAGTAGATGGTCTGGACATCTCCAAGGAAGGAACAGAGGCCTGGGAAGCTGCTGTAAAGAGGTATGTAGTGTTGTTGTTTATTTCTTATCCCTTTGGGCAAAGATTACACAAATTCCATGAGTTCATGCTCCTTGAGCTGTTTTATAATAAGCAACAGCCGCTCCCAAATGTCCTGTTAAGTACATGTAATACAAGCCAAGATGTGTTCTGGAGGTGCAGGTACCAAGCTGCATTTTATATGTAACTTTTGTATGTTATTTTGTAATGATAAGGCACAATTTGCATTATAGATTATAAACACAAGGTAATAAGACCAAATCCAAATAAATAGTGTGTGACGTTTCGGTAACAGCGTTGTTACACACTATTTATTTATTTGGATTTAGTCTTATTACCTTGTGCTCATAATCTATAATCCAAATTGTGCCTTATAATTTTTCTCCCAACATCTTTTCCTAATCCATTTACTCTCAATAGGTGTCTGAAGTTGGTCAGTCTCTCTTAATTGAATTCCTTACTGTGACAATTGTATTCCACTTGTATGTCTGCCCACCCACACCAGCAGATATACCTAGAGTAACCCCAAACAACCAATGTGATGTAGGTACGAGGAGAGAATTGACAGAGTGGAGACCCGTATCACAGCCAGGCTGAGAGACCAGCTGGGCACAGCCAAGAATGCCAATGAGATGTTCCGCATCTTCTCCCGGTTCAACGCCCTCTTTGTGCGGCCCCACATTCGGGGAGCCATCAGGGAGTACCAGACCCAGCTGATCCAGCGGGTGAAGGACGACATCGAAGCACTCCATGAGAAGTTCAAGGTCCAGTACAACCAGAGCAAGGCCTGCAAGATGAGCAAGGTCCGGGACCTCCCCCCGGTTTCTGGGTCCATCATCTGGGCCAAGCAGGTAATGTTACCACTCCCTTCATAGTCCATTGTGCTGTCAGATTAATGTTAATTTTAGTTTTACACCTCAGAGAACCAAAACTAAATTTCTTTTTATTGAATAAATTTTATATTTTGTGGGGGGGGTCGGTGGAAGGATAGTCTAAACTGTTGGTTTTCGACCGCTACGACCTGGGTTCGAATCCCGCATTGGGCACTTTTTATGTTTAAAAAAAAAATGCTCCAATGGCCCCCGATTTTTGCAAAAGTCCAACCCCACCAGCGAGTGCAAGTAACCAAACGGGGCTCTGGCATATTTGTAAGTGCAAAGTCGCGAACTGCTTTTCACATGTGTAGACATGTGGTGCGCTTACAGTAAAAAGCAGTCGCCTACTTCTACCCACCATGATTATCATGGCCTGTACCACGTGTACTAGGGATAAGCAAAAAAAAAAGTTTATATTTTGGATTATTTTTACCCCCCCCAATACCCTATTATCCAACTATAGGTTAGATGATGTCAGCAATGGTAGAATCATTAGAATAGAGATACTCTTTCAAATTAAAAGAAATCCACATTGATGATTAGAGCAATATCTCTCTTATTATATTTTGTGACATAGAAAACACAAGGTAATAAGACCAAATCCAAATAAATAAATAGTGTGTGACGTTTCCGTAACAGCGTTGTTACCATCTATTGTTGTCACACACTAGTTATTTATTTGGATTTGGTCTTATTACCTTGTGTTTATATCCAAACTAGCCGAATGACCCGGGCAACGCCCGTGTTTTACCCGATTGAATGTTTTGATTCAAATACTATTTGTTACAATTATAAATTGGCGCCTTAAATAAATGCATATGTTAGTTAATAACTATAGCCTATGTGCTTTATCTGTCTATGTACTGTTGGCTTCCGTAGGCGTCTATTACTGGGAAAAAGAAAGAGAGGATTCCATTTAGTTATTAACTAATATATGCATTTATTTAAGGAGCGACCTGCTCCAACACAATAGTTACAAAAACCAAAAGCGAGTGGGGGGGGGGGCAAAGGTGGCGTGATCGTAGCCAACCAATAGGAGAGCGCCATTCCAAAAAAAAAAGCAAACGGTGACAGAGATGAAGAATTAAGAACGCATGACGCTCGTAACTGTATATAGAATTGTGCCTTATCGTGACATAGAAAAGACAAACCTAAGGATGACATGGCAATTTATTGTGATTAAAAATATTCTCAACTTGTAAATGGGCAATATATTTCTTATATACAGTGGAACCTCCCTTTAGCAGACACCATGCTAGCGGACACCTCTCCACAAAAGACAGTTTTAATTTGCAAAATTACCATTTTTACAATTTAACAACTCTCTGGTAAAAGGACATCTATTCCTAAAGAACACTTTGGCTCTGAAATTAGGTGTTGTCCTTTACAGGGAGGTAGTTCTATTGTATTATCAAATATATTATCTCTACTGACCTTACTGCAATGGTTTTTTTTTTTGCTTATCCCTAGTACACGTGGTACAGGCCATGATAATCATGGTGGATAGTTAGCTACTGCTTTTTACTGTAAGCACACCACATGTCTACACATGTGAAAAGCAGTTTGACTTTGCACTTACAAATGTGACAGAGCCCCGTTTGGTTACTTGCACTTGCTGGTGGGGTAGGACTTTTGCAAGAATCGGGGGCCATTGGAGCATTTTTATTTTTTTTTAACAGAAAAAAGTGTCCAATGCGGGAATCGAACCCAGGTTGTAGTGGTCGAAACCAAACGGTTTAACCAGCCTTCCACCAACCCCCCCACTGCAATGGTGAAAATGATTAGATAAGAAGGTTCACCACTGATGAGACAAGCCCTCTCAATAATTATTTCAATCATTGCAGTAAGGTCTGTAGAGATTATATTTTTGATAAATAATATGTCATAGAGAACATATTGCCAAAAATATAATAATTATATATTTTATTGATAGATGGCAATTGTATACATAAAACAGCAATGGACACACATATACTGAGTAACAAAATCGAGTTAAAATCTATTGATTCAAATATATTGTGGCACAATGTTATATTCTGCGAGCCATATATAAGCCAGTTATAGCTGGCAGTATAAAAGAAACTTATCACTGAACTTTATTTTATAAATTCTCATATTAAAAATAGATGGAAAATTCACATAGGTATATAAAAGTTATTGAGCACTGCTCTAAGCCAATCTCCGCTGAAAAATAACCTACAAGAAAAACACAAGGCAATAAGGCCAAATCCAAATAAAAAAAAGATTGTGTGACATTTTGGTACCAATGTTGCTACCATCATCAGACAAAAGTACAGAAATTGTGCCGTATCAACCTCAGGGAGAGTTATATCAGGGTTGTTGGTGCAGTCTGTATCTTGGAAAATGATGGTCATTTGTATCTTCTCTGATCCCTAAACAGAGTTGTGGTGACAGATTGACCGCCAACTGTCAGTGTACATGAAGAGGGTGGAGGATGTCCTGGGCAAGGGCTGGGAGAACCACGTGGAAGGACAGAAACTGAAGGCTGACGCTGACAGCTTCAGGCTCAAGCTGAACACCATGACCATCTTTGATGAGTGGTCAAGAATGGTAAGTGTGTTATATATTTTCAGTCATAGACAAAACTTAAGGAAGTTGTACCTTTTAACATGTATATCGGGATTCAGTCAATAACTCTGAAAGATATTACAGTGACCTTTATTGAAGACACACGAGATAACCAAGTGTGAACAAAATTGTCTTGTAACTCGTTATTAAAATTGTCTCTGTTTCCTTAAAAAAAAAAAGATGATTGATGACATCAAAGGTATTTCAACTTCTCAAATGTTGTCCATGAGTGTACTAGAGCCTGTCTGTGTGCTGACATGATGTGAGTGTCTCCAGGTCCAACAGAGGCAGCTGGGAGTATCCGGCCGCATCTTTGCCATCGACAGCACCCGCAGCCGCACTGGCAAAGCCAACGTTCTCAAGCTCAGAGTCAACTTCCTCCCAGAGATCATCACCCTCTCTAAAGAAGTGAGTTCCTTTTCTATTTCTTTCTTTTTTTTTGTCCTCTTTCTCCACCTTTCTTTTCTTATGACCATAACAAAAATGATTGAAGTTTATTCTGCATATTGTCCAGCCATTGTATTATATAGATTAGAAAAAAAAAAAAAGCTAACAAGACCTTATACAATTAATGAAATGTTTGTGATGTCTGGTAAAAGCATTGTTACTATCATCAGACAAAGTAATGAATAATTCATTCACTCTACTGAATCATTCAGTACTTGTTGTTGTTGTTTCTTATCCCCTTGTGCAAAGAATACACCATGAGTCTATGCTTCTCGATCTGTGTTTGATCCCAAAGGTCCTGTTTAGTGCATTTAATACAAGCCAAAATGTGAGTTCTTTTGTTTGATGATGGTGTTACAATGCTGTTACCGAAACTTCACGGACATTTCAATAATTTGGATCTGATCTTGTTACCATTTGTTTCTACTTTTATTTTCACATGTAAACTCTTTATAACCCACATGGATGTTTCTTTTCTAAATAAAATATTCATGTTTAATTGTCAAGTAACAGATGGCCTTCACATTCAAAGAAATGCCAGTTTTTGCTAGAAGCCACTACCAATTACCTTTTTTGTTAGAGCCATCAAACAGTATCTATCTCCTGTGAGATATTTTTGCACCCTTTATTCAACCTATTATAATGCAATCTTTTTTTGGCACTCTAGAAACACATATTTCTGCCAATTTTCCAAATCCCCAACCAATTTCTTTTCAAATTACGATTTTTAAATTCGCAACATATATCACATTTTGACAGTTTTTAAAAATTCAACCAATCTAGAAAATACAAGGTAATAGGATACCTAAATTCGAATAAATAAATTTGGTCTTATTACTAAATCTGTAAATGTTGCAAATGAATTGATAATTTGAAAGTAACATGTCATTTTGAACTTCTGAAAAACTTGTGGTTTGCAAATCTTGGGTTAAACCAATTCTCAATATACTGGTTAACTTGGCGATTGTGTGACAGGTACGCAACCTGCGCTGGATGCAATTCCGCGTCCCCCTGGCCTTCATCAACAAGGCCCATCAAGCCAACCAGCTGTACCCCTTCGCCATCTCCCTGATAGAGAGCCTGCGGACCTACGAGAGGACCTGTGACAAGGTGGAGGAGAGGCACTCCATCTCCCTGCTGGTGGCAGGTCTTAAGAAGGAGGTCCAGTCCCTCATCGCAGAGGTGGGTCTTATCTCCACTTACTGTGTTGGCTGACACAAGAAAATTGCTGGGTCATTACTGTGGCAGGGAGTTATCTGTTATATGAAACTAGCCGAATGACCCGGGCAACGCCCATGTTTTACCCGATTGAATGTTTTTATTCAAATACTATTTGTTACAATTATAAATTGGCGCCTTAAATAAATGCATATATTAGTTAATAACTATAGCCTATGTGCTTTATCTGTCTATGTACTGTTGGCTTCCGTAGGCGTCTCATACTGGGAAAAGGAAAGAGAGGATTCCATTTAGTTATTAACTAATATATGCATTTATTTAAGGAGCGACCCGCTCCAACACAAAACGAAACAGAGTGGGGGAGGCATGATGGGGGGGGGGGCAAAGGTGGCGTGATTGTAGCCAACCAATAGGAGGGCGCCATTCCAAAAAAAAAAGCAAACGGTGACAGAAGAGATTAGGAGATGAAGAATGACGCTCGTAACTGTATATAGAATAGCCCTACTCATGTGGACAAAATTTAAGGAAGTGGTAGCATGTATATCAGGACAATAACTATGAAAGATATTACAGTGACTTTTATTGAAGACATATGAGATAACCAAGTGTGAACAGCTTCTGACTCCTTCAAACCTGGAATCTAGTCTGTATTTAGATGTGTTAAACATTGTGCCAATAATATTTTTAGACATTTATATATAGCATTTTAAAGTTGCCGGGGAGGATGGTAATTCATGTACCAAAAGAAGCACCTCTCCCTTTTAATATGTATTAGAATAAAGCTTTATTTTTTTAATCACCCTAGTATGAGCTCAATACCATTTTTGGAAAATTCAGACAAAAGCCAAGCTGTTTACTATAGTTTTTGGCTATGGCTCACATTACTACAGGGGTGGTTTCCTAACATCCTATCAAAGCCCTCCCAGTACTGATGAAAGCCAAAGCCTGAAACCATGGTATACAGGTTGTTTGCCATTTGTCTGAATTTGTCAAAACTGGTGTTGTGGCTCATTCCTTATCGCCACCAGTAATGTTTTTTTTACTAGGGTGATGAAAAGAATGCATTGTTCTAATGTATATTTAAAGGGAGAGGTGCGCTTCTACTAGAAGTATGCCCCCTTGTTTTGAACCTCCTATGTGGAATCTTTAGGTAAACAACACCAAAATAACAATATTAAAATGCCAAAGCTTATGCATGTAATTGTTTAATGCATCTAAATAGAAGGAGCTGTTACTGTGCTGTGGGAGAGAAGCATCCTATGTTGGTTTATAGAAATATTAAAAAAAATTCAAATTATATTAAAATCAATTCTATATCACCCCCCCCCCCCCCCCTCTCAACATTCTCACTGAACTAAATAGTTGCCCTCTTGTTGTGGGAATTTACTCATGTGGATCAACATTGAAAAGCGAATGGGTCCGATGCCTTTTTTTTTTTTTTTTGAACATTACTATTGATATTTCATTGTTACTTCTTTAAAAAAAAAGTATTTTGGGGTTGTAGAAAAGCATGTTTTATACTGATTGTGTTTGCCCAGGGTATTGGCCTGGTCTGGGAGTCCTACAAACTTGACCTTATATCCAAAGGCTGGCTGACACAGTCTTCAATTTCCAAGAAAAGGTTTGTAGATGTAACAGCACTCTCTAAACTTTGATCTTTCCCTCATTACTTGTTAACCTGATTCTTTTTTTTTTTCTTCTAGGAAAACAAAATCCTATTTTTCTTCTTCTTTCTTATCTCCACTCAATCATATCAGGGTATTAAGCCTGTAGAGCTTGATACTTTTGATTGTGTTGGGGGATAATTAGATTCAAAAGAGATTTGACATCCATAATGACTGGGTGAAGTAGAATGCATCTGCTTTTGTCATTAAGACTGGGAGCACTACTCAGTGGCAGGCAAACTTAGCTCCAATATGAAATGACTGCCTCACACATGAGGAACAGATGCCATGTGCAGCCGCTCCTATATATATACAGTAAATGAAAACACAAAGATATGAATGTTTATTTTACACATCAACCCAACTTCTACTGTCCTTTACTGCTATGAAGTTGGGTTGGTGTGTAATAGAAACATTCAAATAAATACTAACACTTCCTAACTGTTCTCTGTCTATTCATTTTACTACCCTCCAGAACTTTCTTGGTGAATCACAAAGGTAATAAGACCTAATCCAAATAAATAATAGTGTATGACATTTCTGTAACAGCATTGTTACCATCTTCAGTACTTTTGTCTGAAGATGGTAACAATGCTGTTACCGAAATGTCATACACTATTTATTTATTTGGATTTGGTCTTATTACCTTGTGTTTATAATCTATAATCCAAATTGTGCCTTATCATCTTTGGGGAATCCATTTCTTCTTAATGTATGTCTCCCATCCATTTCTTCTGATGACTTTTAACAAGTGCTGCCTTCTAACTCGAGAATATTTTATAATTCACAACAGGAAATACACCTATTTCTTGGGTTGTTGAATTAAACTGTAGTTTCAAATTTATTTAAAAGGCTCTTTTTTTTTTGTGTAACTCTCTTCAAATTGGAACTTAATTAATAGGCAATGACTCGTCCCAATTAACACACTGTAGTCCCAATAGGACAGTGGTTCTCAAACCCCAACTGAAGACTTCATACTGGCTACCCTGATATGTCTCCCTACGTTATAATGTTTTGAAATGATAATTTCTATTTCAAAAATATCCGAATTAAACAAGTTGTCTTTTTTCCTAAATGGGGAATTTGTGTAAAGAAGTGTATTTTTTAAATATCCATATGTTACATGGAGATATTAGCACCACTATTTGGTGTCCTAGTAAGTCTTCCCCTTAATTAAGAGAGTTGACTGTCTGAGCCAAGGCTTGTTTGTTCCTAGGTGGACGACCTGCTAGCCATTGATGAACAAATCGACGTGGAGCTGCGAGCCCTGGAGACCTGCGCCTACAGCTCCTCCACCTTTGGAGAGATCCTGAAGAAGGTCCAGAAGTGTGTGGATGACCTGAGCCTGCACCAGTACTCCAACCTGCAGCTGTGGGTGGGGAGGCTGGACGAGGAGGTGGAGCGCAGACTGGCTGCGCGGCTACAGGCCGGCATCCAGGCCTGGACCCGTGCCCTGGCCGGGGACACCGGTCCTGACGACACCCTAGAGGATCACCCCCGTCCTGGCGGGGACCCCCACATCCCCACCTTGGTCCATGAGGTCCGCATCACCAACCAAGTCATGTACCTCTCCCCCTCCGTGGAAGACGCCCGCTTCAACATCCTCCAGCAACTCTTTGCCTGGGAGAACATCATCCTGCTGCAGAGAAGGATCCAGAGCTCCCGCTACCAGGCAAGACACCCTCTTATACCATATATACAGTAGAACTACCTCTCTGACCTAATTGCAGGCAAAAGTGTCATTTAGGGACAGATGTCCTCTTACATGAGAGTTCCTAAATAGTAAAAATGGTTATTTTGACAATAAAAACTGTCCTTTGTAGAGAGTTGTCCTCTAGCACAAGTGTCTTCTAATGGAGGTTCTACAGCATAATCCCCTCCCCTCTTGTCTTGGACCTTTTCTTGACTAAACTATTGATATTTGAATAGGAAAGTGTTATTTCTTTCAAACAACTCTTCCTATCCCTATAAAAATAACATCAAAATGTTGGACTGTTGAAACCTTGCATCCTGCTTAGCCAAGCAGATACAAGTCATCCATAGGCTGACAGAACATGGTCTGTACAAGCTGGATTAGATAAGCCGATGGATAGGTATGAAATCAAAAGGCTAAAGTTAATTAAGTCTTGGGCTTGAATCTTGTAAATTACACTGGAGGGTTCACCACTGCATGAATAAGGCCCTCTCAATATTTCTCCTCCCAGTAAGGACAGTAGGCGATTACTTTATTTGCAAACAAGAAAAATTTATTCAAAAAAAAAAGTTTGAATTATCATATACAATGTATGTGATGTCATAACAATTCCTTATATTGTTAGTATCCGACAGTGTCGTTCTGAGAGATTAAATCCCCATTTTAAAACATTAGTTTTCTCTAAATTATACTTGGGTAACAGAGCAAACAAAAACTTTATATTTAATTTGTATTAATTATATTTAGGCACTATGTGCTTTTTTTTTTTCACATATATCATCAAATATTATCTCTACAGACCTTACTGCAATGATAAAAGTTATTGAATGAGAGAGCTTGGCTAATCAGTAGTGAACCCTCTCATTCAATAAATTTTTAATAATTTAGTTGTATAGAGATAATATTTGATGATACAGTTAAACCTCTAAATAGCGCCTTCCTCTCTATAGCGCCCGATTTTAAATACGTAGTACGATGCGATTTACATTAAAAGTAACCTGTCTATAGCATCCTATTTTCACGAGTCCCAAGAGGGGGCGCTATAGACAGGTTTAACTGTATATATGTGAAATATAAAACACATTGCCAAAATATAATTATAAAATTTTATCAAAGGATGGCAATTGAATTTATAAAAGTTTACAGTTTGAAATCATTCCTGAGACACTTGAGTGTAAGGCACTTCAGTAACCCAGGCTGGTGACAGGTGGGACTGGAGAGGCCAGCCTCCCAGCAGACCTACCGCAACCTGCTGACCAAGATGCCAGAGGGAGCCACCATGCTGGAGTCAGCCTACAGCGCCATAGAGAGCCTGGTGCACATCACCCTGGAGTACGTGGCCCAGTGGCTGCTCTACCAGACCCTGTGGGACCTCCAACCTGAGACCCTGTACTCCCAGTTGGGGGAGAACCTGGCCTGCTGGATGAACACCCTGGTGGAGATCAAGTGAGTCTCTACCATGTCATTTCTCTTCAGGAACCTGTGTACTTCCTCTCATTGCCAATTCTAAATTTTATTCTCACTATAAAAAATCTACTCTCCCTTCTATAACAGCAGAACAATATTTGATCAGATTTCTCTATTACCAGATGTATCCACAAATAAGAATCCAAGCGGGGCTCTGGCACATTTGTAAGTGAAAAGCCAAACTGCTTTTCACATGTGTAGACATGTGGTGCACTTATAGTAAAAGCAGTCGCCTACTTCTACCCACCATGATTATCATGGCCTGTACCACGTATACTAGGAATAAGCAAAAAAACAAATAAGAATACCATTTTCTCTGTTTTAAAGAAAACCACGTTAAAATATTCAGCTCAACTGACCGTATATGCCCATTATGTTGTAAAAAAAAGTTGACTCAGAACTAGAGCACCGCATATTTCTCTGTTTAAAGTTATTAAGTGAAAGGGAACTTTGCATAAAATTGGATCAAATCATCGTGCTCTGGAGGCTCTGTTGTCTAGGATGACAAAGAATAAATCCAATGCATCGTGCCTGTACAAGTTTTACAGGGCTGTGCAAGAGAAGAAACATTGAGAAAAGAGAGTCATATGTAAATAGATATGTAAATGAACGCTCACCTGTAAATAACTAACTCATCTTTTATAAAAAATTAAGCACTTGGGTGAATACTGTGTAGGGCATATGTCCCCTAATAAAAGGTATTTTTGTTGTTGTACTTGCTCTCACCTTTTTTTCCTTCTGGACAAAGTCTGGTGGGAAGTCAAGTAATGGCTTCTTGACAGTGTGAGGTTCCAATGCCTAACTTTAGGCATCCACCTTTAAGCAAAACTTCTTTCTGAGGCTTATTTTTTTCTTATTTTAAAAATTATCTTTGTTCTTTAATATTCCTTTATGCTGGAAGAAAGTAGTTTGAGTTTCAAAGGTAATTTGTCTTCTGATTCTTGGCAATCTGTCTTTGGCTTTTTCTTTCTCTTATTTTGGAAATCATTTATGAGACGTTGGTAAGTTTATTAATTTGTAAACTTTTAATTTGTCATTTGATTTAACTTGTTTCATTTAAAGCTGAATTTTTAAAATTATTTTTTTGCATATGACTAAAAGGCCAGCCATATGTACACATGTGGAATGTCATTTCTTATTTAGAAGATGCAGATTCTTTCTAGAGATTTAACTCTTATGTTGTATGATTTTCCAGGAAGTCTCGCACCACATTTGACACCACTGAAGTCCGCAAGGAAATTGGACCCATCATCATTGACTATGCTAAGGTAAGATGAAAATTTTGTCATGAAAGTATGGATTTAAAAAGACTAACTCTCTCTCGTTAAAATGAACACAAAATGGCATAAAAAGTGCCATCTATTGCCCATCTTTACACAATCTAGTAGACTGATTGGTGGCAAAGCCACAACACCAACTCTGGCAAACTCGGCATGCCCACCTTGTAACCCTGGAGGACCATACTTCAAAACCATTATCTCCAGATAGACCTCTAATTTTAGCAAATTAGCTGTTTTTGGGACTTTGCCACCAACCTGGGTCTTCTAGATTACGCAAGGACAGGCAATAGATGGTGTTTAGTTATTGACATCTATTTTGATGGGAGGGACAGCCTTTGTTCTATATGATTAAACAAATGATATGCAATCTTTATAAATGTATTTAGAAATGTTTTGTCCCCATGTACCTCTAACATGCTATTTCTGCCACTCCAACAGAGATAATTAAATAACAAGATATTATTAATACCATCCATATATAATAAATTAAGATGTGAATGTTTCTTTTCACGAATAAATCACACTTCTATTACCCTTACTGCGATGAAAAAATATTGGGAGGGCTTGGCTCATCAGTGGTGAACCCTCCCACGGTTTCGTCAATTTAATCTACCAGACCGTTTCTGTAGAGCTGTAAAGAAGCAGTCTGGTAGATTAAATTGACGAAACCCCTTGGAGGGTTCACCACTGATGATCCAAGCTCTCCCAATATTTTTTTCATCGCAGTAAGGGCAGTAGAAGTGTGATTTATTCGTGAAAAGAAACATTCGCGTCTTAATGTTATAATTTGTTAACAAGATATGTGGCAATCTCTAGCTGTTGGCAGAATGTGACCTTCATCACTAATGTCTGCTGTGCAGGTGCAATCTAAGGTATCCCTCAAGTACGACTCCTGGCACAAGGATGTGCTGGGCAAGTTTGGCACATTGCTGGGGACAGAGATGGTCCAGTTCCACAACACCGTCTCCAAGGTAGGAAGGAAGGGCTTCTTTATAGTATTTTCTGTTGTTGGAATCTGTATATGCTACTTTGGGGATCAACTCACTGGATACCTTATTGTACCTGTGATCTGAATGTGGTGGTTCTCCACTTCTGCAGGTCACAATGACATCACTTGGCACCTGCAGCTCCAGAACACATTTGGGCTTGCATAAGATGCATTAAATAGGACTTTTGGCAGAGGCCGCTGCTTATCATCAAACAGCTGGAGGAGCATGGACTCATTGAATTTATGTAATCTTTGTTTGTTGAACTGCTTTTCACATGTGTAGACATTTGGTGCACTTCAGTAAAAGCAGTTGCCTACCTCTACCCACCATGATTATCATGGCCTGTACCACGTATACTAGGGATAAGCAAAAAAAAATCTTTTCACAAGGGGATAAGAAACAACAACCTACAATGACATCATTCTTCTCTCACCATCCAGTAACTACCATTATCTTAAGGTCATGAGGTTTTCTTTGTTGTTGTTGTTGTTTCTTATCCCCTTGTGTAAAGATTACACGAATTCCATGAGTTCATGCTCCGCGAGCTGTTTTATGATGAGCAGCGGCCTCTCCCAAAGGTCCTGTTTAGTGCATCTAATGCAAGCCAAAATGTGTTCTGGAGCTGCAGGTACCAAACTACATTTTGGGCAAGTGGGATAAATTTTATTATTATTTTCTATCTTCAATGGCTTGAGATGGCCTGTTCTAAATCTTGTTAGTGTTGTTTGATGCTGTCTATTTCTGATGTTCAGAGCTCCTCCTGGGTTCACTCCACTGTACCAACTGTGCTTAGGTGGGATCCTCCAGTTCTTGTTTATTTTTGTTTTGGCTATTGTTTCTATTTCTTTAAAAGTAAGTTTATTTTTCTGTGGCAAGGGTTCTTTTGTACCTTTTTTCGCTAGCACATCAGCAGCTTCATTGCCTTCAATGCCAACTTGTGAGGGTATCCATTGAAGGTGAATTTTTGAGGTTTTTGAGGTTTTCTTTTCTCCCAGATGTTCTCCCGGTCTTCTCACCACATGCCACCAGTCAGTGACTGATTAGCCATCATTCTGGCCATGGCCCATCTCTGGACTCTCATACATTGAGATATCTATATATATAAAAATCTATGTTTGTTTGTTTATATGTCCGGTATACAAATTCGCAGTAGTTCACTAATTCAAACCAAAATTTCCATACATAGGTAAAAAAATACGGGGAAGACGATAGGCTATTTTAAAAAAATATATAAATCAATTATTAAAACTATATATTCAAATTATTCTACTTAGCTCACGAACAGCGCCCTCTATCAAAGATTACATTAAATTATGCTGATGCAAACAAATAGATAATGCTAATAACAAACAATTATTTAAAAAAATCTTATCTAAATATATATCACTCGGGTAGATATGCACACGGGTCAATCCCGGGTCACCCGTCTAGTAAATTAATATGAAGCAATAACGCGCCATAGGAAATGGAAGCATTTAACCATCAATATTTATTTTACACAACAAACTTCTACTATCCTTACTGCGATGCATTTACAGTGCAACATATATAATCATCCAATACAGTATTAGAGCTCAAAGAAGAGGTCTGGTAGATTAAATTGACGAAACCGCTGGGAGGGTTCACCACTGATTAGCCAAGCCCTCCCAATATTTTCATTATATAATCATTAGTGGATTAGTGTGACTAGTTTTTAATTAGAACCTGGGATTGAATCCCACTTTGCACTTTCTAAGGAAAACGCGCTTTAATGGATCCTGATTCTTGCACAATTCCAACCTCATTACTGAGCACCTATATAGTGCTGTGTGTGACACTATAAAATTAGCTTACTCATATATGTGACAGAGAAATTTGAGCATATGTTTATGCCTTAATAAATTTAGCCTGAGCATTAGCCTGTTACTCATATGCAACACACAAGGTAATAAGACCAAATAAATAAATAGTGTGTGACGTTTCGGTAACAGCGTTGTTACCCTCTTCAGACAAAAGTACTGAATGAGAAATTTTACCACAGCATGTTTTTTGTCTGAAGATGGTAACAATGCTGTTACCGAAACGTCACACACTATTTATTTATTTGGATTTGGTCTTATTACCTTGTGTTTATAATCTATAATCCAAACTGTGCCTTATCATATGCGACACATCTCTAACCAAACATATTTAATATAAAAAGAGAAATAACAGTAAAAATTGGGCATTGGTAAATGACAAATTTAACTATAAAACATGATAAATATTTTACGAATAAATGAACTCTGTAGATTTGGTTAAACTTATACAAATAAAAGATTACACGAGGAGCTTCTTTTCCGTTTAATTGCTAGCTTTCGAACCTTGCGGTTCTTCAACAGGCGTGGCTAGTACAACAATTAAACGGAAAAGAAGCTCCTCGTGTAATCTTTTATTTGTATAAGTTTAACATGATAAATATGATTAATAGACCCAATTTTGTGCTTTTATCTGACCAACATGCTTGCATATGCGAGTCAATCACAGCAATCTGTGAGTTTTAACAGTCCATGACTGTGTCAATGAGGAAAATAAAATGTGTCACCAAAGCATATGAAGTTTTACAATGTAGTGTTGTGTGCAGTCCCGTACAGAGCTGGAGCAGCAATCCATTGACACAGCCAGTACCTCAGATGCCGTCACCTTCATCACCTATGTCCAGTCCCTCAAGAGGAAGGTGAAACAGTGGGAGAAAGAAGTTGGGGTAAGTTGGTTCCCCCACTCTCATTTCCCTTATACATTTCTTCAGTGTGAAACACTTGGTTTGTTTAGCCTGAAGAATTGTTCTTATATATATAGTCTTAATATTTAAATAGTATATATATATATAAAGTCTCTAAACCATTTTATATTATCATCCATCAATAATAAACATAAACAATATTTTAGAGAGGTAGGGACTTTTATTCTTTAAAAATTGACCCACATGCACAGTTTGATTGTTCTCAATGATTTTCACACTTATCGTCATTTATATTTAAGACACAGATTAAATTATTGTCTTGTTCTGTTAGTGAACTGTCCTCACAGAAATTGGATGGACTGTGATGAGCTTTTGTGTCCTTGGGATATTGAATTAAAGCTATTTGATTATATAGTGATGGGAAAAAACTGATGTTTTGCAATTGCAGGGGGCTTTGCCCTATCACAGGGGGGCTAATACCCCAACTACTATGAGGAGTATATGTTGTGTGTCCACCAGATGTTCAAGGAAGGAGAACAGATCCTGGAGAGACAGAGGTTCCAGTTCCCTGGAAACTGGCTGCATGTGGACAATGTGGAGGGAGAGTGGTCTGCCTTCACTGAGATTCTCGGACGCAAGGCTGCGGCCATCCAGACACAGGTCGCATCCCTGCAGCTGAAGATTGTCGCAGAGGACCGCGCGGTGGAGACCCGTACCACAGAACTCCTGCAAGACTGGGAGCGGGGCAAGCCAGTGGAAGGATCCCTCAAACCCCTGGATGCCACCCAGTGTCTGGTCCTCTTTGAGGGCAAGTTCAACAGGCTGAGGGAAGACAGGGACAATGTCCTGAGGGCTAAGGAAGCCTTGGAGCTGATGGAACCTGGTAGGTGCTGCTTCATCTACCCGCAGTAGATATATCTTGTGTAAAACCTCATTTCTATAGATAATCTGGCCTGAAAATGGATTGTTATATACAATAGAACCTCTATCGAGCAGACACTTCTTTATAAAGGACAATTATCATTGCCAAAATGATATTTTTTTGCTATAATTGACACCTCTCCGGTAAAATGACGCTTTTCCCTAAAGATACACTTTAGCTCTGCAAATAGGTGTTGTCCTTTACATAGAGGTTTTATTTTTATAAAGGAAATATATCAACTATCTGTTGGTTTTTGTTAATTTTCAGAGTTGGCCTATATACCTTTCTCATTAAATATATCAAGGAAAACTAACCACGTTTTTATTTTTCTATAGAAGGTAGTGGGCCAACAGCAATATTCAGTAGCACGACCAGTTTTCTATATCCTATATGCCCTAATCTTTTTTTCTTCTCTATTTTAAAACTTTTTTTTTTAAACCTGTTGAGAAGTAGTATACTTTAGAGTACTACATAAGGGGTCGATGGAAGGATGGTCTAAACCGTTGGTTTTCAGCCGCTCTGACCCAGGTTCGATTCCCGCATTGGACACCTTTTTCTGATTAAAAAAAAAAATGTTCCAAAGGCCCCCGATTCTTGCAAAAGTCCAACCCCACCAGCGAGTGCAAGTAACCAAACGGGGCTCTGACACATTTGTATGTGCAAAGTCGAACTGCTTTTCACATGTGTAGACACGTAGTGCACTTACAGTTTTTTTTTTTTTTGCTTATCCCTAGTACACGTGTACTAGGGATAAGCAAAAAAAAAAAAAAAAAAAAGAGTACTACATAATAACTACATACATATACATAAGAACAACAACAGGCGTACAAATAAGTATCAGTTGGAGACAGATTCTTGGGTAGTGGAGAAATGTTAATTTATAAAAGACAGGAATAGAGTAAATGTGGAGTTGAGTATGTGATGTTGTGTTCTGCCCAGGTGCCATGAGTGCCAGTGACGAGAGACTCCAGGTGGCATTTGAAGAGCTGCAGGACCTGAAGGGAGTGTGGTCCGAGCTGGCCAAGATCTGGGAACAGATAGATACCCAGAAGGACCTGCCATGGTTGTCTGTACAGCCCAGAAAAGTGAGTTCATCACTACTGCCGCCTGTAGGTTGAATGCTGACTGACCCTCTCTGTCTGTAGCTGAGACAACAACTGGATGGACTCCTCAACCAACTGAAGGAACTCCCCGCCAGACTCCGCCAGTACTCTTCCTATGATTATGTCAAGAGACTGCTGCAAGGCTATACTAAGGTATATTCTACCGGTGATTCTATTTTACTCTACAAATTATAGGATTATCTTGACCGGCCAGCTCCTCTCTGAAGGTTGTCAGGCATGGAGTACTATCCTCCACAATCCTGGACTTTAGCAGCATGTAACTCACTCCATTACAGTCCTTGAGATCATTGGTCTGTATTTCAAAGAGATAAGAATATTTTAACTTTTATTTTTAACTGGAACCTTTTATAATAATTATTATTTTATCGCATTTCTCCTCTCAATCATTTAAAGGCTCAAATTTATGGCCCTTGAGTTTCACAATCGAGATATTTTAAACCCCTTTTAGTTGGATTATTAGAGAAGAATCTCTCTCCTTGATTCAAAGTTTAGTGCCATCTGCCTTACTTCAGCCTTGAATTGATGTCTCAACACTATTGTTGACTTTTATAAGATGATTTTCAGTTGGTCTTTCCAATTTTGTAGCATTTTCATATTTTCAACAGGTTTTTTGTGGTTGCGTAAGCTAAATGGTGCACAATTTGTGCTTTATTTTGAGAGGAGTGTTTTGCTTATTTCTTTTTTTAGAATTTCTCTTTATAATCACAATAAAATTTATTCCCTAAAAAAGACTTTGGTGTAAATTGTGCGCTACATTTTCAATGATGTTCAGATTATCTCTGTGTATCTAGGAGTTCTGTAACCCCAATATGTGTGTATGTGTGCAGGTGAACATGTTAATTGTAGAGCTGAAGTCGGACGCCCTGAAGGAGCGACACTGGAAGCAGCTGATGCGCGCGCTGCGTGTGAGCTGGGTGCTGAGTGACCTGACCCTGGGCCAAGTGTGGGATGTGGACCTGCAAAGGAATGAGGCTGTCATCCACGATGTCATCCTGGTGGCGCAGGGAGAGATGGCTCTGGAGGAGTTCCTTAAACAGGTTTGTTGGTTAGGGTGGCATTCTTACTGATACCATCTTGTTGGTGGTCGAGGTTTTTATCTCCTCTCTTTGATTGTTCGGTGATCTCTTCAGACAATACCTCTGGCATTCCAATATTAGAGCTTCCAAGATGGGGGAGTCATAATATATACCCTCTATTAACTCTCTTACTGAGATGAAATAACTTAGTAATTTGAAAAACACACAAACATTCTTTAGTATTAAGTATTCAATCAATTTTAAATATAATTTACGACTTTTTTTTAAATTGTAGCTCTTTTAAAAATCCAAATATTCTTATTTTAGATGAGTTTTCCTGCTGGAATAGTGTTTGGGACTCTAAAACCAGATAATTTTTTTTTCTTGAATTGAGGATATATATGGGATGTATTTGTGGTAATGAGTAACACACACTTCTTTTAAAATTAATTAAAAGGGAGATTTTATTAGGTTAACCACCCATACTGACATCATCTTTTGCATCAGGTATATCTCAGTCTGTTCGTGCTACGTCATTCTTGAGTTGTGTGGGGGTATGACTTCTCATATTTATTGAAAAGAGTACATAGGATGCGTTGTGGCCAGGTCCGAGAAGCCTGGCAGAACTACGAGCTGGAGCTCATCAACTACCAGAACAAGTGCAGGCTTATCCGAGGCTGGGATGATCTTTTCAACCGTGTCAAGGAACACATCAACTCTGTGGCCGCCATGAAGCTCTCCCCCTACTACAAGGTAATGAAACATCCTGCTCAGAATAAGGTCTCTCACCTCCCAGAACATTGCAGGAGTTTGAAGAGGACGCCCTCTCCTGGGAGGAGAAACTGAACAGGATCAATGCTCTCTTTGACGTCTGGATTGATGTCCAACGGCGCTGGGTTTACCTGGAAGGTATCTTCTCTGGCAGCGCTGACATCCAGACTTTGCTGCCTGTGGAGACCTCCAGGTTTCAGAGGTAGGAATGGCGAGTGTGCTGGGTGTGGGATTCCATGTAAATGAATGGTGTGCCACAGCATTAGTGCAGAGTTCCTCACCCTCATGAAGAAAGTGGCCAAGTCCCCCCTAGTAATGGACATTCTCAACATCCCAGGGGTCCAGAGGTCCCTGGAAAGGCTGGCGGATCTCCTGGGCAAGATCCAGAAGGCCCTGGGAGAGTACCTGGAGAGGGAGAGATCCTCCTTCCCTCGCTTCTACTTTGTGGGAGACGAGGACCTACTGGAGATCATCGGCAACAGCAAGAACATCCCCCGGCTCCAGAAGCACTTCAAGAAGATGTTTGCTGGAGTGGCGGGCATCCTGCTGAACGAGGAGAACACCGTGGTGAAGGGGGTGGCCTCCAAGGAAGGGGAGGAGGTGATCTTTGTCAACCCTGTCTCCATCACCCAGCACCCCAAGATCAATGAGTGGCTCACCCTGGTGGAGAGAGAGATGAGAGTCACCCTGGCTCGTCTGCTGGCCTCCGCAGTGGCAGACATGGGCGCCTTCAAAGAAGGTCCCATCAATTCTGACGACTACATCGCCTGGGTGGACAAGTACCAGGTAATTTACAGGACTGATTCTCTCCGGCCATAATGTTTTATGGGAAATGGGGGAAAGACAAATGTCACCGCGAAACAATATTTACATTGTGGAAAAAGCATATGTGGCTAGCTTTTCTTGATTAATCAAGAATGGGTATTTGGCCAATTCTGTAATAAATAAAAATCAATGATTAGTTGATATTTATTCCCCAGACGGCGTAAACCATCCACAAGTTTTAGTTGATCAGGAGATGCTTTTTTCTTAAAATATTCATATTGTTTAAAAAGACAGTAAGCTCTTTAACATCTTTAATTGGGACTATGGTCAATAAAAACAAAATTTGTCCAAAGTTTCACACACAATAGTTCCCATATAGCAATCCCACAATTATATCAATCACATTTATGGCAAGTTTTTTCTTCATGCAAATTTGTGAGGAGTATTTTTGTTGCAAATATGTTGCCTATAATTTTGTGTAATATTTTTATTTAATATTTAAAAATATTCCTTATTGTTTTTAAATTTTAAGTATGATTAAAATTTACAATTATAAATAATATTCTATGAAAGAAGATAAACAACGCTGAAAGAACGGAAAAAAGAAAAACAGAAGAACAGGCAAGAACAGATACTTTACGTGGCTCTCATATATCCTTTCTTTTAATTATATATGTTAATAAATATTTTAATGATTATATAATTGACGTGATCCCTATCTTCCCATTTAAACACCCACAAAAACCAACAATTTTCTTAGGTTAATTGAGGCTACAGTGATTATTGAGACTACATTTTTTTTTTTGTGCATTCACAGCCAGTCTTTATTTTCTGTTGTTTACTAAAATATTTGTTTAATGTGTGTGTTTTTTGAAACAGATTCTACTAGTTGTATTTACTCTTATGATATAGGTGGGGGTCGGTGGAAGGCTGGTTAAACCATTTGGTTTCGACCACTACGACCCGGGTTCGATTCCTGCATTGGACACTTTTTTCTGTTAAAAAAAATGCTCCAATGGTTTCCGATTCTTGCAAAAGTCCAACCCCACCAGCGAGTGCAAGTAACCAAACGGGGCTCTGGCACATTTGTAAGTGCAAAGTCGAACTGCTTTTCACATGTGTAGACATGTGGTGCGCTTACAATAAAAGCAGTCGCTAACTACCCACCATGATTATCATGGCTTTGAGATAAGAAAGAAGAAGAAGACTCTTATGATATTGATGTAACAAAATCAGAAGTGGATTCTGCAAAGAAATTTTTGATAAGGTGTGGGCCATGAGCTGATACTTGCAATATTGATAGTGGAAATGTTTTTTAACCATTGAGGCTTTATTTAATACACTATGTATTCTGTTACTCACAGCAACTGATGTGTGCTCCGCAGGCCCAGATTGTGGTGCTAGCAGCCCAGATCTCCTGGTCAGAAGAGGTGGAGTCTGCCCTCCAGACCATGGCTTCCAAGGGTTCCTCGGAGGATTACGGCCCGCTGGAGAGTGTCCTGGGGAATGTGGAACAGACCCTCAATGTCCTGGCAGACTCTGTCCTCCATGAACAGCCACCTCTTAGGAGGAAGAAGCTGGAACATCTGGTGAGTCACACTTTCTCTGGGAGATTCTCGTTTGGTTTTTATACATTGAAATATCTTTAGTTAACAAATTCAGTGTTACGATGCACTAGCGCGCCATCTGTTATTAAATTACAAAACTATTTTAGAGGCGTAATATTCTTTTTAAAATAAAACAATTTCTACTGCCCTTACTGCAATGGAAAAATTAAAGGGAGGGCCTGGCTCATCAGTGGTGAACCCTCCCAGCGGGTTTTCAGTGTTTTACTATAGTAATGCCATTTCACTCTGAGCAATTCCTATCTTCCAATTCCAGACACCATTCTATTGTATTTTCAAAACAATCTTTCCTTGGTCTACCTCTACCTTCAATCTGAATGAATTTTTTCTGATTATGGTAACAACGCTCTCTCCTGTTGCCGAATAGTCACAAACATTTCATTAATTTGGATTTAGTGTTGTTACCTTATCATTTTTTTTTTAAAGTCAGCCAGTAATAATATCATTTTCAAAAAGGTAAACAATCCTATATCAGATCCTATGCTAAAAGAAAAATGTGCTAATTGTACTAGTAGCGCACCTATACAGTAGAACATACTCCATGAGAGGACACTTTCAGTAGAGGACACCTCTCTACAAGGACACTTTTCATTGCCAATATCACCAATAAAGGAAGCTTTGGCTCTTCAACCAGGTGTTATTCTTTTTATAGAGGTTCATTTGTATTTGTGTTATTTGGATCCATTTACTCTGGATACATTTGGATTCTTTTTACTCCTTTGAGTTATTTTATTCTATACAAATTTACAAATGAGAAACACATGGTAATAAGATTTAAATCCAAATAAATGAAAAGTGTGAGACATTTTGGTAACAGCGTTGTTACCAAAGCCTTACACACTATTTTTTTATTTCAATTTGGTCTGGTGCTTTTATTCTATAATCTAAATAGGTCCTTATCAAATTCAAATGAGCTATTACTAGGTGTTATAGTGTGACACCCGTGGCTGTCTGCAGATCACAGAGTTTGTCCACAAGAGGGACACCACCCGTGAACTCATCAGGAACCAAGTGAACAGCCCGAGGAGTTTCGAGTGGCTGCGACGCATGCGGTTCAGCCTGGACACGAGGCAGGGAGATGTCCTGCAGCAGCTGACCATCCACATGGCCAACGCCAGGTTCAACTACGGCTTTGAGTACCTCGGAGTCCAGGACAAGCTGGTCCAGACCCCACTGACAGACCGGTGCTACCTCACCATGACCCAGGCTCTGGAGTCTCGCCTCGGGGGCTCTCCCTTTGGTGAGGCCATATCACTGTAGTATCACACTATAATTGGTTTTATATAGTTTCAAAACCTAATTTGTGATCATGTTGAGAAGTGTCAATATTCATTTTTGAAAATAACGCTGTCTGTCAACCCTGGATTAAATTCTAGGCTCTAAAGTGGTCTTCCAATTTACCAATGTAAAGGAGGTCTCTGTAAACATGGTGTAGCATATTCTTCAATAAATCTGCAAAATTACTCTAAACTCACTTGCGATGAGGATAAATCTCTTTAGACCTAATTGATCCCTTTATATCTGGAGTATTGTATATATTCTCCCCTTACATAGCTGATTGAAGAATTCTTTGTCAAGGTATTTAAGGAATTCGTGCATCCTAGAGAAAGATTTGTATAAGCGTGTTTTTATCCTTTTATTTAACCCTTAGAAATAAGTCTTTTTCATATCTTAATGATAGCAGATTTGTGGTTTCAAGTCAAACCTACAATTGTATACACCAAGTGGTGATCTGTGTGTGTGTGTACACCTCGAATGAAGATGAAATGGCTAAGAAATTGATGTGTGTGGTGTGTAGGCCCCGCTGGAACTGGCAAGACAGAGTCTGTCAAAGCCCTGGGACACCAACTGGGCAGATTTGTGCTGGTCTTTAACTGTGACGAGACCTTTGACTTCCAGGTACTTACTTACCTCACTTTCTTTAGGGAGTAGTGGCATAAATTGTCAATTCTCAATATCCATAAAATAGGATTGAACCCTACTTTGGGCACTTTTATTTCTAAAAAAAAAATGCTTCAATGGTTTTTGATTTTGGCAAAAGGCCAGTCCCACCTGTGAATGTAAGCAATTAAATGGGGGCTCTGGCACACTTGAAAGCGTAAAAGTTGACCTACTTTCCACATATGTAGATGTGTGGTGTGTTGATTTAAAGAGGTTAATATGTAATAGATATCTTTCAAAATGAATATCTACCCTACACATAGATTGATTAAATTGGGGACCACAATGATGTGTGCAGGCCATGGGCCGTATCTTTGTGGGCCTGTGCCAAGTGGGAGCCTGGGGATGTTTCGACGAGTTCAACCGGCTGGAGGAGAGGATGCTCTCTGCTGTCTCCCAGCAGATCCAGACCATCCAGGAGACCCTGAAGAATGCCCAGCAGGCAGTGCCCGGCAGCGGACCCCCCACCTCCCTGACTGTGGAGCTGATCGGCAAGCAGGTGCGGGTCAGCCCAGACATGGCCATCTTCATCACCATGAACCCTGGCTACGCCGGCCGCTCCAACCTCCCCGACAACCTCAAGAAACTCTTCCGCTCCCTGGCCATGACCAAGCCAGACAGACAGCTCATTGCACAGGTCATGCTCTTCTCCCAAGGCTTCCGCAATGCTGAAAAGCTGGCTTCCAAGATCGTGCCATTCTTCAAGTGAGTCTCCCCGTCATCTCTCTCTTCTGTATGTCCAATACTAGGTTTATACCCACATTCAACAGCCTCATATTAGAGATAGAAATATTGACACTCTCCCTGTTTTTCTTTGGACAATGGAATCTGTCCAATCATCGTCAACCTTGGGTCTATTTAGAATCATTCCTCAACTGTTTCACAAGTTTTGTATGAAGATACATGATCCACATCTATGAGTGTAGTTAGTTTTAGACCTATTTCCCATAACATATTTTTGTGATACAAATTCCTGCAACATGAGTGTAATTTTTCTTATTATTTTTTAATTTTACATATGTGTGTGGTTACTCATCAAATGGCTCTCTTCCCCCCCACTGCATCAAACTTAAGTCAAATGGAAACTTGTATGTTGTTGAAGACCATCTCAACAAACTTGGGGAACGCAGTAAAAAAAAAGACATATTTATTCATTTTTTTTACTTAAAAAAATTTTTTTTTTCAACTATTTTGAATTTTAACCAATGACAAAAGTTGTCCACAAGAATTTGTAAATTACTTATTAAAGTTTTTTTTTTGTGCAATAAATTGATAAAGAGGGAGTAATCTACCGAAATATTTTGGAAGAATTATTTTTCTTTCACAGATTCATGTGTGACTTTTAAAAAATATATATATATCTTCTTTCTTATCTCCACTCACCAATAATATTAGGGTATCAAGCCTGTGGAGTTGACAACCATCATGACTGGGTGAAGTAGAATGTGTCTGCCTTTGTCATTAAGACTGGAAGCACTACTCAGTGGCAGGCCACTGACTTAGCTCCAATATGAAATGGCCGCCTCTGACATGAGGAACAGACGCCATATGCAGCCGCTCCTAACATGGAGTACAAACTCATCCTGTATCCCTGGATCAGGAGCTCTTACAGGGTACAATCAGCCAGGCCAGCTGAGCCCAGGTTTTTTAGTGAGCTCATTACTGCTCTCCTTTTTTATCCGGGGGCTTGGTACTGGCAAAGGCAGAGTTATTACTTAAATATATAGAGATAACATCAAATTGTATCTTTGAAACCTGTACTTTACATGTTGTATTGTGCTGTGGCAGACTGTGTGGGGAGCAGCTCTCCAACCAGAGTCACTATGACTTCGGACTACGTGCCCTCAAGTCTGTGCTAGTCAGTGCCGGCAACATCAAGAGGGACCGTATCCAACACATCAAATCTGCTACCCAGGAGTCTGTCAATGAGGAAGCCATTGCCCAGCAGCTCCCAGAGCAAGAGGTGGGTTACCCTCCTCTTGTTTGATTCTTTATAGCTTAGTTTTTATGGCCTTTTTTCTTTCCTTCTTAATTCTTATGTGTGTGGATCGCTTTATCACCACGTATAACAAAAGGTGTGACTAGAAAAAAAAATGTTTTATTTAGATTTTTTACACCTATATATTTGAAGAAAAAAAACTGAAATTTGACAAACTTAGGATGTTGCTCCAGTTGAAGCTCACTATAAAACGACCTTTAGGACCAATATTTTAATTATTTTAACATCATGATTATAACACCTTGGAGCTTGAGAATTATGATATTATATACTTATTGCTGCTATAATGAGGTTATACTCTATATGCTTGGAAGCTTTCCGTAGAAAGTATTTTCAATAAATTATTTTATAATATTGTGTATTCTGTGAAGTTTATAAGTATTATTATGATAAGGCATACAATTTGGATTATAGATTATAAACATAAGGTAATAAGACCAAATCCAAATAAATAAATAGTGTATGACGTTTCGGTAACAGCGTTGTTACTGAAATGTCATACACTATTTATTTGGATTTGGTCTTATTACCTTATGTTTATAATCTATAATCCAAATTGTATGCCTTATCATAATAATACTTCTAAACTTTCAGGACCATATACGAGGTGTGTTCACAAAGCATCGCGACTTTTGTGTTTTTTCAAAAATTATTATTTATTCATGAATACCTATTTTGTCCCCTTCAAAGTAATCCCCATGAGATATTATACACTTGTGCCAACGGTTTTTCCAATCTTCGAAGCACTTCAAAAAATCATTTTTAAAAATCTTTTTCAGCTCCTCCTTCGATGCCGTCTTTATCTCGTCAAGCGTAGCGTAACGTCGTCCTTTCATGGGCCTCTTCAGTTTAGGGAACAAGAAAAAGTCACAGGGGGCCAGATCTGGGGAATACGGTGGCTGCGGCATCATTAGTGTGTTGTTTTTGGCCAAAAAGTTGCGCACAAGCAACGATGTGTGAGCAGGGGCGTTATCGTGGTGCAAAAGCCAATTTTTGTTCTTCCACAAATCCGGGCGTTTCTGGCGGATTGCTTTGCGCAAATTGCGCATAACTTGCAGGTAATATTTCTTATTGACCATTCCACTGTGGCAAGAACTCATGATGCACCACGCCCCTGCAATCAAAGAAAACTGTCAGCAAAACTTTCACATTCGACCGAACTTGGCGCGCTTTTTTCGGTCTTGGTTCGTGCGGCAGCTTCCATTGAGATTATTGAGCTTTGGTTTCCACGTCATAACCATAAACCCACGGTTCGTCACCAGTTATGACCCTCTGGAGCAAATTTGGGTCGTCGCGGACAGAGTCCAACATCTCATTAGCAATGTTCATGCGATGCTGTTTTTGGTCGCAATTGAGCAATTTTGGTACGAATTTCGCGGCGACCCGTTTCATGCCCAAATCATTGATAAAAATCGAATGGCACGAGCCAATCGATATGTTTAGGTCCTCAGCAACTTCTCTAACGGTGATTCGACGATTGGCCAATATCATTTTCTCCACTTCATTAATTTTTTCGTCTGTTGTTGAAGGGCTCGGGCGTCCGGCACCATCTTCGTCGTTCACATCTTCTCGGCCTTCTGAGAACATTTTGTACCACCGATAAACGTTGCTTCGGTCCAAGGTAGCTTCTCCGTATGCCACAGTCAACATTCGGAATGCATCCACGCACTTAATTTCGTTTTTTACACAAAATTTGATGCAGGTTCTTTGATCCATTTTTTTAAATAGGTAAAAATCGAAGACGATCCAAAACACCTGCAAGCAAAGCAGATGTCAACAATTAAGTGAACATTCAAAATGGCCGAGCTTGTCGGCATAAGTGAGAGACATGAGTACGAACATAAAGCCACAAAAAGATCGAAATTCTAATATACGTAACCCACGAAAATTCAAAAGTCGCGATACTTTTTGAACACACCTCGTATACAGTTGTCCGGCCATCCTTACAGCCTTCTATATGGCAGACATCAATCCTTGGGTGCATGAACCTATCTGATCTGCTCCATCGACAAGACACCACCACCATTTCTAAACTTCACAGAATACACAATAAAGTGTATGAAGTATTATTACGTTATTTATATCTCCAAACCAGATTCCCCACCCAGAACCACACTGCAGTAGTCCTGTTGTTGCCCCAGATCCTGATCCAGAGTGTCTGTGAGACCCTGGTGCCCAAGCTGGTGGCAGAGGACATCCCCCTGCTCTTCAGCCTGCTGACCGATGTGTTCCCTGGAGTGGGGTACAACAGCGCAGAGATGGCTGGGCTGCGCGACGCAGTGAAGACTGTCTGCGCTGAGATGTTCCTGGTGGCGGGCGAGCAGTGGGTGCAGAAGGTGCTGCAGCTCTACCAGATCTCCCAGCTGAACCACGGCCTGATGATGGTGGGGCCCAGTGGAGCCGGCAAGACCACAGCCTGGAGGGTGCTGCTGCGGGCCCTGGAGAGATACGAGGGGGTAGAAGGGGTGGCTCACCTCATTGACCCTAAGGTACCTATCTTGGGGGGTTTATTTGACTATTTTATTGATTCTTTCAAGTTATTGTTGCAGAAAAATTCTGATAAAATAAAGGAACAATATGCGAGCGATAGTTACCCTGAAATATTGTATTTTCAGAACTTTAGGGCAAAGAGTATCTTTATTTTAAGGTGTTGCAAGCTTTTAAGAAAAACCTGCTCTTCTCAAGAGGCAAATTAAAAAATTAATAGAGATGTTATCGGGTAAATTTTTAAAAATGGAGGGAAATAGGTACAAATTTCTTCAGCAAGAGAGGCTTCTTCCCTTGAAAGAGTTCTCCTCCAGACAGGGAGATGGTCTTCTTGAACCCTCCTCAGTTCCTTGCCAAGAAAGTATGGTACTTGGCAGATGTCAGGCCATGCCTGACGATCCAGCTCTGCAGGATTATAAGAGAGCTTAACAAATTATCTCAATCTTGAATCAAATTTTTTAAACCCGGTTGATTCCTAGAATCCCAAATATGCAAGATGTTGAAAAATTGAGGGAAGAGAGGAAGACCTTAAGATTCACTACCAGAAAGTTACAAGATGAGCTGATATCAAGAAAAAAAAAATCAATTGGGTTGGGCAAATATCACGGAACAAGTTAAATCAACGTTTATTTGATTTTTGTTCCACTAGATGGCGCTCTTTCTTCTAAAATTCTCACATGAGCGGTCAGGATTTTATTTTTTAATATATATATATATATCGTATATTTTAAAACTGTATGACACTTTTAGTATATGTCACATATCTTCCAATTAGAGCCGATACCTTAAAAGATCCTGCCTCTGCTTCTTGTTGTCCGCGTGTGGGAAGAACATCAACACTCGCCTCACGTACACGACTGCCAGTTCATCCATACGTCGGCAGGATCACATTTGCAACAATATTACATATATACATATTCTTTTTTTTTTTAATGTGAATAATATGTTATATATATATGTACTTTTTGAAAAGAGGGTTGGCGTTTAGCCAACTGATTTATTGGTAAATAAATTTTATTTGGATCCAATATATGCCTTTTTAATTGAATAAGAATCAAATTTTTTTGATATCGGCCCAATATATAACTATTTAATTTAAAAAATTATAATCCCTTGTATATTATTGAAATTGGGATGGAATGGATATTAACCATAAAAATCAATATAAGAATTTATCCCTGGATGATGTCTTCCCAAATAATATATATCCTCTTTGATCTTACTGACAGCACTTACTTCAACACAGACCTTTAATTCAACCAAAATTTCTGATCCCTTGGGGTGTTGAATTGAGGGAGTTGGACAGTTATTCTCTGGTGATTATAAAATTTGAAATCTGTGTTGTGTAGGCCATCTCTAAAGAAGCTCTCTACGGCACGTTGGATCCCAACACCAGAGAATGGACGGATGGTCTGTTCACCCATGTCCTGAGGAAGTAAGTTCACCCAGCCTCTATCTAGCCAGTACTGACACGGCTCTGTAGGATCATAGACAACGTGAGGGGGGAGATCAACAAGAGACAGTGGATCATCTTCGACGGAGACGTGGACCCAGAGTGGGTGGAGAACCTCAACAGTGTGCTAGATGACAACAAGCTGCTGACTCTGCCCAACGGAGAACGTCTGAGCCTGCCGCCCAACGTGCGCATCATGTTTGAAGTGCAGGACCTGCGCTACGCCACCCTGGCCACAGTGTCCCGTTGCGGCATGGTGTGGTTCTCAGAGGACGTCCTTTCCACCGACATGATCTTCCAGCACTTCCTGCTCCGACTCCGCAGCCTACCCCTGGAGGACTCGGATGAGGACGAACATTCCTACAAGAAGAAGATTATGGGATCAGATTCTTCCAAGGATGATCACCTCTCTCCCACCTTACAGGTATTGTGGCTTTTATACTCCCTAGAGTTTAGTTCGGGGTGGGTTCTCTACTTCCATAGAGTACTTTAGCATTTGGCATTAGATAGACATCCCCAGTCTTGCTAGTTTCACACAGCATCCATGTAGATGCATACTTAGATTTTTTGGTTATTGTCTCATTTTAGCTTCACTTTTTGATAAGGCACAATTTGGATTATAGATTATAAACACAAGGTAATAAGACCAAATAAATAAATAGTGTGTGACGTTTCAGTAACAGCATTGTTACCATCTTCAGACATTTTCCAGCTTGATTTGTCACAAATATCCACTCTAGTAGTAGGAATTGCTTCAGTATTGTTTGTTCTTTCTATATATTCAGTGTAGAATCTCAATTAGAAAATTATAATTCCCTATGCTATATTTGGCAGAGAAAATCTCTCTCTCTCTCTCTCCCCCCACCCCCCGACTCTACAATGGCCTTAGCTGTAAGCTTTGCCATTTGGACCTGCTGATGTTATCAGCGCCCCTCAGGCCACTGCGGCATTTGTTGGGGAAACAGAGCAACCTGGGCCTGGAACAGGCAAACCTACCAACTGGGCCAAGCTCGTCGACCAGGAAAAAACAACTCCCAATGGAGGAAGTCACCACCGGCTGAAAAGACCTTCTCTCTCTCTCTCGTTCAGTATAAGTTTCTTTTTATCTCTGATTTTTTTTGCCAAATACTGCCGAATTCCACATCCCTCTATAACTGTAGCTAGAATGAATGTATGGAACAAACACTTGGGGTCTGGTAGAGG
>CP092873.1:89366056-89404838 GCA_030710605.1 Cordylochernes scorpioides | reverse complement strand
TTAGGCTTATGGTCTTCTCACAACTCCACTATTTAGTTAAACATTAGGTGATATTATCTTACATTCACCTCAATGATTTTGGCAGTCTCCAAGGTGCCAGAGCCTTGTTTGGGATTACTTGCACTTGCCAGTGGGCTATTCCTGTGGAATAATTGTGAGTCATTAGAACAATTTATTGGAAAATGTACAAAATGAAGAAAATGTGAAGATTTTCTTGTAAGTTTTTTTTTAATTTTATTTAGCCGAGCTTTAGAGTATTTCTGCCCAAGGAGTAAAAATGTAGAAAGTTCTTATTTTTACTCCTGTTGGAAGGACAGAAATACTGGAAAGCTCAGCTAAATAAATAAAACCTTATAAGAGAAACTCTTCGCTTCACATTTTTTTACTTTTTATAATATAATGCTCCAGGGGACTATACAACTCTTATTATGTTTTAGAAAAAATAACTTCTGGTTGCAGAGAACTTCTCCACCAGGCCACTATTTCCCTCATGGAAGTTGTAACAGTTCTGTCTGACAGCCTCACTAAGTGTTTCGCCTGTTGCGTAGGATTGAAGCAAGCCCTGGCCACAGTCAACGACTACAACCCCCTCATGAAAGACTTCCCTCTCAATGACCTCCTGGCCGCCACAGAGCTAGACAAGATCCGCGCAGCCCTGCACGCCATATTCGGCCACCTGCGCAAGATCCGCAACACCAAGTATCCCATCCAGAGAGCCTTAAGATTGGTGGAAGCCATCTCCCGGGACCTGATGGCCCAACTACTTAAAGTCCTGGGCACCCGTCGCCTGATGCACATTCCCTTCGATGAGTTTGAAAAGGTGAACTTCAGGTCTTGTCATACTTTCCTGACCCTCAACTTATATATGTTCCTACAATACAATAATGTCTTAAGTATGGACTTTGTATTTTAAGTATGTTGTTGACAGCTGAGATCATATGTTGAGACTCAACTTATATATGTTCCTACAATACAATAAAGCATGTCTTAAGTATGGACCATGTATTAAGTATGTTGTTGACAGCTGAGATCATATGTTGAGACTCAACTTATATATGTTCCTACAATACAATAAAGCATGTCTTAAGTATGGACCATGTATTAAGTATGTTGTTGACAGCTGAGACCATATGTTGAGACTCAACTTATATATGTTCCTACAATACAATAAAGCATGTCTTAAGTATGGACCATGTATTAAGTATGTTGTTGACAGCTGAGACCATATGTTGAGACTCAACTTATATATGTTCCTACAATACAATAAAGCATGTCTTAAGTATGGACCATGTATTAAGTATGTTGTTGACAGCTGAGACCATATGTTGAGACTCAACTTATATATGTTCCTACAATACAATAAAGCATGTCTTAAGTATGGACCATGTATTAAGTATGTTGTTGACAGCTGAGACCATATGTTGAGACTCAACTTATATATGTTCCTACAATACAATAAAGCATGTCTTAAGTATGGACCATGTATTAAGTATGTTGTTGACAGCTGAGACCATATGTTGAGACTCAACTTATATATGTTCCTACAATACAATAAAGCATGTCTTAAGTATGGACCATGTATTAAGTATGTTGTTGACAGCTGAGACCATATGTTGAGACTCAACTTATATATGTTCCTACAATACAATAAAGCATGTCTTAAGTATGGACCATGTATTAAGTATGTTGTTGACAGCTGAGACCATATGTTGAGACTCAATATGTTTTTCTTACAATACAGTTTTAAGTATGTCTTAAGTATGGACTCTGTATTTTAAGTATGTTTTTGGTACAAAATTGTTTTGGTTCAAAAAGAATCATACATGTTGAAAAGATTTCTTTTAAAATAAGTGTTTCATATATATATATAAAAATGTTTTCAAATATATTTCATAGATAAAATACTCTGCTAAATTGACCACCAGAGGTCGCCATTTTCACTATAAAAAAACTCGTTATTGTTGTTTCCCGTTGGCTGGCTCAAACTTTTGTACATTATGTAAATAATCTTTTGTTTTTCCTTGTTCTACTCGCCTTAAGCCAGGCGGTACTTTTACCAAATTATGTTTTTTATATATATATATATTCCATAAGTTCATTTAAAGCAATATCTGATTAAAACTATTTTTATTATTTTAGTTTCAACCACGACTGCATCACCATAGCTTAATCCTCAAGATAAACAAAATTAAGAAAATGACTAATAATTCCTCTACAAGCAATTAATCTCATAATCAACAGAAATTTTCTCTTTTTTTTTTTTTATAACATATATATAGCGAGAGAGATCTATAGATCTCACAGCTAGAACAGATCATTCTAATCAGTTGTGTCTTTGGCAGGTGATGAGTGCCTGCTTCGAGGTGTTCACCACGTGGGACGATGAGTACGACAAGCTGCAAGGCCTGCTGAGAGACATTGTGAAGAAGAAGAGAGATGAACACATGAAGATGGTCTGGAGGGTCAACCTGGCTCACAAGAGGCTGCAGGGCCGCATGGAGCACATGAGGAAGTAAGTAACCCTACACTTGCATGATATGCATGAAACTGAAATCTTCAAACAGATATAAAGATTATTTCTGATTTGTTCCATTATATGTATGTTCCATATGTAAATACCTGTTTTCTTTCCTCTTTTCGCTCTCCACTTCTCCCATTTATATTTCCAAATTTTTTTTTTTTTTTTCCAAATCCATATTCTTATTTTCTATAGGATTATTCAAATAATAATCTGTATATATTTACCATGTGTATATAATCTTTCTCCATTTTTACCCCTTTGTATATTTCCCACTTTCATAGGTTTCTCCGTCTTGTAACCCCAAGGAGAATCCTCTTTAAGACCTGTGTGTCTTAATAAAGGTTTTTGTGTGTGTCTATAAAGATTATTTCCTTATTTGATAAAATTGGGCCGCTAGCTCTCTTTTAAGCTCCCTCAATACCTCTTCCTTACAGCTGTGTTCTATGTTGGATAAACTCTTCGTATCTTGGTGAAACAAAACTATAGATACAGTCTTGAGCAACCACTCTTGTTTAGAAACCTCCTTTGTGAATTAGCACATCAGATTTGCCTCTATATCAACCAATTTTTATTTTGTTATATGATAGTGCACAATTTGGATTATAGATAATAGCTACAAATAAGACCTAATCCAAATAAATTAATAGTGTGTGACGTTTCGGTAACAGTCATTCTTTTGTCTGATGGTGGTAACAACACTGTTACAGAAACATCACACATTATTAATTTATTTGGATTAGGTCTTATAACAAAATAGCTATAAGAAAATAAGACCTAATCCAAATAAATTAATAATGTGTGACGTTTCTGTAACAGTGTTGTTACCATCATCAGACAAAAGAATGACCGTTATTGAAACGTCACACACTATTAATTTATTTGGATTAGGTCTTATTTGTAGCTATTATATATAATCCAAATTGTGTTCTAAAATATAACAAAATAGCTACAAGAAAATATCTTTGGATCAAAATATTATTTAAATTTATATTTATTTTATAAAATCAAGACCATGCAATAATTAAAGATATGCATGTAGGTTGTAGCCAATACATGTCCTCTGTGAGCCAGCCCTACAAATTTGTAATGTTGGTTCAAAAAGTTTTTTCTTGGAATTTTATAGTGTTGGGGTCAAGCATTATTAATTCTCTGACTCTGCCCCATATAGTTTAACATAATGAGAGGCCGACCACTTCCAAGAATGATCAGGAGTTTGGCGTAGCACAGTTTTAAATTAAAAACGGACGGTTTATCCAACAAATGTGTGTGGTTGTGCGCGATAGATTCCGGAGGCAGCATGAACAGCTGCGTACAGTGATCCAGCGCGTACTGCGCCCCGTAGCCAACACAGCCCTGCCCCCAGGTGCCGGAGATAGCATCCAGCCAGCTGAAGAAGTCAAACTGGACCAGACTGCCGACCTCAATGCCATTGAGGTAACTCACGCACACACACTGCATGTTGGTTTAGATAGGAAACTATCATTCCAGGACTCTTATTCAGAGTTCTCTGTTTTAGCTGAAAACTTATTTTGACATGATAAGAACCCGATGAGAAAAAAAAAAAGTTTAGATATGTATTTAGGCTATGTTCTCTTGAGAGTCTTTGCTGAAGCTGCTAAAACTTTCTGGCAATAACTCAAGTACCTTTCAAATGTGATATATTATTTAGTCAATTTTTATTGTTGTTGTTTCTTATCCCCTTGTGTTAAGATTGCACGAATTCCATGAGTTCATGCTCCTCGAGCTGTTTTATGATAAGCAGCGGCCTCTCCCAAAGGTCCTGTTTAGTGCATCTAATGCAAGCCAAAATGTGTTCTGGAGCTGCAGGTGCCAAGCTACATTTTGGGCAGGTGGGGGGTTTGGGTTATTAGTTTGGAGGGGTTTTCAGTGCTATTTCCCCCTATTTTTGACCGGAACAGAAAGAATGGGAAAAAAAGAATTGACATTTTTATATATTCTCACAAAAAAAATTATATTTGGCTGATATTTGACTTATTTCATTATAACATTTATTGCTGAAAAGAACTGATTTCTCAATTTAACAAAAAATGCTGTTCAAATAAAGAGTAAATAGATAAAAGATCAGTAAATGTATGTGTGTGTACAGGAGGTGAACCTGGCCTATGAGAATGTCAAAGAAGTAGATGGTCTGGATATCTCCAAAGAAGGAACAGAGGCCTGGGAAGCTGCTGTAAAGAGGTATGTAGTGTTGTTGTTTATTTCTTATCCCTTTGGGCAAAGATTACACAAATTCCATGAGTTCATGCGCCTTGAGCTGTTTTATAATAAGCAACAGCCGCTCCCAAATGTCCTGTTTAGTACATCTAATACAAGCCAAGATGTGTTCTGGAGGTGCAGGTACAAAGCTGCATTTTATATGTAACTTTTGTATGTTATTTTGTAATGATAAGGCACAATTTGGATTATAGATTATAAACACAAGGTAATGAGACCAAATCCAAATAAATAGTGTGTGACGTTTCGGTAACAGCGTTGTTACACACTATTTATTTATTTGGATTTAGTCTTATTACCTTGTGCTCATAATCTATAATCCAAATTGTGCCTTATAATTTTTCTCCCAACATCTTTTCCTAATCCATTTACTCTCAATAGGTGTCTGAAGTTGGTCAGTCTCTCTTAATTGAATTCCTTACTGTGACAATTGTATTCCACTTGTATGTCTGCCCACCCACACCAGCAGATATACCTAGAGTAACCCCAAACAACCAATGTGATGTAGGTACGAGGAGAGAATTGACAGAGTGGAGACCCGTATCACAGCCAGGCTGAGAGACCAGCTGGGCACAGCTAAGAACGCCAATGAGATGTTCCGCATCTTCTCCCGGTTTAACGCCCTCTTTGTGCGGCCCCACATCCGGGGAGCCATCCGGGAGTACCAGACCCAGCTGATCCAGCGGGTGAAGGACGACATTGAGGCCCTCCATGAGAAGTTCAAGGTCCAGTACAACCAGAGCAAGGCCTGCAAGATGAGCAAGGTCCGGGACCTGCCCCCGGTCTCTGGGTCCATCATCTGGGCCAAGCAGGTAATGTTACCACTCCCTTCATAGTCCATTGTGTTACGATGCACTTGCACGCCATCTGCTGTCCTAAAAGCTTATGTCCATAGTTCTTCTAAAATACCCATTCCAAGAGTCTTACAACAGTCACCTATAAAAGGAAGTTCCAAAAATGCAATATAACAGCGGTATGGTAGATTAAACTGGCGAAACCGCTGGGAGGGTTCACCACTGATGAGCCAGGCCCTCCCTTTAATTTTTCCATCGCAGTAAGGACAGTAGAAATTGTTTTATTTTAAAAAGAATATTACGCCTCTAAAATAGTTTTATAATTTAATAGTCCATTGTGCTGTCAGATTAATGTTAATTTTAGTTTTACACCTCAGAGAACCAAAACTAAATTTCTTTTTATTGAATAAATTTTATATTTTGTGGGGGGGGTCGGTGGAAGGATAGTCTAAAACCGTTGGTTTTCGACCGCTACGACCTGGGTTCGAATCCCGCATTGGGCACTTTTTATGTTTAAAAAAAAATGCTCCAATGGCCCCCGATTTTTGCAAAAGTCCAACCCCACCAGCGAGTGCAAGTAACCAAACGGGGCTCTGGCACATTTGTAAGTGCAAAGTCGAATTGCTTTTCACATGTGTAGACATGTGGTGTACTTACAGTAAAAAGCAGTCGCCTACTTCTACCCACCATGATTATCATGTCCTTGTACCACGTGTACCTATTATCCAACTGTAGGTTAGATGGTGTCAGCAATGGTAGAATCATTAGAATAGAGATACTCTTTTCAAATTAAAAGAAATCTACATTGATGATTAGAGCAATATCTCTTTTATTATATTTTGTGACATAGAAAACATAAGGTAATAAGACCAAATCCAAATAAATAAATAGTGTGTGACGTTTCCGTAACAGCGTTGTTACCATCTATTGTTGTCACACACTAGTTATTTATTTGGATTTGGTCTTATTACCTTGTGTTTATATCCAAATTGTGCCTTATCATGACATAGAAAAGACAAACCTAAGGATGACATGGCGATTTATTGTGATTAAAAATAATCTCAACTTGTAGATATAATTTGGGGCAATATATTTCTTATATACAGTAGAACCTCCCTTTAGCAGACACCATGCTAGCTGACACCATGCTAGCGGACACCTCTCCACAAAAGACAGTTTTCATTTGCAAAATTACCATTTTTACAATTTAACAACTCTCCGGTAAAAGGACATCTATTCCTAAAGAACACTTCGGCTCTGAAATTAGGTGTCCTTTACAGGGAGGTAGTTCTACTGTATTATCAAATATATTATCTCTACTGACCTTACTGCAATGGTAATGATTAATAGATGAGAAGGTTTACCACTGATGAGACAAGCCCTATCATTAATAATTTTAATCATTGTAGTAATGTCTGTAAAGATTATATATTTTTTTGATAATTGATATATGTATAAGGAACATATTGCCAAAAATATAATAATTTCATATATTTTATTGATAGATGGTAATTATATACATAAAACAGCAATGGACAACGCTTATACTGAGTAACAAAATAGAGTTAAAATATATTGATTCAAATATATTGTGGCAAAATGTTAAATTATACGTGCCATGTATATGCCAGTTATAGCTGGCAGTATAAAAGAAACTTATCACTGAACTTTATTTTATAAATTCTCATATTAAAAATAGATGGAAAATTCACATAGGTATATAAAAGTTATAGAGCACTGGTCTAAGCCAATCTCCGCTGAAAAATAACCTCCAAGAAAAACACAAGGCAATAAGGCCAAATCCAAATAAAAAAAGATTGTGTGACATTTTGGTTCCAATGTTGTTACCATCATCAGACAAAAGTACAGAAATTGTGCCTTATCAACCTCAGGGAGAGTTATATCAGGGTTGTTAGTGCAGTCTGTATCTTGTAAAATGATGGTCATTTGTGTCTTCTCTGATCCCTAAACAGAGAGGTGGTGACAGATTGACCGCCAACTGTCAGTGTACATGAAGAGGGTGGAGGATGTCCTGGGCAAGGGCTGGGAGAACCACGTGGGAAGGCCAGAAACTGAAGGCCGACGCTGACAGCTTCAGGCTCAAGCTGAACACCATGACCATCTTTGATGAGTGGTCAAGAATGGTAAGTGTGCCATATATATATATACACTCATGGACAAAACTTACGGAAGTTGTACCTTTTAACATGTTATTTCTTATCCACTTGTGTAAAGATTACACGAATTCCATGAGTTCATGCTCCTCGAGCTGTTTTATGATGAGCAGTGGCCTCTCCCAAAGGTCCTGTTTAATCTTTAGCATGTATATCGGGATTCAGACAATAACTCTGAAAGATATTACAGTGACCCTTATTGAAGATACACGAGATAACCAAGTGTAAACAAAATTACCTCTGTCTCAAAAAAAAAAAAAGATGATCGACAACATCAAGGACTTTCCACTTCCTCAAGTGTTGTCTATGAGTGTACTAGGGCCTATCTGTGTGCTGACACAATGTGTCTCCAGGTCCAACAGAGGCAGCTAGGAGTATCTGGCCGCATCTTTGCCATCGACAGCACCCGCAGCCGCACTGGCAAAGCCAACGTTCTCAAGCTCAGAGTCAACTTCCTCCCAGAGATCATCACCCTCTCTAAAGAAGTGAGTTCCTTTTCTATTTCTTTTTTTTTTTTCCTCTCTCTCTACCTTTCTTTTCTTATGACCATAACAAAAATGATTGAATTTTTTCTGCATGTTGTTCAACCTAAGATCAACAAATTTAAGCCATTGTACCTCTGGTGGGAGCATTTAAAGTAAATAATCTATTTTGTCAGGCAACAACAATGAAAAGATACAAAATGGATTATAGATTAGAAACATGTAAACAGGTAACAAGACCAAATCCAAATGATAAGGTACCCAAGATGGCTTATAAATTAGAAACAAAAGGTAACGAGACCATATCCAAATTAATGAAATGTTTGTGCCGTCTGGTAAAAGCATTGTTACTATCATCAGACAAAAGTAATGAATGATTCATTCACTCTGCTGAATCATTCAGTACTTTTGTTGTTGTTATTGTTGTTTCTTATCCCCTTGTACAAAGATTACACAAATTCCTTGAGTCTAGGCTTCTCGAGCTGTGTTTGATGATAAGCAGCAGCCTCTCCCAAAGGTCCTGTTTAGTGCATTTATTGCAAGCCAAAATGTTAGTACTTTGATGATGGTGTAACAATGCCGTTACCGAAACTTCACGGACATTTCAATAATTTGGATCTGGTCTTGTTACCTTTTATTTTCAAATGTAAACTTTTATATGAATGCTTCTTTTCTAAATAAAATATTCATGGTTAATTGTCAAGTAACAGATGGCCTTCATTCAAAGAAATGCCAGTTTTTGCTAGAAGCCACTACCAATTACCTTCAGAGACATCGAACAGTATCTCTCTGCGAGATATTTTTGTACCCTTTATTCAACCTATTATAATGCAATCCTTTTTTGGCATTCTAGAAACGCATATTTCTGCTAATTTTCCAAATCCCCAACCAATTTCATTTCAAATTACGATTTTTAAATTCGCAACATATATCACATTTTGACAGTTTTCAAAATTCAACCAATCTAGAAATACAAGGTAATAGGATACTAAATTTGAATAAATAAATTTGATCTTATTACTAAATCTGTAAATACAAGGTAATAAGACCAAATCCAAATAAATAAATAGTGTGTGACGTTTCGGTAACAGCGTTGTTACCAAGCTCTTATTTGGATTTGGTCTTATTACCTTGTGTTTATAATCTACAATCCAAATTGTGCCTCATCAATAAATCTGTAAATGTTGCAAATGAATTGATAATTTGAAGGTAACATGTCATTTTGAACTTCTGAAAAACCTGTGGTTTGCAAATCTTGGGTTAAACCAATTCTCAATATACTGGTTAACGTGGCGATTGTTTGACAGGTACGCAACCTGCGCTGGATGCAATTCCGCGTCCCCCTGGCCTTCATCAACAAGGCCCATCAAGCCAACCAGCTGTACCCCTTCGCCATCTCCCTAATAGAGAGCCTGCGGACCTACGAGAGGACCTGTGACAAGGTGGAAGAGAGGCACTCCATCTCCCTGCTGGTGGCAGGTCTTAAGAAGGAGGTTCAGTCCCTCGTCGCAGAGGTGAGTCCTACCTCCACTCACCTTGATGGCTGACACAAGAAAATTGCTGGGTCATTAATGTGGCAGGAATTGTATCACAAAAATCTGTTATGGGAAATAGCCCTACAACTACACTCATGTGGACAAAATTTAAGGAAGTGGTACCTTTTAGCATGTATATCAGGACAATAACTATGAAAAATATTACAGTGACCTTTATTGAAGACGCACAAAATAACCAAGTGTGAACAAAATTTGCCTTGTCTCCTTCAGAAGTAAATAGACAACCAGTGATATCAAATACCTTACACTTCCTCAAGTTTTGTCCATTAATGTTTTTTTTTTTTTAAATTATCCTGCCAGGATTCAAACCTAGAATCTTCTAGTCTGTATTTAGATGTGTTAAACATTGTGCCAATAATATTTTTTAGACATTTATATATATAGCAATATATATATATATTTTTTACTTATCCCTAGTACACGTGGTACAGGCCATGATATTCATGGTGGGTAGTTAGTGACTGCTTTTACTGTAAGCGCACCACATGTCTACACATGTGAAAAGCAGTTCGACTTTGCACTTACAAATGTGCCAGAGCCCCGTTTGGTTACTTGCACTCGCTGGTGGGGTTGGACTTTTGCAAGAATCGGGGGCCTCTGGAGCATTTTTTTTTTTTAAACAGAAAAAAGTGTCCAATGCGGGAATCGAACCTGGTTCGTAGTGGTCGAAAACCAAACGGTTTAACCAGCCTTCCACCGACCCCCATATAGCAATATAAAGGTGCCGGGGAGGATGGTAATTCATATACCAAAAGAAGCACCTTTCCCTTTTAATATGTATTAGAACAATGTGTTTTATTTTTATCATAATATCAATAATATATATTATTACCTTAGTAAAACAAACTTTATTAACGCTTAAAATAAATGAGCCACAATACCAGTTTAGTAAAATACAGACAAAAAGCAAACAACCTCTATACTATGGTTTTGGGCTATGTCTCACATTACTACAGGGGTGGTTTCCTAACATCCTATCAAAGCCCTCCCAGTACTGATGAAGGCCAAAGCCTGAAACCATGGTATACAATTAAGAAAAAGGCATCTCCTTATCATGCAACTGAAAGTTGTTGATGGCTGGCGCCATTTATCGGAATAAATATCAACTATTCTCGTTGATTTTTAAATGATTCCAGAATTGGCCAAATACCCATTCTTGATTAAATCAAGAAAAGCTAACCACGTGTTTTCTTTTTAATAATCGAGAATGGGTATTTTGGCCAATTCTGGAATCATTTAAAAATCAACGAGAATAGTTGATATTTATTCCGATAGATGGCACAAGCCATCAGCAACTTTCAGTTGCACAATAAGGAGATGCCTTTTTCTTAATTTATGCACCTTATCCCAGTACTATTTTTTCACATGGTATACAAGTTGTTATCCATTTGTCTGAATTTGTCCAAACTGATGTTGTGGTTCATTCCTTATTGCCACCATTAAAGTTTTTTTTTACTTGGGTGATGAAAAGAATGCATTGTTATAATGTATATTTAAAAGGAGAGGTGCGCTTCTACTAGAAGTAGGCCCCCTGTTATGAACCTCCTGTGGTAGATCCTTAGTTAAATAAAATCAAAATAACAATATTAAAATGCCAAAGCTTATGCATGTAAAGAAGGAACTGTGCGGGAGAGAAGCAAGCATAAAAGGATCCTAGGTTGGTTTATTTAAATATTTTATTTATTTTTTTTTTTTTTTGCTTATCCCTAGTACACGTGGTACAGGCCATGATAATCATGGTGGGTAGTTAGCGACTGCTTTTTACTGTAAGTGCACCACATGTCTACACATGTGAAAGCAGTTTGACTTTGCACTTACAAATGTGCCAGAGCCCTGTTTGGTTACTTGCACTCGCTGGTGGGGTTGGACTTTTGCAAGAATCGGGGGGCCATTGGAGCATTTTTTTTTTTTTTTAAACAGAAAAAGTGTCCCAATGCGGGTCGAACCCGGGTCGTAGTGGTCGTAAACCAAACGGTTTAACCAGCCTTCCACCGACCTAATATACCTATAAAAAATTAAAATTATATTAAAATCAATTTTAATCCCTCCCCCAACTTTCTCGCTGAACTAAATAGTTGCCCTCTTGTTGTGGGAATGTACTCATGTGGATCAACATTGAGTAGTGAATGGGTCCGATGCCTTTTTTTTTAACATTACTATTGATATTTCATTGTTACTTCTTTAAAAAAAAAATGTATTTTGGGGGGTTGTAGAAAAGCATGTTTTATAATGATTGTGTTTGCCCAGGGTATTGGCCTGGTCTGGGAGTCCTACAAACTTGACCCTTACATCCAAAGGCTGGCTGACACAGTCTTTAATTTCCAAGAAAAGGTTTGTAGATGTAACGGCACTCTCTAAATTTGGATCTTTCCCTCATTACTTGTGAACCTGATTCTTTTTTTTTTTTTTCTAGGAAAATAAAATCCTATTTCTTCTTCTTTCTTATCTCCACTCAATCATATCAGGGTATTAAGCTTGTAGAGCTTGATACTTTTAATTGTGTTGGGGGATAATTAGATTCAAAAGAGATTTGACATCCATAATGACTGGGTGAAGTAGAATGTATCTGCTTTTGTTATTAAGACTGGGAGCACTACTCAGTGGCAGGCGGACTTAGCTTCAATATGAAATGACTGCCTCACACATGAGGAACAAATGCCATGTGCAGCCGCTCCTATATATAAACAGTAAATGAAAACACAAAGACGTGAATGTTTATTTTACACATCAACCCAACTTCTACTGTTCTTTACTGCTATGAAGTTGGCTTGGTGTGTAAAAGAAACATTCAAATAAATACCAACACTTCCTAACTCTTCTCTGTCTATTCATTTTACTACCTTCCAGAACTTTCTAGGTGAATCCATTTCTTCTTAATGTATGTCTCCCATCCATTTCTTATGATGACTTTTAACAAGTGCTGCCTATAATTCACAACAGGAAATACACCTATTCCTTGGGGCGTTGAATTAAAGAGGTTTGGCTGTAGTTTCAAATTTATTCAAAAGGCTCTTTTTTTTGTGTAACTCTCTTTCAAATTGGAAGGCAATGACTCATCCCAATTAACACACTGTAGTCCCAATAGGACAGTGATTCTCAAACCCCAACTTGAAGACTTCATACTGGCTACCCTATGATATAATGTTTTGAAATGATAATTTCTATTAAAAAAATATCCAAATTAACAAGTTGGCTTTTTTCCTAAATGGGGAATTTTTGTAAAGAAGTGTATTTTTTAAAATATTTATATGTTACGTGGAACTATTGGCACCACTATTTGGTGTCCCAGTAAGTCTTCCCCTTAATTAAGAGAGTTGACTGTCTGACCAAATCTTGTTTGTTCCTAGGTGGATGACCTGCTAGCCATTGACGAACAAATTGACGTGGAGCTGCGAGCCCTAGAGACCTGCGCCTACAGCTCCTCCACCTTTGGGGAGATCCTGAAGAAGGTCCAGAAGTGTGTGGATGACCTGAGCCTGCACCAGTACTCCAACCTGCAGCTCTGGGTGGGGAGGCTGGACGAGGAGGTGGAGCGCAGACTGGCCGCGCGGCTACAGGCCGGCATTCAGGCCTGGACCCGTGCCCTGGCCGGGGACACCGGTCCTGACGACACCCTGGAGGATCACCCCCGTCCTGGTGGGGACCCCCACATCCCCACCTTGGTCCACGAGGTCCGCATCACAAACCAGGTCATGTACCTCTCTCCCTCCGTCGAGGACGCTCGCTTCAACATCCTCCAGCAACTCTTTGCCTGGGAGAACATCATCCTGCTGCAGAGGAGGATCCAGAGCTCCCGCTACCAGGCAAGACACCCTCTTATACCATATATACAGTAGAACTACCTCTCTGACCTAATTGCAGGCAAAAGTGTCATTTAGGGACAGATGTCCTCTTACATGAGAGTTCCTAAATAGTAAAAATGGTTATTTTGACAATAAAAATTGTCCTTTGTAGAGAGTTGTCCACTAGTGCAAGTGTCTTCTAATGGAGGTTCTACTGCATAATCCCCTCCCCTCTTGTCTTGGACCTTTTCTTGACTAAACTATTGATTTTTGAATAGGAAAGTGTTGTTTCTTTCAAACAACTCTTCCTATCCCTATAAAAATAACATCAAAATGTTGGACTGTTGAAACCTTGCATCCTTGCAGTGCTGCTGCTCAGCTAAGCAGATACAAGTTATCCATAGTCTGACAGAACATGGTCTGTACGAGCTGGATTAAATAAGCAATGGGTAGATATGAAATCAAAAGGCTAAAGTTAATTAAGTCTAGGGATTAAATCTTGTCATTTAAACTGGAGGGTTTACCACTGAGATGAATAAGGCCCTCTCAATATTTCTCCTCCCAGTAAGGACAGTAGGCAATTACCTTATTTGCAAACAAGAAAAATTTATGCAAAAAAAAGTTTGAATTATCATATACAATGTATGTGATGTCATAACAATTCCTTATATTGTTAGTATCCGACAGTGACGTTCTGAGAGATTAAATACCCATTTTAAATCATTAGTTTTCTCTAAATTATATCTGGGTAACAGAGCAAACAAAAACTTTATATTTAATTTGTATTAATTATATTTAGGCACTATGTGCGTTTTTTTTTTTTCACATATATCATCAAATATTATCTCTACAGACCTTACTACAATGATAAAAGTATTGAATGAGAGGGCTTGGCTCAATAGAGGTGAACCCTCTCATTCAATAACCTTTTTATCATTTAGTTGTGTAGAGATAATATTTGATGATACAGTTAAACCTGTAAATAGCGCCTTCCTCTATAGCGCCTGATTTTAAATACGTAGTACAATGTGATTTACATTAAAAGTGACCTGTCTATAGTACCCCCTCTCTATAGCACCCTATTTTCACAAGTCCCAAGAGGGGGTGCTATAGACAGGTTTAACTGTATATATGTGAAATATAAAACACATTGCCAAAATATAATTATTAAAAATTTTATCAATGGATGGCAATTGAATTTATAAAAGTTTACAGTATGAAATGATTCCTGAGACACATGTGTGTAAGGCACTTCAGTAACCCAGGCTGGTGACAGGTGGGACTGGAGAGGCCAGCCTCCCAGCAGACATACCGCAACCTGCTGACCAAGATGCCAGAAGGAGCCACCATGCTGGAGTCAGCCTACAGCGCCATAGAGAGCCTGGTGCACATCACCCTGGAGTATGTGGCCCAGTGGCTGCTCTACCAGACCCTGTGGGACCTCCAACCTGAGACCCTGTACTCCCAGCTGGGGGAGAACCTGGCCTGCTGGATGAACACCCTGGTGGAGATCAAGTGAGTCTCTACCATGTCATTTCTCTTCAGGAACCTGTGTACTTCCTCTCATTGACAATTCTAAATTTTTTATTCTCACTATAAAAAATATACTCCCTTCTATAACAGCACAACAATATTTGATCAGATTTCTCTATTACCAGATGTATCCACAAATAAGAATCCAAGCGGGGCTCTGGCACATTTGTAAGTGAAAAGCCGAACTGCTTTTCACATATGTAGACGTGTGGTGCACTTAGAGTAAAAGCAGTCACCTACTTCTACCCATTATGATTATCTTGGCCTGTACCACGTATACTAGGAATAAGCAAAAAATAATAAGAAGAAGAATACTCTTTTCACTGTTTAAAGAAAACCACGTTAAAATATTCAGCTCAACTGACCGTATATGCCCATTATGTTATAAAAAAAAGTTGACTCAGAACTAGAGCACCGCATATTTCTGTTTAAAGTTATTAAGTGAAAGGGAACTTTGCATAAAATTGGATCAAATCATCTTGATCTGGAGCTCTGTTGTCTAGGATGACAAAGAATAAATCCAATGCATCATGCCTGTACAAGTTTTACAAGGATGTGCAAGAGAAGAAACATTGAGAAAAGAGAGCCGTATGTAAATGGATATGTAAATGAATGCTCACCTGTAAATAGCTAACTCATCTTTTATAAAAAATTAAGCACCTGGGTAAATCCCGTGTAGGCCATGTCCCAGATAAAAGGCATTATTGTTGTACTTGCTCTTACCTTTTTTTCCTTTTAGACAAAGTCTGGTGGCAAGTCAGTGATGGCTTCTTGACAGCGTGAGGTTCCATTACCTAACTTTAGGCATCCACTTTTAAGCAAGAGTCCTATCTGAGGATTGTTTTTATTATATTATCTTTGTTATTATTATTTTTTTTTGCTTATCCCTAGTACACATGGTACAGGCCATGATAATCATGGTGGGTAGTTAGCGACTGCTTTTTACTGTAAGCGCACCACATGTCTACACATGTGAAAGCAGTTCGACTTTACACTTACAAATGTGCCAGAGCCCCGTTTGGTTACTTGCACTCGCTGATGGGGTTGGACTCTTCGTTCTTTAATTCCTTTATGCTGGAAGAAAGTAGTTTCAAAGGTGTCTTCTGATTCTTGGCAATCTGTCTTTGGCTTTCTCTTATTTTGGCAATCATTCATAACGTTGGTAAGTTTATTATTTTGTAAACTTTTGTCATTTAACTTGTTTCATTTACAGCTGAATTTTGAAAAGTAATTTTTTTTTGCATATGACTAAAAGGCCAGCCATATGTACACATGTGAAATGTCATTTAATATTTAGAAGATGCAAATTATTTCTAGAGTTTTAACTCTTTATGTTGTATGGTTTTCCAGGAAGTCTCGCACCACATTTGACACCACTGAAGTCCGCAAGGAAATTGGACCCATCATCATTGACTATGCTAAGGTAAGATGAAAATTTTGTCGTGAAAGTATGGATTTAAAAAGACTCTCTCTCGTTAAAATGGACACAAAATGGCATAAAAAGTGCCATCTATTGCCCATCTTTACACAATCTAGAAGACTGATTGGTGGCAAAGCCACAACACCAACTCTGGCAAACTCAGCATGCCCACCTTGTTACCCTGGGAGGACCATACCCTAAAACCATTATCTCCAGATAGACATCTAGCTTTAGCAAATTAGCTGTTTTTGGGACTTTGCCACCAACCTGGGTCTTCTAGATTCAATAAGGATAGACAATAGACAGTGTTTAGTTATTGACATCTATTTTGATGGGAGGGACAGCCTTTGTTCTAAATGATTAAACAAATGATATGCAATCTTTATAAATGTATTTAGAAATGTTTTGTCCCCATGTACCTCTAACATGATATTGCTACCACTCCGACAGAGATCATTAAGTAACAAGATATGTTAATACAAAGCAATAATGCGCCATCCATATATAACAAATTAAGACGTGAATGTTTCTTTTCACGAATAAATCCCACTTCTATTACCCTTACTGCAATGAAAAAATATTGGGAGGGCTTGGCTCATCAGTGGTGAACCCTCCCAGCGGTTTCGTCAATTTAATCTACCAGACCGTTTCTGTAGAGCTGTAAAGAAGCAGTCTGGTAGATTAAATTGACGAAACCCCTTGGAGGGTTCACCACTGATGATCCAAGCTCTCCCAATATTTTTTTCATCGCAGTAAGGGCAGTAGAAGTGTGATTTATTCGTGAAAAGAAACATTCGCGTCTTAATGTTTTAATTTGTTAACAAGATATGTGGCAATCTCTAGCTGTTGGCAGAATGTGACCTTCATCACTAATGTCTGTTGTGCAGGTGCAATCTAAGGTATCCCTCAAGTATGACTCCTGGCACAAAGATGTGCTGGGCAAGTTTGGCACACTGCTGGGGACAGAGATGGTCCAGTTCCACAACACCGTCTCCAAGGTAGGATGGAAGGACTTCTCTCTATTATTTTCTCTTGTTGGAATCATATATGCTACTTTGGGGATCAACTCACTGGATACCTTATTGGACCTGTGATCTGAATATGATGATTCTCCACTTCTGCAGGTCACAATGACATCACTTGGCACCTGCAGCTCCAGAAAACATTTTGGCTTGCATAAGATGTGCATTAAACAGGACCTTTGGGAGAGACTGCTGCTTATCATCAAACAGCTGAAGGAGCATGGACACATTAAATTCATGTAATCTTTGCACAAGGGGATAAGAAACAACAACAATGACATCACTCATCTCTTGCCATCAAGTAACTACCATGATCTTTGGTCATGGTATTTTCTCTTCTCCCAGATACCACTGTCAGTGACTGATTATCCATCCTTCTGGCCATGGCCCCTCATTTTTTTTGTTTTCTTTTTTTTTAATTATCCCTAGTACACGTGGTACAGGCCATGATAATCATGGTGGGTAATTAGCGACTGCTTTTACTGTAAGTGCACTACATGTCTACACATGTGAAAAGCAGTTCAACTTTGCACTTATAAATGTGCCAGAGCCCCGTTTGGTTACTTGCACTTGCTGGTGGGGTTGAACTTTTGCAAGAATGGGGGCCATTGGATCATTTTTTTTTTTTTTTAAATCGGAAAAAAAAGTGCCCAATGCGGGAATCGAACCCGGGTCGTAGAGGTCGAAAACCAACAGTTTAGACCATCCTTCGACTGACCCCGTGTCTCTGCCCATCTCTTGACTCTCATATATTGAGATATAAATTAATATAGAGCAATAACGTGCCAACTATACATAGAAAATGGAAACATTTAATCACCAGTTTCTTTTATACAAAACAAACTTCTACTATCCTTACTGTAACGCATTCACAGTGCAGTATATATAAGCAGAATCATCCAATACAATATTAGAGCTCAAAGAAGCGGTCTGGTAGATTAAATTAGCGAAATGGCTGGAAGGGTTCACTGATTAGCCAAGCCCTCCCAATATTTTCATTATATAATCATTAGTGGATTAGTGTGACTACTTTTAACTAGAACCTGGGATTGAATCCCACTTTGCACTTTCTAAGGAAAATTGCTTTAATGGATCCTGATTCTTGCACAATTCCAACCTCACCAGTGAGTGCAAGTAACTATATAGTGCTGTGTGTGATGCTATAAAATTTGCCTACTCATATATGTGACATGAAAATTTGAGCATATATTTATGCCTTAATAAATTTAACCTAAGCATTAGCCTGTTACTCATATGCGACACACAAGGTAATAAGACCAAATCCAAATAAATAAATAGTGTGTGACATTTCGGTAACAGCGTTGTTACCCTCTTCAGACAAAAGTACTGAATGAGAAATTTTACCACAGCATGTTTTTTGTCTGAAGATGGTAACAATGCTGTTACCGAAACGTTACACACTATTTATTTATTTGGATTTGGTCTTATTACCTTGTGTTTATAATCTATAATCCAAATTGTGCCTTATCATATGCGACACATTTAACCAAACATATTTAATATAAAAAGAAAGATAACAGTAAAAATTGGGCATTGGTAAATGACAAATTTAACTATAAAACATGATAAATGTGATGAATAGACCCAATTTTGTGCTTTTATCTGACCAACATGCTTGCATATGGAAGCCAATGACCAATGACAGCAATCACTATGAGTTTTACCAGCCCATGGCTGTGTCAATGAGGAAAATAAAGTGTGTCACCATATGATGTTTTACAACGTGGTGTTGTGTGCAGTCCCGCACAGAGCTGGAGCAGCAATCCATTGACACAGCCAGTACCTCAGATGCCGTCACCTTCATCACCTATGTCCAGTCCCTCAAGAGGAAGGTGAAACAGTGGGAGAAAGAAGTTGGGGTAAGTTGGTTCCCCCTCTCTCATTTCCCTTACACATTTCTTCAGTGTGAAACACTTGGTTTGTTTAGCCTGAAGAATTGTGCTTATATATAATATATAGCCTTGATATTTAAATAGTAAACCATTTTATCCATCAATGATAAACACAAGCAGAGCTGTATAGGAACTTTTATTCTTTAAAAATTGACCCACATGCACAATTTGGATGTTCTCAAAGATTTTCACACTCATCATCATTTATATTTAAGACACCTATTAAATTATTGTCTTGTCTGTTAGTGAACTGTCCTCACAGAAATTGGATGGGCTGTGATGGGCTTGTCCTTGGGATATTGAATTAAAGCTGTTTGATTATATAGTGATGGGAAAAAACTGGTGTTTTGCAATTGCAGGGGGCTTTGCCCTATCACAGGGGGGCTGATATCCCTGCTACAAGGAGTATATGCTGTGTGTCCACCAGATGTTCAAGGAAGGAGAACAGATCCTGGAGAGACAGAGGTTCCAGTTCCCTGGAAACTGGCTGCATGTGGACAATGTGGAGGGAGAGTGGTCTGCCTTCACTGAGATTCTCGGACGCAAGGCTGCGGCCATCCAAACACAGGTTGCATCCCTGCAGCTGAAGATTGTCGCAGAGGACCGTGCGGTGGAGACCCGTACCACAGAACTCCTGCAAGACTGGGAGCGGGGCAAGCCAGTGGAAGGATCCCTCAAACCCCTGGATGCCACCCAATGTCTGGTCCTCTTTGAGGGCAAGTTCAACAGGCTGAGGGAAGACAGGGACAATGTCCTGAGGGCTAAGGAGGCCTTGGAGCTGATGGAACCTGGTAGGTGCTGCTTCATCTACCCGCAGTAGATATATCTTGTGTAAAACCTCATTTATATAGATAATCTGGCCTGAAAATGGATTGTTATATACAATAGAACCTCTATCGAGCAGACACTTCTTTATAAAGGACAATTATCATTGCCAAAATGATATTTTTTTGCTAATTGACACCTCTTCAGTAAAATGACGCTTTTCCCTAAAGATACACTTTAGCTCTGCAAATAGGTGTTGTCCTTTACAGAGAGGTTTTATTTTCATAAAGGAAATATATCAACTATCTGTTGGTTTTTGTTAATTTTCAGAGTTGGCCTATACACCTTTTTCATTAAATATATCAAGGAAAACTAACCATGTTTTTGTTTTTCGATAGAAGGTAGTGGGCCAACAGCAATATTCAGTAGCACGACCAGTTTTCTATATCCTATATGCCCTAATATTTTTTTCTTCTCTATTTTAAAACTTTTTTTTTTTTTTTTTTTTTTCAACTTTTGAGAAACAGTATACTTTAGAGTACTTCCCTTCAGTAGATAGAACAACAACAGGCGTACAAATAAGTATCAGTTGGAGACAGATTCTTGGGTAGTGGCGAAATGTTAATTTATAAAAGACAGGAATAGAGTAAATGTGGAGTTGTGATGTTGTGTCCCGCCCAGGTGCCATGAGTGCCAGTGACGAGAGACTCCAGGTGGCATTTGAAGAGCTGCAGGACCTGAAGGGAGTGTGGTCCGAGCTGGCCAAGATCTGGGAACAGATAGATACCCAGAAGGACCTGCCCTGGCTGTCTGTACAGCCCAGAAAGGTGAGTTCATCACTACTGTAGGTTGAATGCTGACTGACCCTCGCTGTCTGTAGCTGAGACAACAACTGGACGGACTCCTCAACCAACTGAAGGAACTCCCCGCCAGACTCCGCCAGTACTCTTCCTATGATTATGTTAAGAGACTGCTGCAAGGCTATACTAAGGTATGTTCTATTGTGGTGATTCTATTTTATTCTACAAATTGTAGGATTATCTTGACCGGCCAGCTCCTATCTGAAGATTGTCAGGCTTGGAGTACCATCATCCTCAATCATGGACTTTACCAGCATGTAACTCACTCCAGTCCTTGAGATCATTGGTCTGTATTTCAAAGAGATAAAAATATTTTAACTTATTTTTAACAGGAACCTTTTATAATATTTATTATTTTATCGCTTTTCTTCTCTCAATCATTTAAAGGCTCAAATTTATGGCTTTTGAGTTTCACAATTGAGATATTTTAAACCCCTTCTAGTTGGAGCTTTAGAAAAGAACTTCACCTCTCTTCTTGATTCAAAGTTTAGTGCCATATGTCTTACTAAGCCCCGAGTTGATGTCTCAACACTATTGTTGACTTTTATAAGATGTTTTTCAGTTGGTCTTTCCAATTTTGTAGCATTTTCATCTTTTCAACAGGTTCTTTGTGGTTGCGTAATCTAAATAGATGGTGCACAATTTGTGTGCATTATTTTGAGTGTTTTGCTTTTTCTTTTTTCAGAATTTCACTCTATAATCACAATAAAATTTATTCCCTAAAAAAGACTTTGGTGTAAATTGTGCGCTACATTTTCAATGATGTTCAGATTATCTCTGTGTATCTAGGAGTTCTGTAACCCCAATATGTGTGTATGTGTGCAGGTGAACATGTTAATTGTAGAGCTGAAGTCGGATGCCCTGAAGGAGCGACACTGGAAGCAGCTGATGCGCGCGCTGCGTGTGAGCTGGGTGCTGAGTGACCTGACCCTGGGTCAAGTGTGGGATGTGGACCTGCAGAGGAATGAGGCTGTCATCCACGATGTCATCCTAGTGGCGCAGGGAGAGATGGCTCTGGAGGAGTTCCTTAAACAGGTTTGTTGGTTAGGTCTTACTGATACCATCTTGTTGGTGGCAGCAGTGGTCGAGGTTTATATCCTCCTCTCTTTGATTGTTTGGTGATCTCTTCAGACAATACCTCTGGCATTCCAATATTAGAGCTTCCAAGATGGGGGGGAGTGATAATAAATATCCTCTATTAACCCTCATGCTGAGATGAAATAACTTATAGTAATTCGAAAAACATTCTTTAGTCTTAAGTGTACAATCAATTTTAAATATAATTTATGACTTTTTTTCAAAATTGTAGGTCTTTTAAAAATCCAATTATTCTTATTTTAGATGAGTTTTCCTGCTGGAATAGTGTTTGTGACTCTAAAACCAGATAATTTTTGTCTTGAATTGAGGATATATATATGGGGTGTATTTGTGGTAATGAGGAACACACACTTCTTTTAAAATTAATTTAAAGGGGGATTGTATTAGGTGTAACCACCCATAGAGAAAAATACTGACATCATCTTTTGCATCAGGTATACCTCAATCTGTGCTTGCTACGTCATTCTTGAGTTGTGTGGGGGTATGACTTCTCATATTTATTGAAAAGAGTACGTAGGTTGTGTGCCTGATGCCAATGGATGTGTTGTGGCCAGGTCCGAGAAGCCTGGCAGAACTACGAGCTGGAGCTCATCAACTACCAGAACAAGTGCAGGCTCATCCGAGGCTGGGATGATCTTTTTAACCGTGTCAAGGAACACATCAACTCTGTGGCCGCCATGAAGCTCTCCCCCTACTACAAGGTAATGGAACATCCTACCTTGAATAAGGTCTCTCACCTCCGAGCACTTTGCAGGAGTTTGAAGAGGACGCCCTCTCCTGGGAGGAGAAACTGAACAGGATCAACGCTCTCTTTGACGTCTGGATTGATGTCCAACGGCGCTGGGTTTACCTGGAAGGTATCTTCTCTGGCAGCGCTGACATCCAGACCTTGCTGCCTGTGGAGACCTCCAGGTTTCAGAGGTAGGAATGGCGACTGTGCTGTGTGTGGGATTCCATGTAAATGAATGGTGTGCCACAGCATTAGTGCAGAGTTCCTCACCCTCATGAAGAAAGTGGCCAAGTCCCCCCTGGTAATGGACATTCTCAACATCCCCGGGGTCCAGAGGTCCCTGGAAAGGCTGGCGGACCTCCTGGGCAAGATCCAGAAGGCCCTGGGAGAGTACCTGGAGAGGGAGAGATCCTCCTTCCCTCGCTTCTACTTTGTGGGAGACGAGGATCTGCTGGAGATCATCGGCAACAGCAAGAACATCCCCCGGCTCCAGAAGCACTTCAAGAAGATGTTTGCTGGAGTGGCGGGCATCCTGCTGAACGAGGAGAACACCGTGGTGAAGGGGGTGGCCTCCAAGGAAGGGGAGGAGGTCATCTTTGTCAACCCTGTCTCCATCACCCAGCACCCCAAGATCAACGAGTGGCTCACCCTGGTGGAGAGAGAGATGAGAGTCACCCTGGCTCGTCTGCTGGCCTCCGCAGTGGCAGACATGGGCGCCTTCAAAGAGGGCCCCATCAATTCTGACGACTACATCGCCTGGGTGGACAAGTACCAGGTAATTTACAGGACTGATTCTCTCTAGCCATAATGTTTTATGGGAAATGGAGGAAAGACAAATGTCACAGGGAAACAATATTCATATTGATTAAGGAACAGTAAGTAAACTAGAACCTTTAATTGGGACTATGGTTAAAAAAAAATTAATCCTAAGTATCAATAGTCCCAATTATATCAGTAGTCTCATTTATGGCAAGCTTTTCTTCATGCAAATTTTTGAGGAGTATTTTCTTAGGTTAATTTGGGATAGAGTGATTATTGAGATTTTTTTTCTTTGTGTATTCACAATTTTTAGTTTCTGCTGTTTTCTAAAATATTTTTCTAATAAACTTTTCTGAGACAAATTCTACTAGTTCTATTTACTCTTATGAAGTTAAGGTGCAACAAAATCGGAGGGGAACTCTGCAAATAAACTTTTGATAAGTGTGAGCTCTGGTACTTTCAATATTGATAGTGAAAAATGTTGTTTTAACCACTGAGGCTTTATTTAATACCCTACATATTCTCGCATATAAAACAATAATCAGTCCTTTCTCTCTTTTCACTAAGTTCATTAACCTTTTCAAAGTTAATTCTTCACAATTTTCACTTCAGAGTTGCGGTGTTTATACCTTTTTTGTAACTATTGTAGGCGCCATCCCGACCAGAGAGCCACAGATAAACAGATTATAAACGCACAGAATATAGAATCCGAGCTCCCCAGTAGAAGGAATACCCGGAAGACGACGGTACTCTCTGTTATATTTGTTGTTCATTATTATGATTTTGTTTTAATAAACACTACTAAATTATTTCATTGGATCCTCTCTTTCTTTTTCCCAGTAAGAAACGCCTACGGAAGCCAACAGAAATTCAGAAGTGGGATAGTCCTGAAGAAAAATTGAAGATTCACTGGAATAATTTGGAAACGAGAAGGACGTGGCGCGGTGACCGATCAACGTAAGAGGAGTTGCATGGTATGTACGAAATTTAATTACCTATTCCTAAAAGTATTATTACAAGTCACCTCGGTAAAATATTATTGCAAAATCATCTCGATAAGAAAGTATTTTAAAGTAAGCATTTTAAAGTAAAGTGAAGTATTTTAAAGTAAGCATTTTAAAGTAAAGCGAAGTATTTTAAAGTGAAGTATTTTAAAGAAAGTATTTTAAAGTAAAGTGAAGTATTTTAAAGTAAGCATTTTAAAGTAAAGTGAAGTATTTTAAAGTGAAGTATTTTAAAGAAAGTATTTTAAAGTAAAGTGAAGTATTTTAAAGTAAGCATTTTAAAGTAAAGTGAAGTATTTTAAAGTGAAGTATTTTAAAGAAAGTATTTTAAAGAAAGCATTTTAAAGTAAAGTGAAGTATTTTAAAGAAAGTATTTTAAAGTAAAGTGAAGTATTTTAAAGTAAAGTACAGTATTCTAAAGAAAGTATTTTAAAGTAAAGTAAAGTATTCTAAAGAAAGTATTTTCAAAGTAAATTGAAGAAACAAATAAAAAGTATTATCGCAAAGTATCGCGGTAAAAAGAAAAAAAAAAAAAAGTATTGTCTCAAAATTACCAAAGAAAAGTTGATTTCGTTGAAAGAAATAATTGAAACAGTACGTATCTGGTTTAGTCAGTTTTATTTGTTTATTTAAAAAAAAAAAAAAAACTTTGCCTTGTTTATTTTTCCTTTTGAAAAACATGACTTACTTAGCGAAAGTAAGGAAATGCGATTTGAGCAAGTTGGCGTATGAACTCGGCGAGGTAGTACCGCCAGAGAGCAGGATCGTCGACTTAAAACGCCTTATCCTGAATAGTCAATCTTACGAAGAAGAATTCGCAAAGCAACTGTTGGAGACTCTGATCGAGGAACGGGAACAAACAGAACGAGCAGAACGGGAGCGAATGGAACAAACAGCACAAACAGAGCAAGCAGAACGTATAGAACGGGAACGAATCGAGGATCGGAAACGAATCGAGGATCGGGAACGAATCGAACGAAAAGAACAAATGGTAATGGAATTCGAGCTTGAGAAGCTGCGCATCCAGACTACACGCGGAAACAACGATACGTCTCGAAGTACCAGCAATGACGCACATTACGAGATACGTAAACTGATGCCCAAGTACGAGTCGAAGGACAATGATTTGAGTTTTTACCTAATTCTTTTCGAAAGACAGGCAAAGCGACTAGGATTGGATGAAGACCAATGGGCGTTCAGCCTCCTAGGATTGCTACCTTACGAAATGACTCAATTAATCGCTCGGGAAACAGAAGAACAAAGCGGCGATTATAGGTTCGTGAAAAGGTTGCTCCTAAAACGGTACAAGTTGAGCCCCGAACAATTCAGACAAAAATTCGAGAAGCACGAGAGATCTCAAAAGGGTTCCTGGAGAGACTTCGCTTTCGAATTGCGAGGATATTTCAACGAATGGATCGAAGGAATGAACGTGGAAAATTTCGACGCCCTAAAGGATTTGTCCGTCACTAACCAGCTAAAGAAAAAAGTTCCAAATGTGCTGCGTAATCATCTCATTGACGATTGGACCAAGTTAAACAACCCAGATGAGTTGGCGGATAAACTGGACGAGTACGAAAATGTTCGCACCGAGATGGGACCTCCGCATTGGAATGCGAAACACCTCATACCACCGTCGTTTCAGCAGAAATCTGCGAGATTCCCCAACCAAAGCGAAGTTAAAGAGACTAAACAAGGAACGAATGTTTCGGGTCAAGACGCTGCAAGGAACGAAATCAGTGAAACGTACCCTAACACCTTGAGGAGAATGGTCAACCGTGCAATCAGAAACGACAAGGGAGAACCGAAGTGCTTCAACTGCAATCAGTTTGGACACATTGCCAGAGACTGCCCAGCACCCAGGACTACGTTGACATGCCGAGGATGCGGTCAAACGGGACACAAGGAAAGGAATTGCACAAGACCCAAAGAAGGACTAAAAGTAGCCAACCTGGAAGTCGAAGGACTGGAGACTGTCCCGCCAGATGTATATTTGAAGGATGTCAAGATCGACAACAAGGAAACCGTGAAGGCAATGATAGACACCGGGAGCAGCAGTTGTCTAATGAGAGAATCGGTCGCAAGGAGGATCAGCGTCGACATCGAACCAGACTCGACTAGTCTGTACGGCATCGGTAACCAGACTGCACCAGCTGCCAGGACCGTTGGGAAGACGACAGTCGACCTGGAGATTGATGGCATCGTCGGAAGGGAAATCACTGTATTCATTGTTAACGATGATGCCCAACCTTATGACCTACTAATTGGAAGAACATGGACAGATCTGCCCTACGTATCCTTCGCCAGAATTGGTAAAAACTTGCATATTGGCTATTCATCCGAATTTCCGTTTGCTAATCTGCAAGAAGAAATCAAGTCGCGTCGCATCGAACTGAGAGCAACCGAAACTGTTCAGTTGGAGAGCGACTCCATTAACTTTACAAGTGCAATCACAGACGAGGTAAAGGACGGATATGTATTGTTCACAGGAGTAGATGACGCCTGTGTCGATTCCCTATTGGAAGTGGTCGATGGAAAGACGACCGTACCCATCATCTCAGCTGGCAAGGGCAAGTTGAGAGTAAGGAAGAACCAATGTGTAGGGCGAGTTGAACTACTGAACCTTGATGATATTGTTGTTAACCTGGACGTCGCAGAGGATTCGTTTCAGACTAAAAATGAAGAGAAGAGGGAAGGACAAGACCAAATGAAACGTAAGCGCCCCATACTGCCTGAGGACATCAACGTCAATCATTCTCTGACTTCGAAAGAGAGACAAGAAATCCTAGATGTAGTAAACGAGTATAGAGACTGTTTCGCTCTTGGCATGGAGGAATTAGGGTGCACCGATGTCACAAAGATGGACATTAAGGAGGTTGATGGAAGCAAGCCAGTCTGTCTGAGACCGTATAAGACGACTGCAAGTGAACGCGAAGCAATCAGGGAGATTGTCAGAGAGTGGAAGGACAATGGAATAGTCACGGAAACTAGATCACCCTACGCTAGTCCCGTCCTACTTGTGAGGAAGAAAACTGGAGATCATCGTCTGGTGGTAGATTATAGGAGACTCAACATTCAAACAGTTAAGGACAAGTTCCCATTACCAAGGATAGACGACCTTCTGGAAGGCCTAAGGAATGCGAAATTCTTCACCACTCTGGATCTGGCGCATGGATATCTGCAGATACCACTAACCGATAAGGCAAAATTAAAGACAGCATTCATCACCCCAGATGATACAGATCTTTCGAAAGGACCCGTGTGATAGGACAGTAGGAGAACAAAATAGAATTAACGACTACAGCTACAGAAGAAAGTCCGGACGAGGAGCCAGAAGTAGAAGATACCCCCCGACGCAACCCACGACGTTCCTGCAACGCAAGGTTCAATCGAGGACGATTGAAATCCAGGAATGGCCGAATGTAGGCGCCATCCCGACCAGAGAGCCACAGATAAACAGATTATAAACGCACAGAATATAGAATCCGAGCTCCCCAGTAGAAGGAATACCCGGAAGACGACGGTACTCTCTGTTATATTTGTTGTTCATTATTATGATTTTGTTTTAATAAACACTACTAAATTATTTCATTGGATCCTCTCTTTCTTTTTCCCAGTAAGAAACGCCTACGGAAGCCAACACTATGTATTCTGTTACTTAAGACAACTGATGTGTGCCCTGCAGGCCCAGATTGTGGTGCTAGCAGCCCAGATCTCCTGGTCAGAAGAGGTGGAGTCTGCCCTCCAGACTATGGCTTCCAAGGGTTCCTCGGAGGACTACGGCCCGCTGGAGAGTGTCCTGGGGAATGTGGAACAGACCCTCAATGTCCTGGCAGACTCTGTCCTCCATGAACAACCTCCTCTTAGGAGGAAGAAACTGGAACATCTGGTGAGTCACACTTTCTCTGGAAGATTCTTGTTTGGTTTTTATACATTGAATTATCTTTTGTTAACAAATCCCCAGTTGTGTATTCCAGTCTTCCTAATTTGGTTAGTGGGCTATTGTGTAATGCCATTTCACTCTGAGTAATTCCTATCTTCCAATTTCAGACACCATTCTATTAAATTATCAAACCAATCTTTACCTGGTCTACCTCTCCCTTCATTCCTTAATCTGAATTATTTTTGTCTGATTATGGTAAGAATGATGTTTATTGAAAAGTCACAAAAATTTGATTAATGTGGATTTTGTCTTGTTACCTTATCATTTTTAAAAATCAGCATGTAATAATACCATTTTCAAAAAGGTAAACAATCCTATATCAGATCCTATGCTAAAAGAAAAATGTGCTAATTGTACTAGTAGCGCACCTATACAATAGAACATACTCCATGAGAGGACACTTTCAGTAGAGGACACCTCTCTACAAGGACACTTTTCATTGCCAATATCACCAATAAAGGAAGCTTCAACCAGGTGTTATTCTTTTTATAGAGGTTCAATTGTATTTGTGTTATTTGGATCCATATACTCTGGATACATTTGGATTCTTTTTATTCTTTTGAGTTATTTTATTCTTTACAAATTTACTAATGCAAATGAGAAACACATGGTAATAAGATTTAAATCCAAATAAATGAAAAGTGTGAGACATTTTGGTAACAGTGTTGTTACCAAAGCCTTACACACTATTTTTTAATTTAAATTTGGTCTTGTGCTTTTATTCTATAATCTAAATGGTGCCATATCAATTCCAAATGAGCTATTACTAGGTGTTATAGTGTGACACCCGTGGCTGTCTGCAGATCACAGAGTTTGTCCACAAGAGGGACACCACCCGTGAACTCATCAGGAACCAAGTGAACAGCCCGAGGAGTTTCGAGTGGCTGCGACGTATGCGGTTCAGCCTGGACACGCGGCAGGGAGATGTCCTGCAGCAGCTGACCATCCACATGGCCAACGCCAGGTTCAACTACGGCTTTGAGTACTTAGGAGTCCAGGACAAGCTGGTCCAGACCCCACTGACAGACCGGTGCTACCTCACCATGACCCAGGCTCTGGAGTCTCGCCTCGGGGGCTCTCCCTTTGGTGAGGCATTTGTACTGGAGCATCACACTATCATTGGTTTTATGTAGTTTCAAAACCTAAATTGTGATCATGTTGAGAAGTGTCAATATTCATTTTTTAAAATAACGCTGTCTGTCAACCCTGGATTAAATTCTAGGCTCTAAAGTGGTCTTCCAATTTACCAATGTAAAGGAGGTCTCTGTAAACATGGTGTAGCATATTCTTCAATAAATCTGCAAAATTACTTTAAACTCACTTGCGATGAGGATAAATCTCTTTAGACCTAATTGATCCCTCTGGAGTATTGTATATTCTCCCCTTACATAGCTGATTGAAGAATTCTTAGTCAAGGTATTTAAGGAATTTGTGCATCCTAGAGAAAGATTTGTATAAGCGTGTTTTTATCCTTTTAATTAACTCTTAGAAATAAGTCTTTTTCATATCTTAATGATAGCAGATTTGTGGTTTCAAGTCAAACCTACTATTGTATACACCAAGTGGTGATCTGTGTGTGTGTGTGTACACCTCGAATGAAGATGAAATGGCTAAGAAATTGATGTGTGTGGTGTGTAGGCCCCGCTGGAACTGGCAAGACAGAGTCTGTCAAAGCCCTGGGACACCAACTGGGCAGATTTGTGCTGGTCTTTAACTGTGACGAGACCTTTGACTTCCAGGTACTTACTTACCTCACTTTCTTTAGGGGAGTAGTGGTATAAATTGTCAATTCTCAATATCCATTAAATAGGATTAAACCCTGCTTTTTGAGCATTTTTATTTAAAAAAAAAAAAATTGCTTCAATGGTTTTTGATTTTGGCAAAAGGCCAGTCTCACCTGTGAATGTAAGCAATTAAATGGGGCTCTGGCACACTTGAAAGCATAAAAGTTGACCTATTTTCCACATATGTAGATGTGTGGTGTACTTGGTTGATTTAAAGAGGTTAATATGTAATAGATATTTCAAAAATGAATATCTACCCTACACATAGATTGATTAAATTGGGGACCACAATGATGTGTGCAGGCCATGGGCCGTATCTTTGTGGGCCTGTGCCAAGTGGGAGCCTGGGGATGTTTCGACGAGTTCAACCGGCTGGAGGAGAGGATGCTCTCTGCTGTCTCCCAGCAGATCCAGACCATCCAGGAGACCCTGAAGAATGCCCAGCAGGCAGTGCCCGGCAGTGGACCCCCCACCTCCCTGACTGTGGAGCTGATCGGCAAGCAGGTGCGGGTCAGCCCAGACATGGCCATCTTCATCACCATGAACCCTGGCTACGCCGGCCGCTCCAACCTCCCCGACAACCTCAAGAAACTCTTCCGCTCCCTGGCCATGACCAAGCCAGACAGACAGCTCATTGCACAGGTCATGCTCTTCTCCCAAGGCTTCCGCAATGCTGAAAAGCTGGCTTCCAAGATCGTGCCATTCTTCAAGTGAGTCTCCCCTTCATCTCTCTCTTCTGTATGTCCAATACTAGGTTTATACCCACATTCAACAGCCTCATATTAGAGATAGAAATATTGACACTCTCCCTGTTTTTCTTTGGACAATGGAATCTGTCCAATCATCTTCAACCTTGGGTCTATTTAGAATCATTCCTCAACTGTTTCACAAGTTTTGTATGAAGATACATGATCCACATCTATGAGTGTAGTTAGTTTTAGACCTATTTCCCATAACATATTTTTGTGATACAATTTCCTGCAACATGAGTGTAATTTTTCTTATTATTTTTTAATTTTACATATGTGTGTGGTTACTCATCAAATGGCTTTCTTTTTTTTTCCCCACTGCATCAAACTTAAGTCAAATGGAAACTTGGTTGTTGTTGAAGACCATCTCAACTAACTTTGGGAACACAGTAAGAAAAAATGACATATTTATTCATTTTTTTACTTTTTAAAAATTTTTTCAACTATTTTGAATTTTAACCAATGACAAAAGTTGTCCACAAGAATTTGTGAATTACTTATTAAAGTTTTTTTTTTGTGCAATAAATTGATAAAGAGGGAGTAATCTACCGAAATATTTTGGAAGAATTATTTTTCTTTCTTATCTCCACTCAACAATAATATTAGGATATCAAGCCTGTGGAGTTGACAACCATCATGACTGGGTGAAGTAGAATGTGTCTGCCTTTGTCATTAAGACTGAGAGCACTACTCAGTAGCAGGCCACTGACTTAATTCCAATATGAAATGGCCGCCTCTGACATGAGGAATAGACGCCATATGCAGCCGCTCCTACATGGAGTACAAACTCATCCTGTATCCCTGGATTAGGAGCTCTTACCGGGTACTATCAGCCAGGCCAGCTGAGCCCAGGTTTTTTAGCGAGCTCATTACTGCTCTCCTTTTTTATCCGGGGGCTTGGCACTGGCAAAGGCAGAGTTATTAATTAAATATATAGAGATTACATCAAATTGTATCTTTGAAACCTGTACCTCACATGTTGTATTGTGCTGTGCAGACTCTGTGGGGAGCAGCTCTCCAACCAGAGCCATTATGACTTCGGACTACGTGCCCTCAAGTCTGTGCTAGTCAGTGCCGGCAACATCAAGAGGGACCGTATCCAACACATCAAATCTGCTACCCAGGAGTCTGTCAATGAGGAAGCCATTGCCCAGCAGCTCCCAGAGCAAGAGGTGGGTTACCCTCCTCTTGTTTGATTCTCTATAGCTTAGTTTTTATGGCCTTTTTTCTTTCCTTCTTAATTCTTATGTGTGTGGATCGCTTTATCACCATGTATAACAAAAGGTGTGAATAGAAAAAAAATGTTTTATTTAGATTTTTTACACCTATATATATATATATTTGAAGAAAAAAAACTGAAATTTTACAAACTTTTCTTAGGATGTTGCTTCGGTTGAAGCTCACTATAAAACGACCTTTAGGACCAATATTTTAATTATTATAACATCATGATTATAATAACACCTTGGAGCTTGAGAATTATGATATTATATACTTGTTGCTGCTATAATGAGGTTATACTCTATATGCTTGGGAGCTTTCTGTAGAAAGCATTTATAATATTGTGTATTCGGTGAAGTTTAGAAGTATTATTATGATAAGGCACACAATTTGGATTATAGATTATAAACATAAGGTAATAAGACCAAATCCAAATAAATAATTAGTGTATGACGGTAACAACGCTGTTACCGAAACGTCATACACTAATAATTTATTTGGATTTGGTCTTATTACCTTATGTTTATAATCTATAATCCAAATTGTGTGCCTTATCATAATAATACTTCTAAACTTTCAGGACCATATATACAGATATCTATATATATATGGCAGACATCAATCCTTGGGTGCATGAACCGATCTGCTCCATGGACAAGACACCACCACCACTTCTAAACTTCACAGAATAAACAATGAAGTGTATGAAGTGTTATTATGTTATTTATATCTCCAAACCAGATTCCCCACCCAGAACCACATTACAGTAATCCTGTTGTTGCCCCAGATCCTGATCCAGAGTGTCTGTGAGACCCTGGTGCCCAAGCTGGTGGCAGAGGACATCCCCCTGCTCTTCAGCCTGCTGACCGATGTGTTCCCTGGAGTAGGGTACAACAGCGCAGAGATGGCTGGGCTGCGCGACGCAGTGAAGACAGTCTGCGCTGAGATGTTCCTAGTGGCGGGCGAGCAGTGGGTGCAGAAGGTGCTGCAGCTCTACCAGATCTCCCAGCTGAACCACGGCCTGATGATGGTGGGGCCCAGTGGAGCCGGCAAGACCACAGCCTGGAGAGTGCTGTTGCGGGCCCTGGAGAGATACGAGGGGGGTAGAAGGGGTGGCTCACCTCATTGACCCTAAGGTACCTATCTTGGGAGGTTTATTTGACAATTTTATTGTTTCTTTCAAGTTATTGTTACAGAAAAAAAAAATCTGATAAAATAAAGGAACAATATGCGAGCCATAGTTACCCAGAAATATTGTATTTTCAGAATTTTAGGGCAAAGAGTATCTTTATTTTAAGGTGTTGCAAGCTTTTGAACAAAACCTGCTCTTCTCAAGAGGCAAATCAAAAAATTTATAGGGATGTTATCGGGTAAATTTTAAAAAATGTAGGGAAATATGTACAAATTTCTTCAGCAAGGGATGCTTCCTCCCTTGAGAGAGTACTCCACCAGACAGGGAGATGGTCTTCTTAAACCCTCCTCAGTTCCATGCCAAGAAAGTATGGTACTTGGCAGATGTCAGGCCACGCCTGACGATCCAGCTCTGCAGGATTATTAGAGAGCTTAACAAATTATCTCAATCTTGAATCAAATTTTTAACCTGGTTGATTCCTAGAATCCCAAATATGCAAGATGTTGAAAAATTGAGGGAAGAGAGGAAGACCTTAAGATTCACTACCAGAAAGTTACAAGATGAGCTGATATCAAGAAAAAAAAATCAATTGGGTTGGGCAAATATCACGGAACAAGTTAAATCAACGTTTATTTGATTTTTGTTCCACTAGATGGCGCTCTTTCTTCTAAAATTCTCACATGAGCGGTCAGGATTTTATTTTTTAATATATATATATATCGTATATTTTAAAACTGTATGACACTTTTAGTATATGTCACATATCTTCCAATTAGAGCCGATACCTTAAAAGATCCTGCCTCTGCTTCTTGTTGTCAGCGTGTGGGAAGAACATCAACACTCGCCTCACGTACACGACTGCCAGTTCATCCATACGTCGGCAGGATCACATTTGCAACAATATTACATATATATATATTCTTTTTTTTTTTTTTTATGTGAATAATATGTTATATATGTACTTTGAAAAGAGGGTTGGCGTTTAGCCAACTGATTTATTGGTAAATAAATTTTATTTGGATCCAATATATGCCTTTTTAATTGAATAAGAATCAAATTTTTTTGATATCGGCCCAATATATAACTATTTAATTTAAAAAATTATAATCCCATGTATATTATTGAAATTGGGAGGGAATGGATATTAACCATAAAAATCAATATAAGAATTTATCCCTGGATGATGTCTTCCCAAATAATATATATCCTCTTTGATCTTACTGACAGCACTTACTTCAACACAGACCTTTAATTCAACCAAAATTCCTGATCCCTTGGGGTGTTGAATTGAGGGACTCAAGGGATTATAAAATTTGAAATCTGTGTTGTGTAGGCCATCTCTAAAGAAGCCCTCTACGGCACGTTGGATCCCAACACCAGAGAATGGACGGATGGTCTGTTCACCCATGTCCTGAGGAAGTAAGTTCACCCAGCCTCTATCTAGCCAATACTGACACGGCTCTGTAGGATCATAGACAATGTGAGGGGGGAGATCAACAAGAGACAGTGGATCATCTTCGACGGAGACGTGGACCCAGAGTGGGTGGAGAACCTCAACAGTGTGCTAGACGACAACAAGCTGCTGACTCTGCCCAACGGAGAACGTCTGAGCCTGCCGCCCAACGTGCGCATCATGTTTGAAGTGCAGGACCTGCGCTACGCCACCCTGGCCACAGTGTCCCGTTGCGGCATGGTGTGGTTCTCAGAGGATGTCCTCTCCACCGACATGATCTTCCAGCACTTCCTGCTCCGACTCCGCAGCCCTGCCCCTGGAGGACTCGGATGAGGACGAGCATTCCTACAAGAAGAAGATTATGGGATCGGATTCTTCCAAGGATGATCACCTCTCTCCCACCTTACAGGTATTGTGGCTTTTATACTCCCTAGAGTTTAGTTCGGGGTGGGGTTCTCTACTTCCATAGAGTACTTTAGCATTTGGCTTAAGACAAAATAGTAGTATGAGAGGGATAATTTTCCAGCTTGATTTGTTACAAATATCCCCACAAGTAGTAGGAATTGCTTCAGTATTCTTTGTTCCTTTTATATATGCAGTGTAGAATCTCAATCAAGAAAATTATAATTCCATATGCTATAATATATGGCAGAGAATGATAAGGCACAATTTGGATTATAGATTATAAACACAAGGTAATAAGACCAAATATATCTCGTGTTTATTTGGCAGAGAAAAATTGTTCAGTATAAGTTTCTTTTTATCTCTGAATTATTATTTTTTTTGCCAAATACTGGCGAATTCCACATCCCTCTATAACTGTAGCTAGAAAGTGTCGAACAAACACTTGGGGTCTGGTAGAGGACTGGTATGCACTCTTAATTTTAGACAATCCTAGCCCAGGGTCAAATTCTGCATAGAGCACTTTATCTTTAAAAAAAACTGATTTCAATGTCTCTCTCTCTCAATTCTTGCACAAGTTCAACCCCACTAGTGAGTACAAGCAAATAAATGGGGCTCTGGCACACTTGTAAGTGCAAAATGTTGTTGTTGTTTCTTATCCCCTTGTGTAAAGATTACATGAATTCCATGAGTTCATGCTCCTCAAGCTGTTTTATGATAGGCGGCGGCCTCTCCCAAAGGTCCTGTTTAGTGCATCTAATGCAAGCCAAAATGTGTTCTGGAGCTGCAGGTTTCTACCTATGTAGATAGGTGATGCACTTAAAGAAAATCACTAACAACCCAGCATGATTAACATGGCTCGTAACAAATATACTTGGGGGAGTAAGTTAAAAAATATATAATTAAGATATCCCTCTAGGCCTATTATAATTTTTTTTATTATTAATGTTTTGATAAAAAGCTACATATTGGATTATAGATTAGGAACATAAATTAGAAAGACCGTATTCAGGTTGTGAAGATTTAACTATTATCTTTGTGCTCTGTACAAGGGGAAGAAGTAGATCTCTCTAGTGGCTCTAATGTACACTGTAGAGATCAGAACAGTAGTTGAATATATCACACACAGTAAATTTAAACCTCTCACAACCCATAAACACCCTCTCCATCATCTAAAAAGAGGACTCCACAGCTGTATGTTTGTAAGTAAATGGGTTATGTAGGAGATGGAAGGTGGCATCACAGGAAGAAAAAAAAGTTTGAAGGCAACTACACAGATACCATCCTGGGAAAGTGATATACTGCAGATAATATTCAAGGTCCTCTCTCTTCAATGGTCTTGGCCCACTTCATAACATGGAAGTCTTCTTCTTCTTTCTTATCTCCACGCAATCATATTAAAGTAACAAGCTTGTAGAGCTTGAGACTTTTGATGGTGTCTGCCGGGGAAGAGTAGAGCTCATCAATGGATGAGTCAATACAGTCAATAATGTGTTTTGGGGTTGCAGGTTGACACTTAGTACATAGTGGGGAAACCTTGCAACCATTCTGGAAAGTCATTGTTCGTAGATGACCAGACTTAAGTCTGGAAATCAAAGACTGTTGTTCTCTTGAAAGGACAGAACTGGTGCTTGTCCCAATCATGATGGTTGTCATGGAAGTCTTATGGGATAGAAGTTGTGTCTCCATTTACAGTAAAGTTTATAGAAATAGGGAACAAGTGGTTACATGGTTGTAGAGATTAACTCTACATTCTGAGATTGTGTTTGACTTGAGCATTTAGAGATTAGATAGACAGTCTTGCTAGTTTCACACAGCATCCATGTAGATGCATACTTAGCTTTTTTTTGGTTATTGTCTCATGTTAGCTTCACTTTTTGTTATACAAGATGCTTTAAATTATATAAAGGAATATCTTTGTATTCAAAGTGATGACTTTGTATTGGGATCTACATTTAAAAGAACTCTAGGCCTTCTTTCCAACAATCCCTTTCCACTAATGGGCTTAAGCATTGCTCTACTCCATCATAATATATCTATTAAGAGCCTTTCTTAGGAACTGTACACTAGTTCAATTTATTGTGTTTTGTAAAAATATATATTATATATAGGTTAGCCCTATATATGAGATATTATCTTGCTTGTACTGTAAAACTTGTCTGAGAAATCATCTGTCTTGGGCGTTTTTCCTCTCTTAGGAATTGATTTGTAGTAAGAACTCTGTTTGTCTTCCCATTAATTTAGTTTTCTTAGGCATTTGACTCTAACTTTTTTTTAAGCCCCAAAGAACTAAATGTGTTGGATATCCTAAATTAAGAGCATCAATGAATTTGAATAAGAAAGAAGAGTTTCAATGGAAACTCCCAAGGCAGGTTTTACTGTATTTAGTCTCAGAAATATATATATAAATCGAGGCACTGCACGCTCCAAGCTTTTCAAATTGTATGGGGGTCTCAAGAGAGGACCTATATTCCAACTCCACCAAGATTCAGTCTTTATGAACTTGTATTAATACAATGGGATAATAAAAAAAAAAGGTATCAGATCATTCAGAATTTGTATAAAAGTAAAAAGAGGATTGTTGAAATGTTGGAAGTAAAGTATGAAATAAAAGGTTGATGTAAATAATATACGACTCCCCACAACATGAAAAATGGTGTTTTCTATAAATCTTTATAGTTGTACCACATTTAAACTCTTGCCCACAATGGTATTGTTGTTGTACAGAAGGGGGGCAGAAAATTATGACTCTGAAAAAAGCATGTTTGTTATGAAAGGCTACCAAAATACATGGCTAAATACAGTTTAGACTTTATTACAAAATAGTTGAGGATTTAACACTTTTCAAATCAACATTTAAGGAAGTGTAAAACTGTCTGCCTGTCAGGATACTCATGGAGGTTGTGTCAGTTACAAAGGTTGGTTGTTCATCAGCTCCCCTGGGCGGAAATTTATATTCCAATATCTACTCAAAATGCTATAAAGAAAATAGTTTTTGTTCCCAGGTTTGCTAAGCAGTTGTGTGTGCAGCTCCAGAGAGACGTGGCAGCCATCCTGTCCCCCTACTTCTCCACAGATGGGCTGGTGGTGCGAGCCCTGGAGTTTGCTGCCAAGCAGGAGCATGTGATGGACTTCACCCGGCTGCGTGCGCTGGGCTCCCTGTTCTCCATGTTGAACCAGGCGGTGCGCAACCTGCTGAGCTACAACCACTCCCATCCAGACTTCCCTCTCCAGCAGGACCAGCTGGACCGCTTCGTGCCCCGTGCCCTGGTCTACTCCCTCCTATGGTCCTTTGCTGGGGATGGCCGGCTGAAGACCAGGTCGGACCTCGGAGACTTCCTCCGGGGCATCACCACCATCCCCCTGCCCCCCTCCAATGTGGCCATCATCGACTACGAGGTGGGAGGCCCTGGTGGAGACTGGGCCCCCTGGGCACACAGGGTCCCTCAGATC
>CP092873.1:89325160-89365956 GCA_030710605.1 Cordylochernes scorpioides | reverse complement strand
TGTTCCAAAATAACTTTATTAGGTATTACTCACACAAGGTAATAAGACCAAATCCAAATAAATAAATAGTGTGAGATGTTTCGGTAACAGCGTTGTTACCGAAACATCACACACTATTTATTTATTTGGATTTGGTCTTATTACCTTGTGTTTATAATCTATAATCCAAATTGTGCCTTATCATAGGTATTACTCAAAAAGAGCAACCTAGCTTTGCTTACATTTCATGCAACTAGTGTGGAGTTAGGAGAAGTGAAGAGAATTGTGTTTAGAACGTGGTGGCTGTTACATGATGGCCACCTCCATATCTGAGATGATCACTACATGATGATGATAACATGTATTTATTTAGGATAAGAATCATTCTGTGAAGAATATAAATAATTTAAGGAAAAGCTATTTCTAACTCTATTGCTTGTTGGCTAAGTTGAGCTTATAGATTTTTATTTTTAAGATAACTTAATACTCCATAAAAAAAACTCCAAGACTTAAAATAAATACAGTAGAGGACCACTCTCAAAAGGGCAACTTCTAGATGCAGAGCCAAAGTTTATTATAAAAACATCACTTAGGACCATGTTGTTAGAACCACAGTTAGAATACAATGGGAAACTTGGGAGTTTAGAATGGTATAACCCAGTTACTTTTATAAATGAGGCTGTAATATATAAAGATATTCCATATTCCTACCTACCATGATTATCATGGGCCTATACCATGTGTACTTGAGACAATACTCAATTCATATGTTTCAATTTTAGAAATTATTGGTATCAACTTTGTACAACTCCAGTATAATCTCTTTAAAATTCCACTGCTCAAAGTGCATGAACTCAAGGAATCCGTGTAATCTTTACACTAGGGGATAAGAAACAACAGCAAAATTCCAGTGATTATCAATTCAACCATATTTTCTAAGTCTCAATCAGGCGTTCTTTAACTTAACTGACTATAATTCAACACAGACTTCAAACTGAAAATTTTGATCCCTAGGGTGTTGAAGTTGGAGGAGAAGTGAATATTTATTCTTGTAGAGAAAGTTCTGAGTACAAGCACAGCTCACACTCAGAAAGGAATAAAAGGAAATGAAGGAAGGGAAGGAACCCAGATAAAAATATAAGAGGAGAGAAGATGTTAGCAGGAAAAAAAAAAAAATTTAAATACTGAACGTGATGACCAAAGAGGAAAATCAAGGAATAAAATATTTTAATGATTCTCCAATGGTAAAAATTATTCAAGTCAGACATGATCATCTATTTTTACCTTTTTGTTCCCGAACCAATAATTTAGGAATGAAGGTGTTTGGAATGTCAGCAAAAGTTTACAAATTGAAATCTCTTGACAAAGGAATACAGTAGAACTTCCATCAGAGGACACTCACACACTAGAGTACACCTCTCTACAAAGGACAGTTTTCATTGACAAAATTACATTTTTTTTTACTATTCAGTAACTCTCTGGTAAGAGGAGACCTCTTCCTAAAAGGACATTTTGGCTCTGCAATTAGGTGTTGTCCTTTACAGGGAGGTAGTTCTACTGTATATAAAAGGTAATAACACACATTACACGCAATGTTTTGAGGTGGCTGGGTTTCTTAAAACTTATTAATAATTAAATAAATAAACTCCTGTATCAATATTAAGGTGAAACCATTAGGCTTCCAGTCACAAGCTTCTTTTTATAAAAAAATATAATTCAGATGAAAGCCCTTCTACAGGCCTTCATGACTGAAAGCTAGAGATCTGAATCACATTTTTAAAAGAAGAAACTTATCCCTATAATACACTGTGATTGCAAAACAACACTTGAAGTTACACCGCATGAGTTTCTTTTTAACGAAAAATCAAATTTTTATTTCAAGGTGAAATATCGACTATTTCTAACCTTTTTGGATGAGGTATGAAAGGATGAATTATGAAAAGTAATGATGAACGGAAAAAAAAAGTGTCCAGGGATGGGAACCCACAGTGTTCCGCTTACCGGGCAGATGCCATGTCCACTAGGCTACCCTGGACGTATTTTTCCATTCGTAAATGATACAAACTTATCCCTGAAGCCTATAATGTTGTGTTTTCACATTAAACTTATTTATCCTCTTGAACTACTTCATTTTCTCAAATGAACTTACAAAATTTGGTTCTTTCACTAGACCAACTCTACCAGTGATGAGCTTGAGTAACCAAAAAAGGAGTTTAAGAATCTTTTTTTTTTTTACTTATCCTTTTAGTCTAAATTAGACAAGATCTTGGAGGTCGTGCTCGTAAAGAAGCTCAAGAACTCTTGTGCACGACTCCATATAGGTTATATGCCAGTTACGTTAGAGCGCTGGTTTTATCCAACATTTCCCCGAGGTCACCTACAGAGAGGTGTAACGAATCTTGTTAAATGCAAAAGTCAATCCACTTTCTACAAGTGTAAAGTTGTCTTGTACTTATAGTATAAGAACTTTCAGGTCTCACCAGGATTATTTAATGTACCCTCAAGATACAGATAGGTTAGATGAAGGGTAATAAGCAGCAAAATTTGGATTATAGATTACAACTACAAGGTAATAAGACAAATAAATGAATAGTGTGTAATGTTTCTGTAATAGCGTTTTTACCAAAACGTCACATACTATTTATTTAGATTTGGTCTTATTATATTTTAGGTTTGGTGAAGATATAATGGAGAGTAGGTAGAAAGCCTTCTAAATAAAGTAAGCAAAAGGGAATAGCAGGACATGAACCTTTAGGATCATTGAGTGAGTGTCTATTGCCCCTTAATGGAAGACTATACCTTTAAGTATGAAGGAGGTAGAAAGATTGGTTGCCAATAGAATGGTGTGGAGTTAGGAAAGGCGTGAAGAGAATTGTGTTTAGAACATAGTGAAATATATGCCGTTCTCTCCATGATGGCCACCTCCCTATCTGAGATGATCACTACATGATGATGATAACACGTATTTACTTAGGATAAGAATCACTCTGTGAAGAGAGTATAATAAATAAGTTAGGAAAAAAGCTAACCCTATACTAACCCCTTACTAAGTTTTTTTTTCTCAAATTTAAAGATAACTTTATACTCCATAAAAAACTCCAATACTAAAAATAAATACAGTAGAGGGCCAATTTCAAAAGAGCAACTTCTAGATGCAGAGCCAAAGTGTCCTCTTACCTAGGCATAAATGATTATTTTTGATGATGAAAACTGCAAAGAGAGGTATCCACTAATGGGAATGTCTTCTCTTGAAGGCTCAAGTGTATCGGTGAATGAGAAATATGGAAATTGAATACCTCTCAAAGATGGTAGAGGAATAGTATAACAGTTGTATATCGTCAACCATGGACTCAGGATCGAATCCCTCATTGGCCACTTTTTTTTTTTTTTTCTCAAGAAAAGTTGAATTAATGGTTCCCAATTCTTGCACAAGTTCAACGTTCAACACCCCCCCCCCAGTAAAGTGCAAGTAACCAAATGAGGCTCTGAAATTTTTTTTAAGTGAAAAAGTCTAATTTCTTTCTACATGTGTAGACATGTGGTGCACTTACAGTATCAGCAGTTGGTAATTACCCCACCATGATTATTATAACCCTTACCATAGGTTAAATACCAACAACATGAAAATACTTCAGAAATATAACAAGTTAAAACCACTTAAATATAATGGAAGAAATAATATTTTCATTAGAACCAATAAAATTTTACAATAACTTTTTTTTTTTTTTTTTAATTATGTGTGTAAACACACAAACACTTCAAATCTATTTAAAATAAATTAGAAACAACCTCATTGAAAAAATCAGCCATTTATGTTTGTTACCACCAGATGGCAATCTTCTTCTGAGATATAATTCTTTAAAAATACAAATTTTCCTTTTTTCACACCGCATAGGTATTTTATAATATACAGTAGAACCTCCATGAGAGGACACTCGCGCTAGAGAACACCTCTCTATAAAGGACAGTTTTCATTTGCAAAATTACCATTTTTACTATTTAGAAATTCTCCAGTAAGAGGATACCTCTCCCTAAAGGACACTTTAGCTCTGTAACTAGGTGTTGTCCTTTACAAGGAGGTTCTACTGTATATCTTTAATTATTTACATTCATAACACACACACACATATGTATTTACCATTTTACCATATACCCTATCTATTAAATGTCTAAGAAATCACCAAATTTTTAGGTGGAATATTTATCCACAAATAGGGATTGAATTTAAAAAAAAAAAAGTATATACCATTTTACCATATACCTTCTATTAAATCTCTAGGTTTACACCAAATTTTTTGGTGCAAATTTATCCACAAATAGGGATTGAATTTTAAAAAAAAAAAGTATATACCATTTTACCATATACCTTCTATTAAATCTCTAGGTTTACACCAAATTTTTTGGTGCAAATTTATCCACAAATAGGGATTGAATTAAAAAGATTATATACCTTTATATATACATCATTATTTACATCATTAATGTTCTACATACTGTATTTGACAAATTATTTGATTAACTCAGGTTCTCCTGAAGTAGATAGAGGTCTGACTAATTTTATATATAGTAGACAAAAAAAATTCTCTCTCTTAAATTATTTTTTTCTATTTTTTTATTTTTCTATTTAAAGAAAGGTTTGAAAAATATACTTAACATGATATTTTGAAAATTCTTTTAAACTAGAGTTACAATCTATAAAAAGATTTTTTTTTAATATATATATTTTTTTCATATATATATATCTTTTTATTCTTAAATTATTCAATATTTAGGGGATATTATATTTAAAATATATATATATATTTAAAGTTGAGAACAGAAACACATTGTGTTTCAATAAAGGCCATATGTTTTTGGGTGGCATTTAAAAAAATAATTGGTTTATATATAATAACCATAAGACTTTTTTTTAAATGAACTAAATAAATATAGGCTCTCTTTTTAAAATAATATTTCATTTTAGAAAAGTATTATCTTATCATTATTTTATATAGTTATCATTTTGAGGAACTTATGGATATTTTAAAAATATATTTATATATTAATGGATGATTTAATTTTTAAGAATTAAATATTATGTTTGATTATATATATATAATATATATATACCCCTATATAAAGTTACTTATTTTTATTTTTAATATGTTTTGGTAGAAAATATTTTATAGCTTATTATCTTCTGCTTTTTTTAATTTAAAAACATTTTAGACTTGACCATTTAAACTAACTTTATATGCCTAAAATAACTTCTAACAATCAATATTTAAGCTTAATATATATTTGTATAAAAGACAAAGGTGATTAAGTATAATTTTCCAAAAGATTGCTTTTGGTAAAACTTTTAAAAAGGTATAAATACTACTAGAATATAATTTGAAAATATACTTTAAATTTAAAGATGAAGATTATACTAAGTAGTATTTTTTTCAGAAAAATCAATATAATGGGTGTATTATTAAATAGTAATGTTAAAATGTTCTTTCTTTTTTTGATAATCAAATAGTAAACAATATTTCACAATGCTATAGAGGCATTTAAATTTTAAAAGGAAAAGATTTTAATAAAACGTTTTTTATGTTTTTATAAATGTTAAAATATTTTATATTTAAGCCTTAGAGTATATATTTCGATAGTAGAAATAGTAAATGAATCCATTATTATACTAGAAAGAACAGAATTTCATTTTATACATATGCCTTTCCTTTAGCCTATTTGATAAAAGCATGCTCACATTCCTTATAAAATTTAAATATTTGATGGTAAAAAGCTTTAAAACTTACCTAGAGGTTGTTTTATTTATCTATATTTATAAATAAAACCCATTTGTAAAGCTTTTTTTAAAGTAGAATTAAATGACTTACTTTTGTGTTTTGCTCAATATATAAAATATTTTAATCGCTATAGAGTTCTTGTTTAGATATCACGATGCTTCTATGGATAATTTAAAATATGAAATAAGAAAAATAGCCTACTATGCAAAGAAAAAAAAATCCAATGCTGAGTTGGCAAGTTTTAGCCCTACACGAGACATGTTCAGCATATTGCTATACGATCTCTATATTAAAATGCAAAAATATTGTTTTAGATCTAAATTATAATAGTTTAAGTATCATATTTAAATGACAAAAGGTTTAAATGTCCCTAAAATAAGCCGATATTTGTGAAAAGTATATCTAGTCAAGGTCATAAATATTGCTTAAATTCGTCTAATTAGTCATTTTAAGATGCTTAACGATGCTTAATTTTTATGAAAATAGGCAGAGAACACTTATTTCTAATAAGTATTAATAGAAAAAGAATTAAGTTTCGACCAAAATGTCCTATATAATGTCCGGATTATCTATTTTTAGACCGATCGTGGAAAATTTTTAAATAATGCATTCTAAAAACAAAAAATAAACAGAAGACGATAAAGGCTAAGCATTAAGCTAACAAAATATTACCTAGGAACGAGAAAACCGGCACCGGCTCACACCCGTACAAGGATAAGGAAGTTCTGCATTCGCCGTAGTGCACATAGTATGTCATATGGGACCCACGTCACACCCTTTTGCATTATTTTTTTATGCATAAATTAGTTGAAGGTCTATAAAATTTATACAGTACCTCCAAAATGATGAGACCTTCTAGTTGCCAAAATATCTAGGACAGAGACGGATAAAATTTCGCGATAATGACTAAAAATTGAGTCCAAATGTTCATTCACTCCTCCCAGTCCCTTCGCCATCTTCAATGCAGGAATCGCCGAACAGCTGACGTAACGCTACGTCACCATTGGCCACATTCTTAAAGGGTTAATGTATCTTTACTTTATTAAATGCTTAAATTATCTTTTTAATTATTAGAATTATTTTTTAATTTAGAAATATTTCATATATTTAGTTATATTTTGGCAAATTTCCAATTTCAACTTTTTGTTTGTTTGCTTTTTTTATTTTACTCAGCAGACTCACTTCTTATAGATGGCAAAAAGATCTAAATATATAAGATTATATTATAATATAATTCTAAATAATTATAACTAAAAATACCCACTCTTATGGAGATGATGAAATGAGGGATGGAATAAGAAACGGTACTTGAATGAGGTTCACCTCATGTAAATGAATTTTAAAAGGCTAAGGATTTCAACTTGCAGACGATTTATACCAAATATTTTCGAAAATATACACGTCATAGTTAATTTATAATTCTTTAATCATTGTTTTATTAGGTTAAATAAATGTTATAATCTGTGAATAGAATAAACCATTATTTATCATCAGGGATCGTTTTACTTTAATTGTTATAACAAGTATAAATCTAATTGATTATAATTTGAATTCTATAATTATATTGAATTTGTGTTTGTATTAGTCATATTCAAAATTTGATTTTAAAAAAGATTGCCAAAAATAAAAGTGCGTTCCACATGGCACACCTTTTTGTACTTTTTGTTGTTGTTGAATAGTGGAAGAGGTGGTATATCAATATTTTGTTCAATTTCTTAAATTTGCAAATACTATTAGAATCTTATTCAAAATGAAATTTTAGAGGTTTAAAATGATCATTTATTGAGGTTTGGATTATTATGATGCTAGTGATTTTATCCATTTCTCTAATCCAATTGATTCACTCATTTGAAAATTAGTATTATGAAAATGTAATATGCATTTTATTTCAGATCTAAATTCACATGGCATTTTAAAGCCTGTCGTTGACATTCTTAACTAACTGTAAGGTAAAAAAACAAGATGTTCTTTTTTATTAATTTCTGTTCATTCACTTTAGCAAATAAATGCACATTAGAAATCTAAATAAAGAATGTTCACATTTTATGCTGGGTACGAAATTAAATTGCAAAGTTTTGCTCTATAAGTATCACCAGTTATGTCTGTATTCAAAGGAATGTCCATTGTCACCCACGCAGTAACTATATTGAGAATGTATTGAATGGGCTGAAGCAGCTTCTACAACCCAGGATAGTTTTTGGAAAGTTCAACTTTAGAGAAATCAGACAATGCTTTCAGAAATCATTGGCGTTATTTCAGAAGACTAATGGTTTAAAAGGCTCAAAAGCTACTTTAGGCTATGATACTTCATTGATTTATCATGATGACAAAGGCTATTTGTTAAGCTGTTTTGTGTAATACTGATGTTATATCAAATAATTTACTTCAGAAAAGCTCAAAGACCGAGACACCTATGACATGTGCAAGTCATTTTCCTGATATCATATCTGAGGACTGTCTTTTGTATATATTTTCCTGAACTCAAAATGAAGCTTCCCTCGCCTGTGCAATATAACCATTCCATTTACTTCTATTTGAACTCTCTTGAGGTTTTCCAAACTACATCTAGCCTAAGCCTAACACCCTGCGCCTCCAATAATTCTTTACAATCACTATTTTTTCCTGAGTTTAATAAAGGCAAATTTATAGTAGTATAAAAGTTCACTTCATCTTTCTCCAGTTATGCATTGATATCTTTGAATTATTTTATAGGCTATTTTAAAAGTCCTTTCCAAGATGAAATCATTTTCATCGACAACTCACAAAATTGGACATTAAACATTAATAAAGTAAATGTAATTAAGAACATGGTTTCTTTTTATACATATCAAGCTATAAAGTTAGGAACTTGATTTTTATGCACTAGGTTGACACGATCTTAAAATGTTCATATGTTTGGAACTATAATTTATTACTCTCTCTTTACCTTTTTAATTGTTAGTTTCAATGTCATGCAAGGTTGAGGGCTATTGGAAAAGATTATATATAATGAAGAATTTATGCTTATAGAAATTCAAAATTAATTAAGCTCTATAGAAGAGAGGAAAATTATAAGTAAGAATAATAATATTATTTATTTAGTTAACCCCCCCAAGTTTTCCTGTAGCCTATGATAATAATAGCATCAAGTAGTGAAAGTAGAAGCTTCTGAATGTTAACAATACTTCAAATAATAATATGCTCATTAATAAGAAATATTCTGCCTTAAAAGGTTTATTATAGAGTTGGGTGTAGCTGGGGAGTTTGCCAATAGTTCCAGCTAGATGAAGGCAGGAGGGACAATTGACAATTAAAAAATATTTTTTGTCTTCTAGACAATATTACATCTCAAAGAGAAAGAGAGAGAGGTATATACATGAAAATGAAAAATGAAATATATATATATATATATATATATATATATGATACAATTTTACAAAGTGATGGAAGATGAAGGTAGAAGGAAACCTCGGCGCTGGAGGGTCCTGGACCAGGCGATGAGCGGGTCCTCCACTGCTTCTCCGAGCCCAACCTGAACAAAGTGGCGATATATTCGCAACTTTGCCGACGCCAGGATGGAAAGGGCGTCGTCCTCAAGGCCGGACCCGCCGAAGAGCCAGGCCTGCAGGTCAGGGGGCCGCCCGATGATGTTGAAGGCCTTTCTGATGAGAGGCCTGATGGATCGGCAGCACCAGTATCGGTGGCCGAGGGAGCGGTCGATGGACCCGCAGGCAGGACCCGATGTTTTGCTCAGCATGACTCATCAAAATACAAATCTGACAAAGAATGCTCATTAATTGTTCTGGCGAAAGTTTTCCATTTTCCAATACTTTCTTTAGAGATTTCCCTCCATATTCAGGATGAAAAACGACAAAATGAGATAAATTCATATCATTCAAATCTAAATTATTATTCTTTTCACTATCTTCAATAATATTTGAAAAACATTTAGATCCCAAATCACGAACAATCCAAAAATCTTTAGGATAACAAAGATTGGCTTGAGCACTACCTTGTAAGGCTCTTAAAGCATCAAAAATATTTATTTCCTTTTTAATCGTTCTAGGAGAAATATAAGACCAATTTTTTCTATGATCAATATTTGGATTCCTATATTCAGAAATCTGTTCAATTCTACTATCAGCAATAACATCCTCTTTCGTAAGAGACTCTGCACTTTCAGTTTCTATAACTGATTTTTATCAACTTGAGCTTTTTCACTTTCTTCAACTTCAACAGAATTTTTTTCAACTTCAACCTTTTCACTTTCATATGCTTCAACGGATTTTTTCTCAACTTCGGCTTTTTACTTTCTTCCGTTTCTACAACTGAATTTTTTTCAACTTGAGCCTTTTGACTTTGCTCAACTTCTACAACAGACTCTTTTTCAACTTCGGCTTTTTCAAGACTTACTCCAGACTTTTCAAGACTTACTTCAGACCTTTCAAGACTTATTTCAGACTTTTCAAGACTTATTTCAGACTTTTCAAGACTTTCTAGAGACTCAATACTTTCCAGAGACTCAAGGCTTTCTAGAGACTCAATACTTTCTAGAGACTCAAGGCGTTCTAGAGACTCAAGGCTTTCTAGAGACTCAGGTCTTTCTAGAGACTCAGGTCTTTCTAGAGACTCAAGGCTTTCTTCTTCTTCCTCCTCTTCTTCTTCAACTTCTTTCTTATTTTCAAAAAGAATGTTCATCATCAAGCGTTGCTGGTCCCTCATCAAGCGCTGCTGGTCCGCCATCGCCCTGATGAGGCTTTCAATGGTCGATTTCGACGATGCTGTCGGCTGCGCCATGTTGTGATGTTCTATATTAGAAGAACGAGTTTGAATGAATAAGAGAAGATCTATGACAATAGAAACTCTAACTTTATTACTCTCTTGACCTATATATATATATCGCGCTTCTCGCGGACATGCAAATCAACCATCTGTTTATAAGGAACAAAATGTAAAAATATACAAAACAAAACAATATTATGCAAATATCTCGAGGTATGCGACAATAATTAACTGATTTCTATCCAATAATATCTACATTTAATAACCACGTAATATAAGAGCGCCTTTCAAGCCTAGATTTCAGTTTTTATCATCATCAAGTGATATCTCCGACAAAGAGGTCTGCCATTGGAACACCCCATTGTACCCTTTTTTCAGTAATTCTCTTCATATATTCTATTTCAAAACTATTTTTAAAATTTATACACCAATTATTATTTTTTTGGTATTCCACTCTATTCATTCTTTAAGGGCAATAGACGATCTCAAGATTATCTTTGGAGCACATGTCCTGCAAACTTCTATTTCCTATTGGTTATTTCATTTAGAAGGCTAACTACTCTCCATTATATCTTCTTTATATTTCTTTCTTTCTATTCTCATTTGAGCTTAACAATTCTTGAGGCACACACCAGATGATAATTTTCTTTCCACCAATAATCATGACATTTATTCCAGAGATAATGCTTCTAAGATTGATTTTTCTCTGTGAATATTATAGAAGGTTGATGACCCCAGAGTCATCCTTGTCTGATAATAATGTATTTTTAATTTGAGAAAGTTTTCATATCAGACTTTAGATACAGTATTTTAGTCTTGATAAATTATTAAAAGTCATTCTAAGGCCAGTTTTGTTTATTCCCAAGAGAGAGTCTTATAGAATTTCTAGAACCCAGTAGTCTAACATTTTGTATTTCAACTCCCCAAAAGAGATTCCTGTTGAGTTTATAGTTGGTTAAAATTAAGTAGATGGCTTGATGGGAATTTGAAAAGTGTTTGAGAGAGAATTCTAGTTGTTTTTTTGAATCAAGGAGGTTATACTGAAAATAAATTTTATTTCTCTAAAAAGCTTTCTGAATAATTGTCATCTCAAAAATTATATTTTTTGTGACTTGATCTGGCATAACACACCCATATTGATCAGAACTACATGAAAACTTTCTCCATTGATTATTTAAAATAGTAATGAAAATTAAGGAGAAAAGATTTTTATTCAGATAAACGTGTGACAAGCTTTCGGGCAGTCACGCCCTGTCCTTCTCCAAAATTTTCTTCTATAATGTTCTTTTGATTCAGTTTAATATATTTTTTATTAGAACTTTTTGATGTAAGTGATATAAGGCAGTGTTCTAAAATTATTGTGTATAGTTAATTTCTTCCTTAAAATCAATGTAGACTCATTTGACCTCTAACTTGAAAGAAAGGATGTTCTTTTCAAAAGTAAACGGCAGCCAATATGCAAATGATTATCCAGGACCATATCAAGTTGATTGGTTATTCAGACCCTATACAATTTCTACAAAGCAGCAAGTAGAATAAATAAACTTGAATCTATGGTTTCCTCCTCTACTCCATGATGGTGATGAAACATGGTGGGGACATCATGTTAGACGAGACTGTGGATCTGATGGTGGCTGTGTTGGATAAACCTTGCTCTTTCTTTCCTTTTTTTTTGCTTATCCCTAGTACACGTGGTACAGGCCATGATAATCATGGTGGGTAGAAGTAGACGACTGCTTTTACTGTAAGTGCACCACATGTCTACACGCATGAAAAGCAGTTCGACGTTGCACTTACAAATGTACCAAAGCTCCGTTTGGTTACTTGCACTCGCTGGTGGGGTTATAATTTTGAAAGAATCGGGGGCCACTGGAGCATTTTTTTTTCTTTCTTTTCTGATGTTACATTGTTGGTGTACTGGACAACTTCATCCTTCCCTATACTTATAAAAGCAAAGTGCTAGGAAAATTTTGATGCTGTTTTCCATAAATTTTTTTCCCTTTCTAATCTTCTTCTTCTTTCTTATTCCCACTCAATCATATCAGGGTATCAAGCCTGTGGAGGATCTTGTTGATGGTGTTTGCTGGCAAAAAGTAGAGCTCATCAATGGATTAGCCAATAGGTTATATAATAAATAGGTTAAAATTGGATATAGCCTCAATTACTATTTCTACTTTGCCTTCTGCCTTTGCCGGTCCCAAGCCCGAAAAAGGAGGAGGGGGAGCAGTAACAAGCTTGCTAAAAAACCTGGGTTCAGCTGGCCCGGCTGATAGTACCCTGTAAGGGCTCCTGATCCAGGATGAGCAGCGTTTGTACTCCATGTTAGGAGCAGCTGCACATGGTGTCTGTTCCTCATGTCAGAGGCGGCCATTTCTTTTGGAGCTAAGTCAGCCTGCCACTGAGTAGTGCTCCCAGTCTTAATGACAAAGGCAGACGCATTCTACTTCACCCAGTCATGATGGTTGTCAACAGACACCTTTGCTGCCGACTCTAACATGAGTACAGAAGCAGCTCCTCCATATTCCAGGAGAGGAACCCTTGCTGAGGTCTATCAACCAGGATTTTTAAAAAGGTCTTTCTCTTCTTTCTAACAATGTTGCTGTTATATAGTCAGCAACTACTTATTTGTCAGAGTTATTCTGCTTGTTTCACAGCTGGCATTCATATCTGAAGTTCATTCCCCCATCTGAGGCAGTCAGCTCTACTGAGCGATATTTTCTTTAATTTTGAGCAATCTCCAAATGTATTACAGTAGAACAATCTACATGAGAGGACAAACCTCTTCTTCTTCTTCTTTCTTATCTCCACTCAATCATATTAGGGTGTCAATCTTGTAAAGCTTGAGACTTTTGATGGTGTCTGTTGACAACCATCATGATTGGGTGAAGTAGAATGCGTCTGCCTTTGTCATTAAGACTGAGAGCACTACTCAGTGGCAGGCCACTGACTTAGCTCTAAAATAAATGGCCGCCTCTGACATGAGGGACAGACGCCATGTGCAAGCCGCTCCTAACATGGAGTACAAATGCTGCTCATCCTGTATCCCTGGATTAGGAGCCCTTACAGGGTACTATCAGCCGGGCCAGCTGAACCCAGGTTTTTTAGTGAGCTTGTTACTGCTCCCCCTCCTCCTTTTTCATCCGGGCTTGGGACCGGCAAACCTACTTAGAGGAAACCTCTCTACAAAAAACAGGCTTCATATCTAAAATTATCCATTTTTACTAATTAGTAACTCTTCGGTAAGAAGACACTTCTCCTTAGCTCTGTAACTAGGTGTCCTTTACAGGGAAGTGTAATGTGCATTTGATCCAAAATAAGCTTTTTTTAATATTATAAATATTTATCTATATCTTGTATTGCCAAAAATCTTATAATGCTGCAACTCTCTCTTTTTTTAAATCTTAAATATACATACACGCATGGACAAAACTTAAGGAAATGGAAAGTCTTTGATGTAGCCGGTCATCCATTTTTTTGAAGAAGATAGAGGCAATTTTTGCTCACACTTGGTTATGGTACATGTTAAGGTACAATTGGGATTATAGATTAGAACCATTATTGATATTAAAAAAAATGGGATCTCCTTATCATGCAACCTTCAGTTACACAATATGGAGATGCCTCTTTTTCTTAATTTATTCACCTTATCTCAGTACAATTACACATTTGTACTATTTTTTTCACATTATTGATATGTTTGTGACATCATGCTATCAAAATTGTTATAATCATCGGACAAAAGTACTGAATGAGAATTGATAAGGCACAATTTGGATTATAAAACAAGGTAATAAGACCAAATCTAAATAAATAACATTTATTATTACATAAAATTTCCTTTGTCTCACTGCTTTGTTCTTATGCATACCTCTGGTGAATCCTGTATAGGGTCAGTGACCCTAAATAAAGGCTTTTTGTTGTTGTTGTTGTATTTTACATAAATAATATTTATTTGGATTTGGTCTTATTACCTTGTTTTACTGAATGAGAAGATATATCAAAGCATTATTGTTCTCATTCAGTACCTTATCATAGTTTTTCAACACTGTCCATGAATATATTTCGTATCCATAGAAGGACATTTTGCCTGAAAGCTTGTACCATCATTTTTTATATAAAAAGAAGCTCTTCTCCCTGACATGTGTTTCTTCTGTTACAAATAGGGAGATCAGACATACTTTAGCCATGTTTTAAAAGTTGAAAGAGAAAACGAAATATAACATGGTGAGTTTCTTTTTATTGAAAACACAAGCTTTCAATAAAAAGAAACTCACCACGTTATATTTTCGTTTTCTCTTTTAAATAGGGAGATTGTCTGAATATATTTTTGTTCATGGGTCAGTTATTGAGAGACAAATCTAAACAAGTTCATATCAATTTAGCTGGCTCATTCACTATTCATTTCAAACACATTTTGGCTTGTATTAGATGTATTAAACAGGACCTTTGGGAGAGGCCGCTGCTTATCATAAAACAGCTTGAGGAGCATGAACTCATGGAATTGATGTAATCTATTGAACTCCGCCTTTGCCGGTCCCAAGCCCGGAAGAAAAAGGAGGAGGGGGAGCAGTAACAAGCTCACTAAAAAACCTGGGCTCAGCTGGCCCGGCTGATAGTACTCTGTAAGGACTCCTAATCCAGGGATACAGGATAAGCAGCGTTTGTACTCCATGTTAGGAGTGGCTGTACATAGCGTCTGTTCCTCGTCAGAGGCAGCCATTTCTTTTGGAGCTAAGTCGGCCTGCCACTGAGTAGTGCTCCCAGTCTTAATGACAAAGGCAGACGCATCCTACTTCACCCAGTGTGGAGATAAGAAAGAAGATGTAATCTTTACACAAGGGGATAAGAAACAACAACAACACTAGTCGGATAAGGCACACAATTTGGATTATAGATTATAAACACAAGGTAATAAGACCAAATCTAAATAAATAAATAGTGTGTGACATTTCGGTAACAACGTTGTTACCGAAACGTCACACACTATTTATTTGGATTTGGTCTTATTACCTTGTGTAAAGTTATACAATTACAAGTGTATTTATTCCAGAATATTGACCACTATCTTGATAAAAATAATGAAATCCCATCCATATTGTATATTGGGCCCTTGGCACTCTGTGGTACATACATGCTGTACTAAACAAAGTGGTCCTTGAGGCCTTAAGATCAATCAAGGATTGAGGTACAAAATTGTCCCAAAAGTTTGTAAAAACTTTATTTCAATTTTTTGCAAGTGTTTATGAACTTTTGGGACAATTTTGTACCTCAATCCTTGATTGATCTTAAGGCCTCAAAGACCATCTTGTTTAGTACAGCCTGTATGTACCACAGAGAGCCAAGGGGGTCCAATATACAATATGGATTCATTAGTGCTGTAAAGACCAGGATATCCTAAAGGATAGGTCATCAGTTGGTGATATCTGTCGATCAAAAGATCTAGCCCGAGGGCGCATGCCGGCCATCACCTTCCTCGGAAGAAGCCGCTCCTAACATGGAGGACAGACGCTTCATCAGCCGTTCCTAACATGGATGCAGACGCTGGAGCTGGATATCATACGCAATATATATATATACAATATGGATGGGATTTTGTTATTTTTTATCAAGATTGTGGTCAATATTCTGGAATAAATAAAAGATTAATTTAAAAATTACTATGATGCATTAGAGCGACATCTGTTATCAGAAATTTAAAAGATTTTTGATGCATATATTTCTTTTTGAAATAGAACAATTTTCTAATAACTTTACTGCAATGATAAAATAATGGGAGAGTCTGGATCATCAGTGGTGAAGCTTGGTAGATTAAACTGGTGAAAATGCTGGGAGGGTTTGCCACTGATGAGCCAGGTGCTCCCATTATATCATTGCAGTAAGGAGCAGTAGAAAATTATTTTATTTTAAAAGGAAACATAGCGTCACAAATAGTTGTAACTTATTAAAATGGAATACCCTACAAAGTCCATTAGTGTATGTTTTTTTTTTTGCTTATCCCTAGTACACGTGGTACAGGCCATGATAATCATGGTGGGTAGAAATTGGCGACTGCTTTTACTGTAAGTGCACCACATGTCTACACATGTGAAAAGCAGTTCGACTTTGTACTTACAAATGTCCCAGATCCCTAGTTTGGTTACTTGCACTCGCTGGTGGGGTTAGACTTTTGCAAGAATGGGGGGCCATTGGAGCATTTTTTTTTAATCAGAAAAAAAAAAAAAAGTGTCCAATGAGGGAATCGAACCCGGGTTGTAGCAGTCGTAAACCATCGGTTTAGACCATCCTTCCACCGACCCCCATTAGTGTATGTGGCTGGAGTCAATTCAACAGGATATTTGCAAGTCCTACAATGACATATAAGAACAAAGCTCTAAAAAGACCACCCCACTGGGGTTTTATGCCAGAATTATATCTATTGAATATGCTTTGATTCAAAATTTAAATAAATTTTCAAAAAAGAAATATATCATGGCAGTAAGAGAAGAGTAGAAAATAGTTTAAATTTATTTAAAATAATTATTCAGGTGAATTAGTACAAAGGCTGGTGATGTGTCCTTTCAATATGGCTTCTTAAAGACTATCAATCCATATAGCTATAGTTTTCAAACAATGTTGGTATTTCTTATCCCCTAGATTACATGAATTCCATGAATTCAAGCTCCTCAAGCTATTTTTCAAACAATGGTGATATTTTTTTGGTATTGTCTTTGTTTTCTCATCTCATTTGGTTCACAAATGTTGTTGTTGTTTCTTATCCCCTTGTGTAAAGATTACACGAATTCCATGAGTTCATGCTGTGTTTTAGGTTCACAAATGTAGTATCCTCTTGATCTGATACCTTTAATCAATATACAGTTAAGCCTATCTATAGCACCCAATTTTAAACATTAAAATGTAAACATTTTACATTAAAAGTGACTTGTCTATAGCACCCCCTCTCTATAACACCCTATTTTGGTGAGTCCCAAGAGGGGGATATAGACAGGTGTAACTGTATAAATTAATATAAAGACATAATGACCCATCTATATATAGGAAAGTATTAAGGCATGAATGTTTCTTTTATACATATAACAAACTTCTACTGTCCTTACTGCGATGAAAAATATTGGGAGGGCTTGGCTTGCCAGTGGTGAATCCAACCAGCGATTTTGCCAATTTAATTGAGGTAGATTAAATAGGCAAAACCGCTGGGAGGGTTCACCACTAATGAACCAAGCCCCCCCAATATTTTTCATCGCAGTAAGGACAGTAGAAGTGTGTTTTATGTGTAAAAGAAACATTCATGCCTTAATACTTTCTTTTCCTTGATAGGAGGTCTTAGCATATGGCTTTTCCAACTTGCACAGAAATTGCTGGGCAGTGTAAACAGACTCTCAAAACACTGTCTTGGCCAACTTTATGAACTGGGTATTTCTGCAACTCTTTGTTGCCATCTTTGTAGGTTCATTCAGTAATTTTTCTTTTTTGAAGATGAAAAACCATACTGTGACTGAAATGCCATTTACACATTTCTAAGCTACACTTTGGTAGAAGTGTTGCTTATCATCAAACAGCTTGAGGAGCGTGGACTCATGGAATTTGTGTAATCTTTGCACAGGAGCATAAGAAACAACAACAACAGTGTCTTTTTTTAAAAACTTGCTTAAAACCATTTTAAGTTGACATTTATTATCTTTCTCTCCAATGTAGTGATTAGTGTTCTTCAAGGTGGACTATATGGACAAATATACTCCAATTTGATGTGTTAAAGATCATCCCTCATAACTCATCTAGTAACCTTTTGGTAGCTTCTTTGATCCCTTCTAGCCAGCTCATTGGAGGTCTTCCTCTCTTCCTTCAATTTTTCCCAACAACAAAATCTTTTCTAAAACATTTTTTTATTTTTTTTTTGCTTATACCCTAGTACACGTGGTACAAGCCATGATAATCATGGTGGGTAGTTAGCGACTGCTTTTTACTGTAAGCGCACCACATATCTACACTTACTTGCACTCGCTGGTGGGGTTGGACTTTTGCAAGAATCGGGGGGCCATTGGAGCATTTTTTTTTTTTTAAACAGAAAAAAGTGTCCAATGCGGGGATCGAACCCGGGTCGTAGTGGTCGTAAACCAAACGGTTTAACCAGCCTTCCACCGACCCTTGTTATATGTCTGAAGTATAGGACAGTCTTTGTTTATATATATCTGGGAATCTAGTGATCTAATATATATATATATTTTAATTATCCCTAGTACACGTGATACAGGCCATGATAATCATGGTGGGTAGTTAGCGACTGCTTTTACTGTAAGCGCACCATATGTCTACACATGTGAAAAGCAGTTCGACTTTACACTTACAAATATGCCAGAGCCCCGTTTGGTTACTTGCACTTGCTGGTGGGGTTGGACTTTTGCAAGAATCGGGGGCCATTGGAGCATTTTTTTTTTAAATCAGAAGAATGTGTCCAATGCGGGGATCGAACACGGGTCGTAGTGGTCGAAAACCAAACGGTTTAACCAGCCTTCCACCGACCCCCTCTTTAATATATATGAATAATTTAAATAAATAAAAAAAAAAATTCCAATAGATGGCACAATATCAGAAATAAAACCAGGAGCTACCATTTGCCTTCATTCAATGGATGTTTGATCAAAGAGGAAAACATAGAGATTAGAGTATAGAGAGCTTTATTAACCAACTATATATATATATAGAATTATATAAATAATAAGGATGGAGAAGTCAAAGAAAAATTAAATAAAAATAGAGTGTGTTTGTGTAATAAAAAAAAATTCAATTAATAATAAAAAAACAAAACAAAAACCCAGAGAGGAAGGGGGGAGATTTAGCCTAGGGATGTGGAACAGAGCAAAGCCACTCCCTTCTCGTAGAAGCTGTGCTCCTGGATGCTAGGGTTAGCCAGCTCAAAGTCAACGGTGAAGAGTAGTTCGGTCCTCATCCAGTTGAGGTACACCGGCAAGGTGATCTGTCGGTCACAGAGGAAAGTTGTTAGTTTTCCAAACCTCTGCTCTGTAATCCTTGATTAACTTACCAGTTTGCCCGGAGACTTCTCAGATTCTGATGTCCTACCCACACACACATTGTGTCAGATTTACAATCTTTACATAGCTAGGGGAAAATTTGGAATTGTTCAACACTATATTGTTTTTTTTTTTTTTAATATAGGTGAATTTATACAAATGCAAAAAAAGAATTGGGAAGGTTTGAATAATCAGTAGTGAACCATCCCAGCGATTTTGCCAATTTAATCTACCAGATGGACACAACCATTGTATGTAATCTGTATTTGGAGATAGAAAAAATATGGATAGAGGCTTCTGTGTAAAATTTCTACAATATTACAGAAGCATCTTTCCATATCTTTTGGATTCACTTTAAAAGCAGACTACATGAGCAGTATGAACATACAATAGTTGTTGAGATCTGATGGATTGCCAAAATCCCTGGTAAAGTTCAGCACTAATAAACATTCCACATGTGTAGAGCCCCCATATCAGTGCTACATATGGAAGCAATGTTCCAACACACAGACTTACTTGACCCAGGAGAGAGACAGCAGGGGCAGGTCTGTGGTGATGGTGGAAGCCAGCCTGAGCCGAGTGGGACTCACACACTCCGCCCCCTGCAGCTTGAGCCCTGTCACTCCAAAGCCTCCCATATCCTGGGACTGCTCCTCCACCACGGCTACGCGCAGCGCCAGTTCCTCCAGGGACCAGCCGTTAGCCTGCGCCACGTGCTGCCGCGTGGCTGTGATGTAGGCCTCAGGGTTGAACAGTCCTCCCATCCAGACTGCCAGGCTCTGTCAACCAGCTCACATGACACCAGGGGAAATTCAAGAGTCTATCCAGCTCAAGGAGCATGGACTCATGGAATTTATTGTAATCTTTACACAAAGGGATAAGAAACAACAACAACAATAGTCTATCCATTAAAACTCTTGGAAAATAAGTTTAACAGACTCAAGAAAAATAGATTTTTTACCATGGTACCCGCTCTTTCAAAACTGCCATGTCATGAAGATACACTCATGGACAAAATTTAAGGAAGTAGAAAGTCTTTGACCGTCACTGGTCATATATATTTTTTAAAGGAGACATAGGCAATTTTGTTCACACTTGGTTATCTCGTATGTCTTCAATAAAAGTCACTGTAATATCTTTAAGAGTTATTGTCTGAATCCCGATATACATGGTAAAAGGTACAACTTCCTCAAGTTTTGTCCTTTAGTATATTTTATGGAAGCTATCTAAGTAAATGTTAAAAAAAAAGAAGTAAGTCAGCAGGATTAGAACCTAGAATCTTTAGATCCACAATCAGACATTATTTTAGCCATAACAATTATAATAAATTGATGTGTATTTAATGTACATATAAACTTCAGTAAAAAAGAAGCTCTCAAAATGCAAGACCATATGATAGCTATATAAAATTAAAGATGTTTAAAAGCGTAAGGATTAAAACCCTAACAATGTGTTTCTGAAATCTTCTTCACTTCCACTATGAATGAGAAAGGTAGATATTTACCCTCAGAGCACCAGCACCACCAGATATGGAAGCTGCAGATATCTTCTGGAGCTGTTTGACACGGTCGGAGAAGTCAGTGATCCACTGGATGACTGTGCAGCCTTGAGGCACCGTGTACCTCCGCCAGTGTCCCGGGAAAATACCTGAAAGAGCAGGGTATAAGGTGGGTGGCCTAAGGCAGACTTGGGGGCCAACTTACCTTTGGCCAGGTCTGACAGCATGTTGCGGTGGTAGTTGGTCTGCTTCTTCTCCCCCTTACAAATGAGGATGACGTCCTCCAGGTCCTTTCTCACCACCTGCAGGAGCTTGGCTCCCACGTTCACCTGACACATCCCCCACTCTCATGTCATAGGCCTGAGAGATAAAAACTTCACAATAACCAAAAATGAAAAGCCACAATATTTGGATTATAGGTTAGAACTATAAAAGTAATAAGACCAAATCCAAATAAATTAATAGTGTGTGACGTTTCGGTTACAGCGTTGTTACCATCATCAAACAAAATTACATTCATTGCATACATTGGTAACAACGCTGTTACAAAAATATCACACGCTATTTATGTATTTGGTCTTATTACCTTGTAGTTCACCATAAATCAGAATGGGGATATGACAGGATATAGAGGTCTGCAAATATGGAGCTTTCCGATGGAGAGTCTGCAGGAGAAGAGAGTGAATGATGGACTCACCTCCCTCTCAAAGTAGCGGTACAGGGGATCCTTGATGTTGTCCACGGTCCTGCGCAGGATGGTCAGTCCCTGTGGCACCAGCCTGAGCCAGGTCAAGGCAGAGGAGTGCAGGGTTCTCATCCAGGCCGGGCGGCCATCTTTGCGATCTGTGGCGATGGCCTCCTCCTCACTGCTGGAGGCCACGTAGGCCACCTCATCATCGTCATCTTCCAGTAGCTGCATCTTGAGGAGTTTGGCCAGCAGTTCCACCCCTGGGACGTCACACACAGTTGACATGGGGAACAGCTACGGTGGTGTAAATAAATCCCTATCTATCTCCTCAATTCAAGACCAGGGTTTGTTAGAGAGGTCTTATGATGAAATCTGTGGAAACCTCGCTATAACAACACTTGGGACCAACATTTTATGTTGCTATAACTAGGGGTGTGGGTGTTGTAATTCTTACTACGGTTAAAAAGGAAACTGATATAACGAACTGTAACATGTGGCAAAAATTGAGAAAGAGAAATCAAAATGTATTGAAAAAAAGGGAGCAAATAGGGGTCTCTCCTGGGAGATGCACAGCAAAACAATTGTCATTGTGGAGCCTTATTTATGAGAATGAATTCTCCCATAAAAGAGAGGCTGAAGGAAGAGTTGTGTAGTGCTTTTTTTTACACACCTTTGAAATATTTAAATTTTAAAAGAAATAAATTCTGGTAGATATCCCTAGAATTCCTAAAGTGCAAAGACTAACCGGATATATAATGAGAGCAAATGACTTAGAAGAGATGTTGATAATAGAAAAGATTGAAAGAGAAGAGAGGAAGACCTCCACTAGAAGGAATCCACAGAAAGGTCACTAAAAGAGCTGCAAATGATGATCACTAACTGATCAAATTGGGGAATATATGTCCATAGTGTCACCAAAATTCAACCAAATTTTGTACAGTGTCACCATACAAGAGGTTGAAGGACACTACCAAGCCCAGCTTACCTCTAGTGGTCAGAAGCACCTTCTCAGCATTGTTGGGCAGGCCCAGCCAGGCCGGGTTCTGTCTGTCTGCCAGGCTCTCCACCCAGCTCAGGAACTGGTCTCTGCGGATGCCCTCCGGCATGGCGATGCTGTGTTGGCCTTCTTCCTCCATGCCGCTCACCAGGGCAAAGTCCGGCTCAAAGCTCTGGGCTGTGAAGAGCTTGCTGAGGAAGGAGTTCAGTAGCCTCTGGTCAAACTCATTGTCGATCTTTCCTCCGTAGATGCACTGTCCTAGCAGCAGGCCCAGGGCATCCCACGGCACCTTCTCTGGGGGCAGGTTGGTACGGCCCTGCGAGACACACACACACAGTTAGTAAAATACAGACACACATGGATCCGACCCTACTACAGTTATTCTTCATTTTTTTGCTTGCAGAAGAGTGAGAACTCAAAAGCTCTCTTGGTTTCATTTAAGAAAAAAACATTCTTAAATAAAATCAATATTAAGGTGAAAACATACTGCAAAAGTATATGAAAAATAGTACAAAATTGATATTGTACTCTGATCAGTGGATACATTTTTCCTGATTGTGCAATTGAAAGTTGCTTGCACTATCTGTCAGAGAAAATATCAACTAATCTTTGGCTTTCATTTATTCCAGAGATTTGGCCATATACCCTTTCTTGATTTTTCAATGCTATTTATTCTGAGAAATGGTGAAGGCCATCAGAAACTTTCAGTTACACAATCACATTCTTTAAAATAAAAAATTCCAAAATTCTTTTCAAAAAATCCCATATCACCCAATTTTATTAGAGAGAAAGTTCCCCATGTGGTGTACTCACCATGGCCACAGTGTCGATCCAAGTGTCCAAGGTATCACAGGCCACCCTCAGATCTGACTCAGTGAACTCGTAGTGCTTGGCCCAGCCCAGGGGGCAGTAGCGCAGCCTCTCCTGCACAATGGCGTGGAACCAGGCCAGCAGGAAGTAGAGCCGAGCCCGTTCTCCCGGCGGCTGCATCATGCGGTGGGCAGAGACAGTGCTGAAGGTGCGGAGGAGGTTGGCCCTGATGCCGGGCGGGGGCTCGAACACAAACACCCGGCTGGCACGGAGCAGGTTGACTGGCACCTTGGGGTGGATCTCCAGGGTGAGGAAGAGTCGGAAGCTCTGGTGGGGCTGCAGGGTGTGGAGCTTCTTCTCCAGCTGCACCAGCCACTGGGGGGCCAGGTGCACGTTCTTCAGCATCACCCAGCGACCCGTCTTGGCAGCTGAGTTGATGGCCCTCTCTGCCTGGCTGAAGCCCTCGGCTGACCCGATGGCGATGGAGGAGATGGTGCGGCCCAGCTCTGCTGCCAGGTCATCCACTCGGCCGCTGGCGTCGTAGCCAGGCACAGAGCACATCAGTACTGGAGTCTGGCTCTTGACTTCGTTGTCCACCGACGCTGCCAGGTCCAGCTCCTGCTCTGCAGCATGTGTGAACTGTGTGCCCAGGATGGCATCCACCACCTGTCTGGCCGCAGCAATCACTCTGTCTGGGCGGAAGGCCTGGACCACCAGCAGTCTGTGCATGGCCACTCCCACCTTGGTGTGGGGCTTGTCTTCCTCCCATAGCTGGGGCACATGTTCTTCTGGGGAGTTGCTCTCCAGCCACTCTACAAACTCTTCCTGCATCCACAACTCTCCCTTAGTACATCCCTCGCAGTACAGAGGCAATTGGTGTCACAACAAGTAGACAATCAGGCACTCGGATGAAAAAAACTGAATTTGAAGATTTATCTTCTTGGTTAAATTAGCAATTCTTTTTTTTTAAAACTAATTCCATGTACACATGGCATAAGCCCCACTGTACAGAGGTCATGGTGTCACAAGTAGACAATCAGGCACTCGGATGAAAAAAACTGAATTTGAAGATTTATCTTCTTGGTTAAATTAGCAATTCTTTTTTTCAAAACTAATTCCATGTACACATGGCATAAGCCCCACTGTACAGAGGTCATGGTGTCACAAGTAGACAATCAGGCACTCGGATGAAAAAACTGAATTTGAAGATTTATCTTCTTGGTTAAATTAGCAATTCTTTTTTTCAAAACTAATTCCATGTACACATGGCATAAGCCCCACTGTACAGAGGTCATGGTGTCACAAGTAGACAATCAGGCACTCGGATGAAAAAACTGAATTTGAAGATTTATCTTCTTGGTTAAATTAGCAATTCTTTTTTTCAAAACTAATTCCATGTACACATGGCATAAGCCCCACTGTACAGAGGTCATGGTGTCACAAGTAGACAATCAGGCACTCGGATGAAAAAACTGAATTTGAAGATTTATCTTCTTGGTTAAATTAGCAATTCTTTTTTTCAAAACTAATTCCATGTACACATGGCATAAGCCCCACTGTACAGAGGTCATGGTGTCACAACAAGTAGACAATCATACACTCAGATGGATAAAAACTAAGCCAACATTCATTCTCTTGGTTCAATTAGCTTTTCTATTTTTTAACTTATCCCAAGTATACATGTGGTACAGGTCATAATAATCATGATGGGTAGTTAGTGACAGGTTTTACTGTAAGTGTACCACATATCTATTACACAGGTGGAAAGCGGTGTACAAGCAGAGGCCAATTCTTTTACTTGCACTCACTGGCAAAGATGGACTTTTGTAAAAATCAGGGGCCTTTTCAGCAATTATTTCTTCAGATAAAAGTGCTAAATGCTGAGGATTCAGGCAAAAACCAACAGCTTTACTGTTATATTATAGTTGTTGCATTAAAGATTAAAAACTTATGGATTTGTGTAATCTTTGCACAAGGGGTTAAGAAACAACAACAACAAAGAAATAAATATAAACTGAATCTCAATTTAATTTTAATTAAGAATATTTGTTGAAAGGGAGCCTTCAGCAACATCTTGTTTAACAATTAGGAAGATGTCTGATTAGGCACAATTTGGATTATATATTTAAAACACAAGGTAATAAGACCAAATCTCCAAATAAATAAATTGTATGTGACGTTTCTGTAACAACGCTGTTACCATCATCAGACAAAAGTACTGAGTGAGTTAAAAAAAACATCACAGCATGTTTTTAAATAGTGGGTTGTTGTTTCTTTTCCCCTTGTGTAAAGATTACATGAATTCCATGAGTTCATGCTCCTCGAGCTGTTTTATGATGAGCAGTGGCCTCTCCCAAAGGTCCTGTTTAGTGCATCTAATGCAAGCCAAAATGTGTTCTGGAGCTGCAGGTGTCAAGCTACATTTTGGGCAAGTGGGGTAGATTTTGTTATTATTTTCTATCTTCAATGGCGTGAGATGACCTGTTCTAAATCTTGTTAGTGTTGTTTGATGCTGTCTGAGGTTCAGAGCTCACTCCTGGGTTCACTTAAATAGTGGGTAGTTATCAAGTGTGTAAACCTCACTAAGTTCACACTTAATTATAGAGCAATAATGTGTCATCTGTATATAGGAAGGAAAGCATTAAAGCACAAATATTTCTCTTAAAACAAATTTTTACTGTCCTTACTGTGATGTAAAAAAACATTGGGAGGGTTTGACTCATCAGTGGTGAACCCTCCCAACGGTTTCGCCAATTTAATCTACCTGACAGCTTCTCTTAGAGCTCTAATACTGTATTGGACGATTCTATTATACATGAAAAAAATAGTACAAATGTGATATTGTACTGGGATAAGGTGCATAAATTATGAAAAAAGAAAGGGGCATCTCCTTGCACGATAAGGAGATGCCCCTTTCTTTTTTCTATTATATATGCTCAGTATAAAGGGCGAAATTTCAGAAATTGTATTCAAGAAAACTATGGACAATAGCTTTTAAGTTAGTAGAATTATGTATATTTGCATTAATTGCATAATGCATAATTTGCATTGAGCAATGTTCTTCTGTAAACAATAGGAACAATTTACACACTTGATAATAGTACTATTTAAAAGCATGCTGAGATATTCTTTCTTCATTCAGTATTTTTGATAGTAACAACATTGTTACAGAAATGTCCCACAGTATGTATTTGTGCTACTGTGGGCCACCTACCTGGAGAGCATCCAACTTGGCCTGCAGGGTGCGGAAGGCCGGCAGCTTGGACAGGGCCGTGGCTCCCTCCAGCTGGTCTGGGTTCAGCTTGGCCATACGGATGGTAGGCTGGCCAGGGAGGATACCTTCCTTGCCGCGCAGGAAGTGGTTGAATTCATGCTCAAAGTTGGGCTCCCTGCGCACACACAGACAATACAGTAACAGTGGGGACAACATTCCTCCTGTCTACACATTAGGAGAAATGCCACAGAGAGAGAAAATGTTTCAATATTCTCTCGTATAACTTCAACAGTGAGTGTAAAGTAACCATATGGAAATCTATGTGCAAAAGCCAGACTACTTTGCAAATAAGCTTTATGCAAATCATCTCTATATAAGCCATCTTTTGGTCTTCTTCTTCTTCTTTCTTATCTCCACTCAATCATATTAAGGTATCAAGCTTGTAAAGCTTGAGACTTTTGATGGTGTCTGCCAGGGAAGAGTAGAGCTCATCAATGGATGAGTCAATACAGTCAATAATGTGTCATCTTTTGGTAGAGATAAATATAGTCAGTACCTTTGAGAGAACAATAAAGTTTGAAAGCTATTAGTTAGGTTATAGTATAGACGATCGTCTATTAATCCTTAATTAAAGATAACTTTGGGTGATTATTGGATTTTAATTCTTTGGTTAATACCAATGTCCCCTCTTCTTTCTACTTCTTATAAACTAATGACCATCACAGCTTACACATTAGGAGAACTTTGTTTACAAAGAAAAGCTGAGGACAAAATACATCCATAATAGACAGAGAGAGGTTACCCTGTAGACTGTCCACGCAGATAGATCTTGCAGAGCAGCAGCACAAAGATGAGCCTGTCTTGGTGGAGCACGCCGCGCGTGACACGGTTGTACACAGTCTGGAAGAGGTCTGCGGTAATGATGGACAGCCTCTCGGAGTAGTCCAGGATTCCAGTGAGGTGGACATTGTTGGTCAGTACGTCATTGTACATGTCCAGGAAGAACTGCAGGGCATACTGGTATAGGAAGTGGACCTGGGTTCACACAGACAACTCCCATTATAAATCATCCTTTACATTCTACCCATCCTAAGTGCGTGTTGATTCTTATTACTCCATCATGACATTCGTCCAAGATTTCTTGTATGTCCATGCAGTCTTTAATACCATCCATTCATGTATCCCCACAAATCTCCCTATATAAGTGTTATATTAGGTAGATATAGGGTATATCTTAGACAATAGGTATCAAATAGAAAGCCTTCCTCATAAAGTTTTTAGAAGTTTACAAGCCTCTACCTAAATAATGATAAGGCACAATTTGAATTATAGATTATAAACACAAGGTAATAAGACCAAATCCAAATAAATAAATAGTGTGTGACGTTTTATAACACGGTAAAAGCGTTGTTATCATCTTCAGACAAAAGTGCTGAATGAGAAATTTTACCACAGCATGTTTTAATGCTATTTATGATAACTAATTAATAACAGTAACTATTTAAAACATGCTGTGGTAAAATTCTCTCATTCAGTACTTTTGTCTGAAGATGGTAACAATGCTGAAACGTCACACATTATTTATTTATTTAGATTTGGTCTTATTACCTTAGGAATTAAATAAATATTTGGTTGATGCAGAGCTATATATATTTTTCTAAACAAACTTCCAAGCAACAAATGATCTATACCTAAGTGTGGTACAAATGTAGATAAGATCAACTTCTAATTTAATGGAGGCAGATTTGGAAGATTGTTGGTTTAACAGGGTCATCTAAAATATAGGTAAAGATTACATGAATTCCATGAGTTCATGCTCCTCGAGCTGTTTTATGATAAGCAGCGGCCTCTCCTAAAAGTCCTGTTTAGTGCATCTAAGGCAAGCCAAAATGTGTTCTGGAGCTGCAGGTGCCAAGCTACATTTTGGGTAAACAAGGGGATAAGAAACAACAACAACAAAATATAGGTTCCCCAACCAATAGAAAACTATTTAATTCAATAAGAAACCCCTAGACATCTGTACCTCATCCTGTCACTCACCTGGTGTAGCCCCTCCAGGGTGAAGTAGATACTGGAGCAGGCCTGGGACAAGGGCAGGTACTGCTGGGACACTGTCTCCACCTCCGCCATCACCCGATCTGTCTCCTCCATCTTCCTGGAGATCTCTGAGGCCTCGTGCTTCAGCTGCTCCAGTGTGCCAATTACACTGTCATCGTCCAGAATCCTGCCCTTGGAGTCATTGAGAGCCTGGAGCAGTGACTTCTCCAGCTGCCGGAGTCGGACGTGGAACTCTCCTGCGGACAGATGCATATGTGCAGGAGAATTGTTGAAAGAATACAGGGATGACTTGGAATTAAAGAGTTTGGGGTAGGCTCTCTCTTTTTTTTTTTTGAAGTTAAATCCTTTATAATCTTAATTTAACTCAGACAACAAATATCATAACACATTGACATTCTTCTTATTTAAAAAAAAATAAAGGAACTGGATGAACTAGCTAGATAAGAAAGAGCATACGATAAAGACTTAATGCATATAAGACTTAAAAGATTATTTTTTCTACTTCCAAATACAATTATAAAAACGTTAACTAAAGAAAAATATAATATACTAGCGGATGTGTACCCGGCTTCGCCCGGGTTTTATCCGAGTGAAAGTTTGCCTAACGAATATTATATATTATGAAGTATAATAAACAATGTTAAAGATTAGTTTTAATTATTAATCAAGATTGTGTGTGAATATGTGAGAAAGATGTAATATCGTTGTTGTTTTCTTGGCCGACTGTTTTACATATGGTGTTATCTTAAAATTGCTTGTTTTGAATATTTTTTTAGATTGAGTTGAATGAATTGCTGAATTTTTTTTTGTATTTATTATATTATTATATAATTATTATAATTATATTATTATTATATTTATTATATTTTTGTATTAATAAAATGGAAATTTCATAAGTGGACATCACTAAAAACTTTCGTTACAATGCATCAATTTCAACCAAATTTTCAACATGTATGTAAAACGAGATGGAGCAGGTTTTGCTTAACATCAAAATATATTTCCTAACATTAACATGCGTAACTTCGCTGCTATCGATTAAATACAAAAAAAAATCAACAGAGTTAATTTTATTTATATATAAATACAAAATTAAATTTCAACAGAGTTAATTTTTTTACATACTAGCTAATAATCTCAATCTAAAAAATATTCAAAACAAGCAATTTTAAGATAACACCATATGTAAAACAGTCGGCCAAGTAAACAACAACGATATTAATTATAATTAAAACTAATCTTTAACATTGTTTATTATACTTCAACTTTTATTTCTACATTTGTTTTTAAATACCCAATTGTTTTATCATGTTTCTAATTTCGCCTAACAAATATACAAATTTATAGTGACCAACATATGCAAATTTTATCTTTGTTTTTATTTAACTTGATATCGTAAACATAACATCCATTGTAAGCATTTTTCTGTTCACCTTCCGTGGTTTCTCTTTTCTCTGATAGTTTTTAGGTGTAGTATATTTTCTTATTACTAGACTATAAACATTCCCTCGAGAAAAACCTGGGCGAAGCTGGGTACATCCGCTAGTATATAAATAAAATTAACTATGTTGATTTTTTTTTGTATTTAATCGATAACAGCGAAGTTACGCATGTTAAAGTTAGGAAAAATATTTTGATGTTAAGCAAAACCTGCTCCATCTCGTTTTACATAAATGTTGAAAATTTGGTCGAAATTGATGCATTGTAACGAAAGTTTTTAGTGAACAACACTTATGAAATTTGCATTTTATTAATATAGATAATCAATTTTTTTTTTACCAGACTTTTTTTTTTCTAGTTGAATGGCTTAGTATTATAATTAGAATTGTCTTTGACAGTAAATGACTTTGCTACTAAGCTTTTTAACAACATAAAAATCTGAACATCGCTCTTCTGACTTTATAGACTTCAGTTCTAAAAGAAATACCTTCAACAGTTTCAATAGATATTCATAAAAGGCTGCTTATTTTTGTTTACGCCATAAAATCAAAAAATTTTAGAAGGTAATTTATAGTTATTCTTATACTGTGAAACTTCTATATATATAGTATATATTCATTACTTTATTTCAACTTTAATACCCACCTTTTCAAATTACCTTCTTCAATCCAAGCAAAGATATTGAAATGGTGTCTTACCTTGTAGTTTAAGGAGATCTGATCTCTTCTCATCGATGTCTGGTCTCTCAGCTTTCAGCACCTAGGGCCACCCAGTCAGTTGACAAACAAACAAACAACCCAGGCAGTGGAGCTGTACCTGGTTGAGACACTGGCTCTGCAAGCTGCTGCGGGTGACTGTGAAGTTGACAAAAGTGACCCTGGAGCAGATGTCCGGAGGGAACTCCACTGTGGGGTCCCTGGTGGAGAGGAAGATGCAGAAGGATGGGGAGAGGTCGATGTCCTGGTCTCCCAGGGTGATGAGCACACGGCCTCCTGTCTTACGGACCTCCCGGTTGAGGACAGGGTTGAGGATGGGGTCGTAGCTCTCCACATCCTGGACACCACAGAATCCAGAGTTGGGTCCAAAGTAAGTTAGTTACCCAACCAGCATTTGTATTTATTGGGAAAAAGAGAATGATCCGACTAAAATCCCTGTGTTTCAGGATAAAGATGTAATGGAAACTTATACAAGATAAGGAGTTCCAATCTTCCTTACCTGGACCAGGAGTGGGTTACCGAACCGCAGGGCACTTTCTAGGTTCTTGCGGAAGGAATCGTCCAAGAAGCTGCAAAAACACATTCTTTTGTAGAAGTCTGATAGAAATTGACAATGGTTATTTTCACAGACCAGGAACAAGATCAAATCTGGGTAATATATTTTATAACAAAATTACTTTAATGAACCCAGATATAGAGAAGTTAAACCCCATTATTAAACATAAATAACTAAATGAGACTCTGACATCTTGTAAATACAAGCTGCTATGTAGGGCGCCAACTCACCAATGATTATAATGGCTTGTTTTACCAATATGTATCCTTGGTATAAATAAAAACACATTTTCCATTTATTTTTAAATGTGCAATTTGAATTGCAAAATGTGTGAAATTATACTAAACCCCTCAAAAGTGTGGGGGGTGTTAACAAAGCATGAATTCTCTCTTAGTAGTCATTTCAAACTCTTGTGCAAGAGATAAAATTTATCTCACAAAACATCATGGGTAGCTAGTTCTTGGTTACCTTATATAAATATAGAACAAGTCTTTATATTTCATTAAAATCTCTTTTATTCATCAGACACCACCCTCTTGAGTATTTTGGCAAGGTACATTACCCTTGGATTATAGCTGCAGTTCAACCAGGAAATAAGGGATGTCGTCCGCTCATTTGGCTAAAATATAGCCTGGCACCTGCAGCTTCAGAATACATTTTGGCTTGTATTAGAAGCACTAAACAAGACCTTTGGGAGCGGCCGCTGTTTAACTCGTGGAATGAAGCTCGCTATAATAAACATCACTTGGGGATACCCCAGGTTGCTTGAATCCCAGTTAAAACAATTGGGGCATAACAACTAGGGACCTTAGATTTAGGATGCCAAGTTGGTGTTGTAAGAGAGGGTGTTAGGGCAACAAAAGGTTTCAACACAGAGAGAGAGAAGATTCCTTCAACATTGGGTTGTTAGATGGGTAGACATACCTGGTCTTGGTGATCTTCTTCTCCTTGTACTCATTCATGATGTACTCTGTGGCTTGGCCGCTGGGGTCGATGATGAGTGGATACCTGTTGAACCTCTTCAGCATGATGGCATTCTCTGTGCAGAGGTCGTCGGAGGGCAGGGAGTTGGCCTGCCACCTCAGCCTCTCATCCGCAGAGGACAGGTACTGACAACCACCACCCACATCTTTTACAACATTTTTCTTATAACAAGTACACTCTCGTGGACAAAAACACAAGATAGTTTTATATTTTAAGCATAAACCACTCCTTATTTTCTTATATAATGGCAGATTTCCCATTCAGGTAAACTTGAACATTCTCCTTTGAAAAAAATAAAAATAAATAAATGCATGCTAAAAGGTACAACTTCCCCAAGTTTTGTCCAGGAGTGTAAACCGGAAAAAAAAAAGGAACTTTTATAATATTAATGATAATAGTTATGATGTTAATGAAAATAAAAAAATTAGGGTGACATTTTTGAATGAGGCTAAAGACTGGATGTATTTCGAGATTGCAGAATGGTCATTCTCTAGTACAGTAGAACAGCCTCCCATGAAAGACCATCTTAAAACAGGAATAAACCAGGCCTGCCTCTCCTGGAAGTGGTCTCCCATCAGAGATTCTGTCAGGTAAAGCCAATCATCTTTCAACTGAAATAAGGTCTCTTGTGAAAGGCCACATCCAGGAGAGACAGAATCAAAGCTATATTTAGGCTATGATCCCACATGGGAGACTCTAGTGTAATTCCATTTAACACAATATTTCCATAACAATTTGAAAGATTAGGAGTATTTCTCAAATACACATCTATTAATTGAGACCACTGAAACTATGGCCCAATTTTGGCTTCCTCAGAAAGTTTTAAAGTTCCCTGGGTAGGTGTGGTTTTTACCTCGGTGCGAGCCAAGTCAGGCCTGAACTGGATGCTGGCCTGCTGGAGGTGGGTGCACCAGTTGTTGAAGAGATTCTGCCGGTACTGTTGGTCGTAGTAACCTGGACACACACTTGGTGTTACCTCCATGACAGCCACAGATCACAGGGATATGGAATTATTCTACACTAGTTCTTTATTAATATAGGGATAAAAATCAAGAGAATGGAAAGTCTTTGATGTCGCCGGCCATCTATTTTTTGGAGGATATATAGGCAATTTTGTTCACACTTGGTTATCTCGTGTGTCTTCATTAAAGATCACTGTAATATCTTTCAGAGTTGTTGTATGAAAACTGATATACATGCTAAAAGGTTCAACTTCCTTAAGTTTTGTCCATGAGTGGATATAATTTCTACCATTAGAGTGAGCTGAAGGTGAAAAACATTTGAAAAGCGATTTCACCAATTGTTGCAACTAGTGTATTGTTCACTTTGCTTATATTCACTTGTGTGTGTGTGTGGAAGTTTATTTTTATTGAGGCTTTTCTGAGGCATGTCAACAAATGCGCTCCAAGTCCTGGAGAAATATGCTTATACAGTCTGCATTTTAAGGCTTATCATTCTAGGTGATGGCGTTTAACGCATCTAGAGAAAAAGGATTCTGTGTAATTGTACAAAATTCCCAAATATTTTTTGCCTTGAGCACAGCTCTTCTACTTAAAGGACAAGATAAGAACAAATACCTGTTCAGGCAACATTAGTAAACAATGTCCCTAGAAACTATTTTTAATGCATATATTAATTCTTTATTCATAAAATAATAAAAAATCTACACTAAAAATATTTTCAAAGTTGGCATGCTAGGTTAAAAAAGTATGGACTGTGGCACATGACTGGTACAGCAGGAGGGACAAGCACCAATTCTGTCCTCCCAACGGAACAGCAGTCTTTGATTTCTAGACTCACTGGCGAAACCGCTGGGAAGGTTTACCACTGATGGGCCAGGCCCTCCCTTTAATTTTTCCATTGCATTAAGGACAGTAGGAATTGCTTTATATCAAAAAGAATATTACGCCTCGGAAATAGTTTTGTAATTTGTTATTAGAATATGACAAAAATTTCAAATAATTGCATTCTCACACATGGAAAGTGAATAATTTGAAAAAAAATACTGAAATATTTTAATTTATATGATTCGCTTTTATATGCCTCAAAATGAGGGTATTGAGTAGCATATGTCTTCATATATGGGGAGATTAGATTAAATAATTATCTTAAACATCATATAGGGCTAATCAATTTTTATCATTAATTCAAAATTAAATTTTTATTATAATTTTAATTAAAATACATCTTGAAATTTTGAAACAGCATTTTATAGTATACATATAGAGCCATAAAAATTCATTTTGGGATAATCTGGTATTTGCCCTGTTCATTTCTACTTATACATATTTTAATAGAATGGATGCGTGTTCAATAGTTCTTTTATTTCAAAATAGGACAAAAATTTCAAAGAAGTATGGAACAGAAAGGTTACCTGCGTAGGAGAGGAAGGCAGAGGCCAGCAGGACATCTCCAGCGATAGTAGCCATCTGGTTGCGGAAGGTCTCTGAGGAGTCCTCCCAGCGTCTGCGCTCTGAGCCCAGGGACTGGAGCAGGGCAATGGATCGGTCCACCTTGGCTTGGACAGCTGACAGATGGGCTTTGATTGCCTGGGCCTGGCTGACCAGGTTGGCATACTCCTCTTTGTAGGCGGCAATACTCTGCTCTAGCTGGGCGATCACTGAGTTGGTCTCCTCAGCCTTGGCTTTGTTCTCTTCAGCCGCCTCCTCCAGGCTCCTCAGCTCATTGCGCAGAGGTTCCACTCTCTTCAGCATGTCTGCATAGTTGATCTGGACAACCACCACAGCTGTACCTCTACCCACAATACACAACGGCTTCCTCTACCTGAGCTATGGCCCACTTCACCATGGGGCCGCAGGCATGGCTGGCCCGGTTCACCATCTCAAAGTTGTAGTCTGGGTTGGCAAGATACTTGTTCTTCATTTTATTACGGATGTCATCCCTGTGAAACATATCTGTTAGGAACACTTCCTTCAGTAGTTGTCAAATTGCACAAACAACACACAACCAAGCAATTACTAAAGCCAACAATGACAAAAACTTCAATATGACATGCTTCTATACACATAATAGCCAAGAAAATGATGACATAGCATACTTATTTTAAAAATAATGTGCTCTTTAAAAAAATTCACAACATATATGGCATGAAGCACAATATAGATTATAGATCTGAAACGTAAGGTAAGAAGACCTCTTTAAAAAATATATATTTGGATATGGTCCTCCTCTACCTTATGTTTCTATTGAAATATTAAAAAAAAAGAAAGCTAGCGAAAAGCAGTCAAACCCTGTCTTTCCATAAGTAGAATCACACACCTAAGACAGGATCATTTAACTTGAGCACACATTTTAGTATTTAAACTTAATTCTATTGACGTTATGTGGCGCTGAGTTTGTTGTTGACACACTTTAAAATGTTATAATACCTTGATAAAGGTTAGCGTTCAGCCAACTGAAATATTGGTAAAATAAATGATATTTTGATCCAATATATGCCTTTTTATTTAAATATTTATTTATAGATTGCTCTATTTTCAAAACATTTTAGTATTTTTAGCTGACAAAAGAGTTTTCAGCCAAAATTGGATCCTTGATATATAATTACAAGGTAATAAGACCAAATCTCCAATTAATTAGTGTTCGACGTTTCAGTAACAACATTGTTACTGAAACATCACACACACTTTATTTGGAGATTTGGTCTTATTACCTTGTAGTTATAATCTACAATCCAAATTGTGACTTATCAATTCTTGCTATAGAAAATATAGGACTGAAGGAAAGTTTATTACAAGTTTACCAGGCCGACATTTATATCTGTTGAGGATTTATTTATTTCATCAATGTCAGAAATATTGATGAGGAAAAAAAAAAATTTTTTTCTTGAAACGTTTATGTCTGAAGGGTTACTTTTTCTAAAAATAAAAAGATAGGTATGGCTGTGAATAATAGCAAAAGAGAATGGCACAAGCTTATTCACTTCAAAATTTTCTCCAGGCTTTAATTTCGTTAATAGCACAAAACCCTTCTATAGTGAATCTCAATGGGACTTCACTTTTAATTGACTATAACCATAATTGACACTATGGTGTTACAATATTATATCAGAACATATTGTAGGTTTTTTTCAATGAGAGAAAATTTTCTATATATATATATATACCCCCAGTTTATTTCATCAAGGTTTTACTGTAATTCTGAATGAAATTCTACCCTCCTATAAGCTTATGTCCATAGTTTTCTTGAAAACCATATTTCTAAGATTCCATCCTTCAGTGCTGCATATATAAGCAGAATCATCCAATACAGTATTAGAGCTCTGAGAAGCGGTCTGGTGGATTAAATTGGCGAAACCGCTGGGAGGGTTCACAACTGATGAGACAAGCCCTCCCAATATATTTTTTCATCGCAGTAAGGACAGTAGAAGTTTGTATTATGTATAAAAGAAACATTCGTGCTTTTAAATCCTTTCATTCTATATGTAAAGTTTTACTGTATTACACCAAGTTAGAGCATATTGTATAGACGATAATAAAAATTGCTTGTCGTATAAAGTTTGAAAAAAAAAAATGCAAAAACTCAAAATTTTTAAAACCACAACACATGTAAACATGCATCTACATGCCAAATGTCATGCTATCCGAATGAACAAAAAAAATCATCAAAAACAACAAACCCATGCAAAATGTTTAACCCTTTCGCTGCCAGATATGGTAGCTAGCACATGTAGCTGCTAGTCAATGCTGGTATTTATTATATAAGCAGACTTGTCCCAAGTGCCAACTTATTCTTTTTTACCCAATAATAAAAAAAACGGCCTCTGAAGATAAGTTCCTTGCTTTATTTATACATTCTGTTGTTGTTTCCTATCCCCTTGTGTAAAAGATTACATGAATTTCATAAGTTCATGCTCCTCGAGCTGTTTATACATTCTAGTGAGAGAATATGTAAATAAAGCAAGAAACTTATTCTCAGAGGCCTTTTTTATCTTATTGCTTACATTTAAGAGGTTTCTATCTTTTGAATATTCTTTTTTAACAGATCCCCTATAAATCTATATTTAAACCTATGCCATTTACAACTATGTAATAATGCTTATCAAACCCCCAATACCATCAAATACACTTTAAATATCTATTGAACCAGGAAAATATATGTTGGTGGGGGTATATTATGCGAGCGCATTATAAGCATCTAAAGCTCAAAATCAGGCGCTTGCATATGAGTGGCATTTAGGCTGAGGCTCAACAGTATGCAAGAGCAGCTGATGGGAAGCGAAAGGGTTAATATTAAAACAAAAAAAGAAGAAACCAAAGAAGAAATGCAGAAGCAAAAACCAAACCATGCAGAACACTAGAGGATAAGAGAGAGATTACGCCAGATTCTCTGTAGAAAAGTTGACAATGGTGTAGATAAAGTTCTCTCTGATAATGACAGAGCGGATGGCACGCCAGTCCGGCGCAGGTTCTCCCAGGAGGAGACAGATGGACTCCAGGGCCATCTTGACTAGTGCGGGAGGGTTGCTCATGCTGCGGACCTCCACCAGGTGTTGTCTCTTGATGCTCTTCACAGCTGGCAGCCATCAACACCTCAATCCTCCACTCACTCTCTCTATTGTAGCCACCTCATCCACTTACAGAAGGCAACATTGGGTAACAAGACCAAATCCAGTCAACTACATAGGTAGTGCACCTTAGAAGGCATGAACTTGGGAAAAGAAGAAGAATATCCAAATGATGGATACATTCTTGAACGGTTTGTTTGTTCCACATACATTTCCATCATATATTTGACTCTCTGGATAAATATAACTACTATAAAACTATATATAGTTTTAGATCAGAAGAAGTTCCTCCCTTGTCAAAGAATTTTTAAACTATGAATATGCAAATTATTTTTTGATAATAGACTAATTTGCATAGTGAATTTGTTCTGCCATTCATTTCCACAATATTTGACTCTGTTCCTACATAAAACTGTAAAAAAGAAAAAAAATGTGTTAGGTATGGAATAGTGATATTGATAGTGTCAAATGTGGAATATGAAAATTAGCTTGATAAGAATCTAATTTACACAGCCAACAGGGTAAATGATTCTAATGTTCAATAAAAACAGTGGCTGATAACCAAATTGAGGGACTTTTGACATTGACAAGATAAGAGAAAGGGAGTGTGGAGTTAGTGTTGCTACAGCAAGGTCACATCAGATCAAAGGGGAATACTAAAGATTTAACTTTTTTTTTTTTGAGTCTGTAATAACAAATGTATATCCATCAACAACAGGATCCCTATCAGCAGGGCTCCAAAAAAGATTAAAAGAAACAAACACTGCCACCTACCATGTAGTTTACTTTGGATTTGGTCTTATTACCTTTTTGTTGTTCAATTGCAACCCAAATGGCACATTTCTGAATAAGAACGAGGAGTGAAGAAAGAAGGAAATAAAGAACTTAAAAGAAGAAACGGAGAAAAAAAATGGAATCACAACTAAATCTCAATTGAAATCCTAGTCAAATAGGAAACACCACCAAGTGGGTGTGGACCAAAATTAAGTCTCAAGCTGGTTAATTCGGTACGACACACCACGCCACAAACTCTACCGGGGGGTGTTAAAAAAATACAACCAACACCGAGAGGGGAGGGGGGGCCTTACGTGATCCGGTCCGTCTCAAAGTTGACAATGGTGGTGATGAAGTTGTCCCTCAGGATGACAGAACGGATGGACTTCCAATCCGTTGCGGACTCTCCGAGCAGAAGGCAGATGGACTCCAATGCCAGTTTAACCAGCAGAGGAGGGTTGCCCATGCTCCGTACCTCCACTAGGTGCTGCTTGCGGATTGACTTAACAGCTGCCAGGAGCAGCAAAGGGGGGGTTAAATTAAACAAGGAATTATAATAAAACAAAACAAAAAAGTTGAGTGAACCAGAACATATGATACATTTAAAATGCACACACATTATAACTCACTTATAATAAAATGATTTGTTTCAGGATAAGTAAAGCAAGTTTTTCTAAAGGGTTCAGAACAGTAAAACCCACAATTAAAAATTGACTACATTACCATATAGGCTAATCAAAGTTTATACAGTATAACTACCTCTCTGTAAAAGACAACACCTAAATGCAGAGCAAAAGTGTCCTTTAAGGAGAGGTGTCTTCTTACCGGAGAGTTACTAAATACACCCATACCTCGCTTTGCGTTGGGGTTACGTTCCAAAAAACACGACACAAATTGAAACGACGCAAAGTGAAAATATGTGAAGGCGCAATCAAAAACAAAGGTGTTGCCATATTTTAAGAAAAAAAATAAAATAAAAATTAAAGACTCGAATCCAAAACAACGTAACTTCAAAAATCTAACGACGCACAGTGAAAATCAGTAAAAATTAAGCAGCGACGCAACTTCGAAAAAAAAAAAACGCAAAACGAAACGACGCAAAGCGAGGTATTGGTGTAGTAAAAATGGTAATTTGGCATTGAAAACTGTCCTCTACCAAGAGTCGTCTCAAGGAGGTTCTTCAACTACACTAATTAGTTCAAAACATGCCAATTCGCATATTTTGGAGAAAGAGATGGTAAAATGATAAATATACCAATCATTTTTGTATTATCTTTTCAGTTTTAATGTTTAGACGTAATCTTTACTATAGATTAGAAACACAAGGTAATAAGACTAAATAAATAGTGTGTGATGTTTTGGTAACAGTGTTGTTACCATCATCAGACAAAAGTATTGAATGTCACATTATAATAATGTACTCATTCATAATACTTTTTGTCTGATGATGGTAAAAATACTGTTACCAAAACATCACACACTATTTGGATTTGGTCTTATTTACCTTGTGTTTTTATGCTTTAAGTTTTACCAGTTTATGTGTAAATCTCCTTAAAAAAAATTGCTCTATTTTATTCCAAAACAAACTCATTTTTTAACAATACATCATGAAAATGGGCATTTTGAAATGTATCATCTGGTTTGAGACTCACCCAGTATAACCAACCGCACCAAAATATAGTTATAATAATAATGATTATTTAAAAACAATATATATAAAAATATAAATAAAAATAATACTCTTTACATAAATTAGGAACCCACTTAAAAAGGAAAAATTAAATTACATATTAATGTAAATAAAAATACTGCAGCTATAACAAATTTGCTTACTGCAAAATAATAAATGGCAACAAAAAATAAGAAAATAATAATAATATAAAATCAATGTTAAAGAAAGAGGGGAAGATTTGAAGAAAATTCAGACAGAGAAAGACTTGGAAGAAGAAAAAGAGGGGAGAAGTTGGATAATATGTTCACTGTAAAAGTAAAACAAG
>CP092873.1:89312171-89325060 GCA_030710605.1 Cordylochernes scorpioides | reverse complement strand
TTTTCTATCTTAAATAGTTATATATTAAACACACAAGGAATAAAGGTTAAAGGATGACTCACAGGATAAGATTTGGGCCTGGATCATGTGGATATAATAATGGCAATGAAAGAAGAATTCACCTTTGAAATACCTGATTGTGATGCTGAAAAGTTACTTTGTCCACGGGATATTGCCTAATATGTTTCAGACAAGAAAGAGATCTATGAATTTTGTTGTTGTTTCTTATTCCCTTTGTGTAAAGATTACACAAATTCCATGAGTTCATGCTCCTCGAGCTTGATCTCATGGAATGGGGTATAGGGGTGCAATTTTCATTGATCATGGCACCATGATCCAGGCACACTTTGGAGAAAGTCTGACTTTGCCTGTAGTTTGAGGCCGTTCCTAACATGGAAGCTATGAATCCTAAAACTATGAATTCTAAAACAGTTATATATTGCTGGCTGTAAAGAAGACAACTGAAGGATACTTGAAGATGGTTGAACAGTACCCAATACACTGACTATGCTACAAAGCCTGAATGATATCTGGAAATTGTAGGAATCAAAGGCTCGGAAACGGAAAGTTATTTTGAAGAGATGACAAAACTTAGGAAAAAAAAGATACTTCTCTTCACTCCAGTCAATTTCCCATAAAACCACTTCTTTGGTCAATTCCACGAGTTCCTTATGGACCTTATGAAATTAAAGCTTGTCCTGGATTAATGAGAATCATAGATCAAAACATAGTCTCCAGGTGAGCTTTCTGAAATTGTTGAAGCTATGTCACGGACCTGAGTCTGTGGAATTGAATAGATGGTCAACAGATATGCCATAGTTTTTGACTTAAGAGATTTATTTTGCTTTAAGGGGGGTCGGTGGAAGGCTGGTAAATCGTTTGGTTTTCGACCACTATGACCTGGGTTCGATTCCCGCATTGGACACTTTTTTCTGTTTAAAAAAAAAAAATGCTCCAATGGCCCCCGATTCTTGCAAAAGTCCAACCCCACCAGCGAGTGCAAGTAACCAAACGGGGCTCTGGCATATTTGTAAGTGCAAAGTCGAACTGCTTTACACATTGTAGACCTGTGGTGCGCTTACAGTAAAAAGCAGTCGCTAACTACCCACCATGATTATCATGGCCTGTACCACGTGTACTAGGGATGAGCAAAAAAAAAAAAAAAATTTTTGCTTTAATTTTTTCAAAGTCTAGGATATGTAAACTCTATAAAGTGACTGCTAAAGGTGGGATGTAAGTTTGTCAGGTATATATTGTCGCGGAGATAAATAAAGCAAGGGCAAAATTGGGGATAATTAATTTATTATAAAGGTGGGTATTTACCTTTTAGTTCTCCAATAAAATTATATACAAGAGGTATTTAAGGGAGAGAGAGTCAGATGATAAAAACAACTTATCCCCAGGTAAAGATAATAATAATGAGAGTCATCAGCCACCGTCCCGTTTTCCTTATTTACAGATCAGCTTCCGAGAACCCCTCACACCTGTGGTCCCCCCCGGGGGTCCAGGGATGATTGACAGGTGTCCCATCTGGATGGAGCTTCTTGACAATATGATATATATAACAAATAAGGAAATGGATCCCTATTTACCTAAAAATAAAAGGCTGCATCTCTAGTTAAAATAGATGGCACATAGTAAAACTAAGCACCATCTATTGACCATTTCTACAACCTAGCAGGCTCAGGTCGGTGACAAAGCCACAACACAAGCTTTGCCAAATTCAGAATGCCCACCTCTTGGCTATGACCTTCATTAATCCAGGGCAGACTTTGATTTCATGAAATCTTCAGAATTTGTCAAAGAGGTGGTTAATTGCCTATGCCAATTCTATGGCCAAAATATAGATGGAAATTTTGCATGGAGGATATTTTTTGATCTAGAAAAGGAAATTGTTATACCTCTCCTGTTAGACATAATTTCACACTTTTTTTTTATCACTTTCCTATCACTTTTTTTTAGATGAAATCTGTACCTAGTACATTTACAACTTAATATTACTTAAAATCTGTTTTTAGTTTTAAAATGTTTTTAGATGATATAGAGTATATAATTGATGTCAAGTGCCTCTTATGTGAAGACTGCTTCATACTAAGCTATTGGCAGTAACTTTTTTCTTTAGCAATTTATTTTTTAGGACAATGTCCTCCTGGCAAAGTTTCCATCAATTTGGAAGAGGCAAATATTATCAAAATTATAAAATGAAAGAGGTGGGTGTATCTTACCTTGTTGGGCTTCAACCACAGCGGGTTCTACCTGCATCAAGTCATCCATGACGCTGGTCCTCTTGATTGTGATGGCTTCTTCTTGTTTCTGTGGGAGGGAGGAAAAGACGCTGTTACAAACCGGGATGTTCACCAGGAAGGAATGGTACTTACAATAAGCTGGCCTTGAATCTCCTGAGATTGCACCTTCTTCTTCTCTGCTTCCTGCTGATCCTTCAGCATCTCTTTGAGCTTAGCGTTGGCCGCCTGGTTCTTGGCTTCCAGTTCCTGGGACTTGAGAGCCAGGGACTTCTGGAGTTCCTCCACCTGCTCCACTGTCTCGTGGATCTTCTGGAGTCCCACGTTGAGATGGAGCTGCTGCTCCTCCAGCTCTGCCTGCTTCTCAGTGAAGAGCTTCACCTGCACCATCCTTCTGTTAGCTCACACCCCTCCTCTATACAACAGAGGTGGAACATCTATTTAACTCAACATCATAGGTGATTCTTGTTGGAGTAGGTACATCCTGGTCACAGCACTTCTTTTTTTGTAGGGGGGGGGGGGGAGAATGAAAGGAAGATCTTCAATGAACTGGTAAGAAGGCGTCAAGAAAGTTACTGGGAAGCCACTAAATGAACTGCAAGTGATGTATGGTCACTAACAGATCAAATATTTTTCCACTTGGGCACTAACAACAACAAAGATAAATATAAAAAGGACGGCAGGATAGCCAATGTTACTACAGGATGTTAAGTCAATCTATATTCTATGATCTCTCTTATTCAATAAAAAATATCCCAATAAATAATTGTTTTCCCACTATGTACTAAGGGAAATTCTCAACCAGCAACCTCAAACTACATCATTGACTGTATTGGCTCAGCCCCAGCAGACACCATCAAAAGTCTCCAGCTCCACAAACTTGATACCCTTATACGGAGGGTGTTTCCTTTCAAATGAAACGATTTTCGCGCGCTCGCGTTTTGCACGTGCAGGCATGCTGCACACGACACTGGTTCCAATAGATCTAGAATCTTCTGGAGAATTCATTTTCATCAGGTATCATGATTTTTGCAACATGGGGGGAGAGAGACTAACGCTCCAAGTCGAACAAACAATTCGGACCCTTTCCAAAGAAGGAAACAGTTATAGCGTCATAGTGAAAAAGCTAAAAGCAGAAGGACTAGATGTTGGCAAAGCTACAATATGTAGGGTAGTAAATGGCATCGGAAAGAAAAGGGAAGCTGAATCCAATGGGCAAAAATTTCAAGTCGATCGACCACGTCGGTGCGGACCCCCGCCACGGTTTCCAAGGTAAAGCGGCTAGCAACTACTGAAAATCCACCATCTCAGCGCCAACTTTCCAGAATGTGTGGAACATCGCTAAAAACGATAAATAACATCATCACAAAGATTTGGAACTGGATACCCGACGAAAAGGCAAGGTTCACAAGCTCACCCCTTTCCACATGAAAAACCGTGCAACGAATGCCCGGAAGCTCTACGAGGAACACCTGGCCGGTTCCAGATCGGAATATACTGCAACATTGGACGAAGCATGGATGTATGTGTCGTATTGCAATGGAATCCGGAAGATCTGTTACATCAAAAGAGGCAATCAGGTCCCGGATAATTGGGTTCACCAATGCTCCGAAACTTTCCCTAAAGGTTTCATGGTTGTCGGGGGTAATGACTGGCCGTGGAGTCCTTCCGCTCATAAAGGTTCCATCGAAGGTGAAGGTGAACTCAGAATTCTATATAGAATGCGTTCTGAAACCTGTCATCGAACAACTGAAGGACCTTTACCCAGGGGAAATGGACAAAGTGTTCCTTCATCACGACAAAGCCTCTTCCCATACCTCCAACAAAACCCAACAGTTCCTACAAGAAATATAGGACACCCTAGGCCTAAATTTTATCAGGAACTCGGACATTCTAGTGAAGTCTCCCGACGCCAGCCCACTGGATTTTTACGGGTTCGGTATGTTGAAACAACGGCTCTTCAACCGACGTCCCAAAACTGAGGCCGGACTTTGGAAAGCCGCACAAGAGGAGTGGTCGAATGTTTCGCTCTCCAAAGTCAAGAAGGTGTTCGCAGCTTGGAAAGTCCGATGCAGGGAGATAGCCAAGAAGAAGGGGAAGCACATAGAACACATGAAAAAAATTCACGTTCGAAAAATAAAGTTCTAACGGACGTTTGAAATCGTTTCATTTGAAAGGAAACACCCTCTGTATGATTGAGTGCAGTTAAGAAAAAAAGAAGATAAATACAACACTTATGTAAAATTATTTTTAAAAGGTACACCCCCTTAAAAAAGAAAATTGGTGAAACAAACCTACATTCATTATATAGTATTTCTTTGCTCTACTTTATCAATAGCAAAGAAAAAAAATCCATGTTAATTGTGGTGTTGTAAGAGGAGAATGACCCAATCAGAAAGTGAATAAAAAGCCACCATATATAGTGAACTTCAATGGGACCGAACCTGTAGTTAACTATAGCCATGGTTCATTATGGGGGGTCGGTGGAAGGCTGGTTAAACCGTTCTGTTTAAAAAAAAAAAATGCTCCAATGGCCCCCCGATTCTTGCAAAAGTCCAACCCCACCAGCGAGTGCAAGTAATCAAACGGGGCTCTGGCACATTTGTAAGTGCAAAGTCGAACTGCTTTTCACATGTGTAGACATGTGGTGCGCTTACAGTAAAAGCAGTCTCTAACTACCCACCATGATTATCATGGCCTGCACCCCGTGTACTAGGGATAAGCAAAAAAAAAAGGTTCATTATAGCCATAGTTCTCTGTAATAAAATTTTTGATATGGGGATTATTTCAGGTTCGTTATAAGGGAAGGTTCGCTATACCCCAGGTTTGTTTTAGTGTGTTTTTACTGTATATTAATAGATGAATGAGTGTAAATGGTATAATATTAAAGAAATAAACACAAGGTAATAAGACCCAATCCAAATAAATAAATAGTGTGACTATATATATAGTATGACAAACTATTTATTTGGTCTTATTACTTTGTGTTTATAATCTATAATCCAAATTGTGTGCCTTATTATTTAAGAAATAATTTACTATGAGTGATAAGGCACAATTTGGATTATAAATTATAAACACAAAGTAATAAGACCAAATCTCAATAAATAAATAGTGTGTGGGATTGTTGGATTTGTTGTTATTTCCTGTTGTTGTTGTTTCTTATCCCCTTGTGTAAAGATTACACGAATTCCATGAGTTCATGCTCCTCGAGCTGTTCTTATTTCCTTGTATTTATAATCTATAATCCAAATCGTGCCTTTTCATTTTTATAGACTTCAATGGACCTAAGAAGTTATTCTTCCTATGAGCTAAAGAAATACATAATTTACTAAGAGAGCTAACTTATATACGGAGGAAGAGGAGCCAACTTACATAATGGTTGATAAAGTCCAGGAAGTGGCGAGGGGTGATGGTAGCAATATGTCCGCCCCTCTTGGCCAGTTTGGTGTTGGCCTTGTGCAAGGTCTGGTGGACATAGACGAAGGCATTGACCAGTGCATCCCGGTGGTTGGGCGGCATCTTGAGTGTGGGGAAGGCCGCTGGGAAGTAGTCAGGTACCAGGTACTGTTGTCACACCACAGCAACATTGGTACAGAAAACAACTTTTGAAAGACCTTCTGTTTAGGAGTAAAGATTGGGAGAAGCTTGTTGAAGGTTATCGGAATGACACACAAAAAAAAAAAAGGATTGGATGAGACAAAAACAATTATCTAATTCTCCAGACCATAGTGGTCACATTAGGGAACAAGTTCTGTTGAAGGTTATTCAAAAAGAACAGAAAATAAAATTTATATGGAACTCATGGACAAAAACTCAAGATGGCTGTACCGTTTAGCATGTATATTGGGATTCAGACACTAAGATTAAACATCAAGAGAGGATGAGGCATGTAAAAAAGGATACTTTTCAGGCCCATAAATCAACTTGCAAGGCAATTTATAAGAAAGCCTTATCTTTGTCTAAGAAAAGAAGAATAGCCTTTAGTTTCACTGTTATAAACTACCCATCAATTGTAGAAAAACTAAAAGATACAGTATTGTGAGGCAATTTGTAGAGTATGCACATTTTGACCCTCCAGAACTCTCTTCATTCCAATTCATCTTGATACATGTCCATCCAAATATATTCCTATAGGATGATACATTCTAGAAATGTCATCCAGCTTTCTGTTGTTGTTGTTGTTTCTTATCCCCTTGTGTAAAGATTACACGAATTCCATGAGTTCATGATCTCATGGAATGGGGTATAGGGGTGCAGCTTTCGTTGATCATGGCACCATGATCCAGGCACACTTTGGTGAAAGTCTGACTTTGCCTGTAGTTTGAGACTTTTACTAGCATGGAAGCCTTGCTGCCAACTCTAACATGAGTACAGACACAGCTCCTTTGTATTCCTGGAGTGGGACCCTTGCTGAGGACCATCAACCGCTGACTCAGGGTTTTTAGAGAGCTTTCTTGTATAAATTGCTTTATTTTCAGATCTCAATTTCTTTCGAGCCTTTAAAGCTTTGAGGTTCAACATTAAAAATAAAAAACTTTCACTAAATGATATAATTCAAAGTATTTCAAAATTTTAGAACCTCTTATAAATGTGTCACACTCACGTTGGGCCTATCCATATCCAGCTTAACAGTGAACTCTCGTCCCACTTGGTAGAGGGCTTCGTCAGACCAGTCTCCGAACCAGTTGAGTACGCAGCGGTTGAAGAGGGCAGGAGAGGTGGCTGCGCGGTCCTTGAGGCCCTCCGAGGAAGGATTCATAGTGAAGACCACGTGGAGGTTCTTCATGACCTGGCCTGTGAACCACTTATAGAGTTCCTCGTTGGAGTCCAGCATCAGTCCCTCGCGCTGGGATCCCTCCTTGCACTGAGTCATCAAGGTTGTGAAGTCATCCCCCTCGAACAGTCCCGGGACTTCTCCGTTGGCAAGCAGGGTGTTCATACGCTCCAGGAACCCACTGTCCAGCACGTTGGACTCGTCTAGGATGAAGCACATCTTCTCATCCTGAGACACATATTACAATTGATGAAATTATGATTTAACTGTAGACTCTGTGAAATGGCATTCTTCAATTGCTATAAGACCTCACTGATATACTTTGTAACAGACTTAATGTCTTAACTTCCTGAAATAATGTAGTGTGCTGATACACTCCACTCCCATTGAGAGTCTCTTGGAGAGAAAAAATGAGTTCCAATTGTCAATAATCCCAACTAATTTACACAATAAAGTTTATCCTATAAAAAGAGCTCCAATTGTCAGATCCCTACAATATATATATACAGTTCAACCTGTCTATAGCACCCTCTCTAAATAGTGCCTTTCTCTCTATAGTGCCCGATTTTAAATACGTAGTACGATGTAAGATTTACATTAAAAGTGAAGTGTCCATAGTTTGCATGAAAACCATTTCTAAGATTCCATCCTTCAGTGTGGCCTATAAAAGCAGAATGATCCAATACAGTATTAGAGCTCTGAGAGGCGGTCTGGTGGATTAAATTGGCGAAACCGCTGGGAGGGTTCACCACTGATGAGCCAAGCCCTCCCAATATATTTTTTCATCGCAGTAAGGACAGTAGAAGTTCGTTTTATGTATAAAAGAAACATTCGCGCTTTTAAATCCTTTTGTTTTATATGTAAAGTGACCTGTCTATATACCCCCCTCTCTCTATAGCATCCTATTTTGGTGAGTCCCAAGAGGGGCGGTGCTATAGACAGGTTTAACTGTATATTCGGAAATGTAAATAGTGCATATGCTTCTTTTAAAACAATTTTCTACTGTCCTTACTGCAATGGGAAAAAATAATGGAAGGGCCTTGCTTCCATCATCATCATTTCAGTGAGGGTAGTAGAAAATAATTTTATTTTAAAAGAAATATATGCATCATAAATAATTCACATTTCCAATGCTATATATTGATTATGCATTCGTATTTCAATATATATTTAAAAAATAGCTTAATATCAATTGGAGATTATAATAACAAAACCTCAGGAGAGTTAATGATAAGGCACACAATTTGGATTATAGATTATAAACACAAGGTAATAAGACCAAATCCAAATAAATAAATAGTGTGTGACGTTTCAGTAACAGCATTGTTACCTTCAGTACTGTTTGTCTGAAGATGGTAACAATGCTGTTACTGAAACATCACACACTATTTATTTGGATTTGGTCTTATTACCTTGTGTTTCTCTGGGAGAGTAGTTTTGCCACTGAAGAGCAATGCCTTCCCTCTTTCAATAGATACCCTTGTCACCATATAAATGTAAACCAAGTAAGGTTTAAAAAAAAAAAAAGTTTCTAAGCCAAAAAATGAATAGAATACTAAAGCAGTTCACCCTTAGTTATAGTGTCCATCAAGTCAGACTTGTGACATATTATTTGCAGCTCATCTAGTGACCTTCCTTGATCCCTTCTATCTAGCAGATAGCAGGAAGGTCTCTTCCTTCAATTTTCCCAACATAAACATTTTTTTCAAAAATATTTTGTCATATAGTTTTTTTGAGAAGTATTTGATACAGAAGTGGTTTGGCAGTGCTTTTTTCATCAATGCTGATTGGGCAAATAAATTTGGCTTTACCGCCTTTTAGGACAACTCCGCCCTTTGCCGGTCCCAAGCCCGGATGAAAAAGGAGGAGGGGGGAGCAGTAACAAGCTCGCTAAAAAACCTGGGCTCAGCTGGCCCGGCTGATAGTACCCTGTAAGGACTCCTAATCTAGGAATACAGGATGAGCAGCGTTTGTACTCCATGTTAGGAACGGCTGCACATGGCGTCTGTTCCTCATGTCAGAGGCGGCCATTTCTTTTGGAGCGAAGTCGGCCTGCCACTGAGTAGTGCTCCCAGTCTTAATGACAAAGGCAGACGCATTCTACTTCACCCAGTCATGATGGTTGTCAAATACCATCAAGGGTCACAACTTGATACTCTAATGATTGAGTGGAGATAAGAAAGAAGAAGAAGAAGAGAACAATTTCTCATCACAAGGATAAGAGAGTGCCTTTCTTCACTATAGGAATGAAGTTGAAAACTTATCCCGACTTTAATTCATTTGTGTGAGCCATCCCATTAGGATGCTACCTGTCCTCTACCAGAGTTGTACTCACACTGGGAGCTACAAATAAGAGTTTTCCATTCATTGGCATTAAGACCAAATGGCATTTCTCAAAACCCTTCCTGTACTTTTCAAAATACCTAAAACCTGCCTTCTTAATCAAACTCTAGTTTATATAAGGTAACAAGACCTAAACCAAATTAATGAAATGTTTGTGACATTTTGGTAACAGAGTTACCATTATCAGACAAAAAAATACTGAATTTGATGATGGTAACAATGCCATTACCAAAACATGACAATTATATAAATGTGGTCTTGTTACCTTATGTTTCTAATCTATAATCCAAATTGTACTTTAGCAACCAATAGTACTTAAATTGTAGTTTATAAGGAAAAGCCATGTTGACAGCTAAGAGAGGGAGTAGACTTACTTTGCAGCCTGACCGGCGTAAGACTTGTCTGAGATCTTCGTCAAAATCTGCAGCGGTGTACTTGTTGTGGACCTGGGGACACACAGGGTGAGCTGAGGCTGGTGGTAGCTACAAGTGAGGACTGACCTTGATCTGGAACACTGTGAGGCCATTCATCCAGGCCACGAAGCGGGAGAGGGTGGTCTTCCCGGCTCCACTAACACCAATCAGCAAGAGATGGCCCTGGAGTCACACACCATATCATTTAATAAATCCATAATGCATTCAGGGCTAAGTTTCTTGAATAAATTTGTATTTCTCAAGTTTTGGCTATAGGAGTATCACATTAACTAAAGTGAATCTAGTAAAACATAACAAGACCAAATCAATAAAACTGTGTGTGACATTCTGGCAGCAACACTGTTGCCAACATCCCACAGACACTTTTATTGACTTAGAGTTGGTCTTGTTTACCTTAGGTTTCTAAGCTATAATCTAAATTGCATATATTCGAGTTTAAAATTAATTTGCCATGAGTATATAACTTTACTCTGCACTTTTAAAAAGACAAGCTTTCATGGTAAAGAGGCCATTTTAGAGGGGTTAACACACACCAAGTAAGGTAGAAATGTTTACCTGGGGTTGTCTGAAGATCCTGTCTATCCTCAGAACATGGTCCAGCACCTCATTGAAGAGCACCAAGGGTACGTCCAGTTCCTCTTCATAGAAGACCTTGAGACGAGCCTTAACATAGTCCCGGAGCTCCTCGCGGTCAACAGGTATATAGTCCTTGGAGAGCCAGTTGCTGTAGAGGATGGGCCGTTCCAGAGCCCTGTCCCGCTGGATGTTGGGGAAGTGCTTGAGAGCCACCATGTCGATGTGGTCATCGGTCCACTGCCGCTCCCCATCTGCCACCAGACGGTCCTGGAAGAGCCTCAGGCCTTCGTGGGCCCACAGTCGCACCATGCCTTCCACAGTGAGGGTCTCTAGAGGGCGGATGGCCTCACAGATGCCCCGTACCCAGCGGGTCAGTTCTCTGGGGCTGTAGACGTAGTGGGGCTGCATGTCCTGGGTGAAATGGTCCTACAACACACCAAGTTGTAGAGAGAACACAACAATCTCTCACTGATTATGAAAGGGAGGATCAGCAGATCATTGACAGACCTAAAACAAAGAGAATTTACAATGAAAATATCACATTTTGGCTTAGGGCCCTCGAATGGCTTTTGATCCAAGCTTGTGAGTTCTACAATTGTTTTGCCTTCTACATGCATTGGAATTAGCATTTTAAGGCATCACTCATGTTTAGGTGTCTCCAAGCGCCCGCCGCAGGCGGGCCAAGGAGAAGGCTGGAGAGGCGCCGACAGAAGTGGGCACCCCGGGGGAGAGAAGGCGAGTGCGCGCCGATTATGAAGGAACCAAGGCAGCGCCGAGCACTACTCCGCACCGCAGGCTTCAAAAATAGTAAAGGGAACATTTGAGGGATCAAGATCAAGCGATCGAGACCCAGAACCCAGGAGGTCTGGTCTTTATCGTCTGGCTTTTATCTCTAAGAAGCTTGTGAGTTTACAATAAATAAACTCATCACTTTATTAATCTGAGAGGACTTGTGGGTAAAATATTGGTTACACTAAGGCCTTGCTATAGTAAATCCCAAAAGGACTTTTGGTTCACTAGTCATAGTTTAGTATATTATAAGATTTACAAAAAAAGGGGGGGAATTATTTTAGTTTAGTTCTAAGGTAAGGTTAGCAAGGTCAGTTTTACTGTACATAGACATTTCTATGTCATATTTTACCTGGGAGAGAAGGTAGAATTCCACCATGGCGGCTGTCAGAGGCTCAGCGTAAGGCTTGAGGGCAGGAATGAGGCGCAGCATGGCGCGGTTGAAGGTGCCGTAGATCTGCTTGAGAGAAGTCTCTCCTGGATAGTCCACGTAGACAATGGGCACGTGGCGGAGGAAGCGGTGGGAGAGGGGCTTGCGGCCAGGATCTGTGGGAGGGTTGCAGGCTCCCACAAACTGGATCCGTTCCAGTTTCACCCCAGGCCTGGTCAGTGGTGCGGTAGAAGCCACCGTGCTCCACAATCTGGCGCAGGAAGGAGATCACCCGCTGCGTGCCGTACTTGTCCATGTCTGGCAAGTTGATCTCGTCACAGAAGAGCACCAACCACTTGCCCAGCTGAATGGGGGACAGCACAATGCCGTTGGGAGTACGGCGGTATTCGCAGTAGTGGTCGAATGTCTTCAGCAGCAGCTCTGGGGTAGTGGCGCTGGAGAAGTTGAGTCCCACAACCTGGTGGCAACAATGACAGTCAACTACTATTATACCAGGTGTTGGTGGATACATCAGGGTCATTTAAAGGGAGACATCCAAATAATTTAGTGCCCACCTTAGAGTAATTAATAATGGAATACTGGGGTTGGTAAAACCTACTTTACCCTGGAAATCATTAGAGTCAACAGTACAGCATTTAAATAACCCAAGCAAATTTTGCCCCCATAAATATTATGTGGTATAAGATATCTGTATGACTGAAGTAGTTGGAGCTGTGGTGAGATATGCAACCATTCTGTAAGTATTGAACAGCACGGCAATATGTAGTTCACCAACTTAAGAGTAACTAACATTCATACTTATTATTTCTTATATATAGATATAGTGTGTTATACTGCATATAGTTGTTGTATATTGGCGGGAGGAAGATATTCATAGAGGGAACCTCTCATGTTTAAACCCTGCCATCCAAACTAGGTAGTTACCAGCTTAGTACACACAGAACATAGCAGTGCTGGTATATTCTATCCTTAGAGTCTCTGGTATCATTAGGAAATATACAAGAGTTTTATTTTAACCTTCAGTGGTTTCCAGAGTTTGTTTATTACATCAGTCTTCACTGACACTAACCTGTAGAAGATTGATCTTATATAGTGGTGCAGAGCACTTTAGGAAATGTGTTGGACAAAAGAGATGCAATATAGCTGAACCCACCTCCATATCAGGCAGGGAACGCAGGGCACTGAAGAGAGTCATGGTCTTGCCAGAGCCTGGAGGACCACACAGTACCAGCGGCTTGTGTTCCGCCAGCCAGGTATATAGGAGGGACTCGTGGCGGACTGTGTCCAGTGTGGGAACCACCACGTCTGGGGCAGCCACCTTGTGGGTCTCCACCTC
>CP092873.1:89241194-89312071 GCA_030710605.1 Cordylochernes scorpioides | reverse complement strand
ACTGGTATGCACTCTTAATTTTAGACTACCATAGCCCAGGGTCAAATTCTGCATAGAGCACTTTATCTTAAAAAAACAACTGATTTCAATGTCTTTCTCTCTCAATTCTTGCACAAGTCAAACCCCACTAGTGAGTACAAGCAAATAAATAGGGCTCTGGCACACTTGTAAGTTCAAAAATCAAACTGCTTTCTACCTATGTTGTTGTTATTTCTTATCCCCTTGTGTAAATATTACACCAATTCCATGAGTCCCTGCTCCTCAAGCTGTTTTATGATAGGTGGCGGCCTCTCCTAAAAGTCCTGTTTAGTGCATCTAATGCAAGCCAAAATGTGTTCTGGAGCTGCAGGTTTCTACCTATGTAGATAGGTGATGCACTTAAAGAAAATCACCAACAACCCAGCATGATTAACATGGCTCGTAACAAATATACTTGGGGGAGTAAGTTAAAAATATATTAAGATATCCCTAGGCCTATTATAATTTTTTATTATTATTAATGTTTTGATAAAAAGCTACATATTGGATTATAGATTAGGAACATAAATTATAAAGACCATATTCAGGTTGTGAAGATGTAACTATTATCTTTGTGCTATGTACAAGGAGAAGAAGTATATCTCTCTGGTGGTTCTAATGTACACTGTAGAGATCAGAACAGTAGTTGAATATATCACACACAGTAAATTTAAACCTCTCACAACCCCCTAAACTCCCTCTCCATCATCTAAAAAAGGACTCCACAGCTGTATGTTTGTGAGTAAATGGGTTATGTAGGAGATGGAAGGTGGCATCACAGGAAGAAAAAAAAAAAAGTTTGAAGGCAACTACACAGATACCATCCTGGGAAAGTGATATACTGCAGATAAAATTCAAGGTCCTCTCTCTTCAATGGTCTTGGCCCACTTCATAACATGGAAGTCTTCTTCTTCTTTCTTATCTCCACTCAATCATATTAAGGTAGCAAGCTTGTAAAGCTTGAGACTTTTGATGGTGTCTGCCGGGGAAGAGTAGAGCTCATCAATGGATTAGTCAATACAGTCAATAATGTGTTTTGGGGTTGCAGGTTGACACTTAGTACATATAGGAAAACCTTGCAACCATTCTGGAAAGTCATTGTTCGTAGATGACCAGACTGGAAATGAAAGACTGTTGTTCTCTTGAAAGAACAGAACCAGTGCTTGTCCCAATCATGATGGTTGTCATGGAAGTCTTATATGGGATAGAAGTTGTGTCTCCATTTACAGTAAAGTTTATAGAAATAGGGAACCCAAGTGGCTACATGGTGGTGGAGATTAACTCTTCATTCTGTGTTTGAGCATTTAGAGTTTAGATAGACAGTCTTGCTAGTTTCACACAGCATCCATGTAGATGCATTATTAGCTTTTTGGTTATTGTCTCATGTTAGCTTCACTTTTTGTTATACCAGATGCTTTAAATTGAATATCTTTGTATTCAAAGTTGTATTGGGATCTACATTTAAAAGAACTCTAGGCCTTCTTTCCAACAATCTCTTTCCACTGATGGTCTTAAGCATTGCTCCACTCCATCATAGTATATCTATTAAGAGCCTTTCTTAGGAACTGTACACTAGTTCAATTTATTGTGTTTTGTAAAAATATATATTATATATAGGTTAGCCCTATATATGAGATATTATCTTGGTTGTACAGTAAAACCTGTCTGAGAAATCACCTCTCTTAGGAGTTGATTTGTAGTAAGAACTGTTTGTTTTCCCAATAATTTAGTTTTCTTAGGCATTTGACTCTAACTTTTTTTAAGCCCCAAAGAACTAAATGTGTTGGATATCCTAAATTAAGAGCATCAATGAATTTGAATAAGAAAGAAGAGTTTCAATGGGAACTCCCAAGGCAGGTTTTACTGTATATAGTCTCAGAAATATATATATAAATCGAGGCACTGCACGCTCCAAGCTTTTCAAATTGTATGGGGGTCTCAAGACAGGACCTATATTCCAACTCCACCAAGATTGGAAATTTAATCCATGAATTCACTCTTTATGAACTTGTATTAATACAATGGGATAATAAAAAAAAAAAAGTATCAGATCATTCAGAATTTGTATAAAAGTAAAACCCTTATGCTCAAAACTGGGCAACTCTGTGCTTCACTTCCATCAATAATTGACAATATGACCCAGAATAAGTATATTGCTACGGCGTTTTATGGTTTCCACAAGTCCATATCTCAGAAGAAGGCCAAGTGATACTCACTCCTCACTTTTTTACTGCTACTTTTTTTGTGTTGATTTCTTGCTTCCCTCTTTCTTTCTTTTTTTTTTCTTTTCTTTTCTTGTTTTTTTTTTCTTTTTCTTCTTACTCTGTATATATCGTTATTTCCTTTGTCTCACTGCTTTGTTCTTATGCATACCTCTGGTGAATCCTGTATAGGGTCAGTGACCCTAAATAAAGGCTTTTTTGTTGTTGTTGTTGTATAAAAGTAAAAAGAGGATTGTTGAAATGTTGGAAGTAAAGTATTAAATAAAAGGTTGATGTAAATAATTTACGACTCCCCACAACATGAAAAATGGTGTTTTCTATAAATCTTTATAGTTGTACCACATTTAAACTCTTGCCCACAATGGTATTGTTGTTGTACAGAAGGGGGGCAGAAAATTATGAACTGAGAAAAGCATGTTTGTTATGAAAGGCTACCAAAACACATGGCAAAAGTTTAGACCTTTTTACAAAATAGTTGAGGATTTAACACTTTTCAAATCAACATTTAAGGAAGTGTAAAACTGTCAGGATACTCATGGAGGTTGTGTCAGTTACAAAGGTGGGTTGTTCATCAGCTCCCCTGGGCGGTAATTTATATTCCAATATCTACTCAGAATGCTATAAAGAAAATAGTTTTTGTTCCCAGGTTTGCTAAGCAGTTGTGTGTGCAGCTCCAGAGAGACGTGGCAGCCATCCTGTCACCCTACTTCTCCACAGATGGGCTGGTGGTGCGAGCCCTGGAGTTTGCTGCCAAGCAGGAGCATGTGATGGACTTCACCCGGCTGCGTGCGCTGGGCTCCCTGTTCTCCATGTTGAACCAGGCGGTGCGCAACCTGCTGAGCTACAACCACTCTCACCCAGACTTCCCTCTCCAGCAGGACCAGCTGGACCGCTTCGTGCCCCGTGCCCTGGTCTACTCTCTCCTATGGTCCTTTGCTGGGGATGGCCGGCTGAAGACCAGGTCGGACCTCGGGGACTTCCTCCGGGGCATCACCACCATCCCCCTGCCCCCCTCCAATGTGGCCATCATCGACTACGAGGTGGGAGGCCCCGGTGGAGACTGGGCCCCCTGGGCACACAGGGTCCCTCAGATCGAGGTGGAGACCCACAAGGTGGCTGCCCCAGACGTGGTGGTTCCCACACTGGACACAGTCCGCCACGAGTCCCTCCTATATACCTGGCTGGCGGAACACAAGCCGCTGGTACTGTGTGGTCCTCCAGGCTCTGGCAAGACCATGACTCTCTTCAGTGCCCTGCGTTCCCTGCCTGATATGGAGGTGGGTTCAGCTATATTACATCTCTTTTGTCCAACACATTTCCTAAAGTGCTCTGCACCACTATATATGATCAGTCTTCTACAGGTTAGTGTCAGTGAAGACTGGTGTAATAAAAAACTCTGGAAACCACTGAAGGTTAAAACAAAACCCTTGTATTTCTTAATTTTTTTTTTTTTTTTGCTTATCCCTAGTACACGTGGTACAGGCCATGATAATCATGGTGGGTAGTTAGCGACTGCTTTTTACTGTAAGCGCATCACATGTCTACACATGTGAAAGCAGTTCGACTTTGCACTTACAAATGTGCCAGAGCCCCGTTTGGTTACTTGCACTCGCTGGTGGGGTTGGACTTTTGCAAGAATCGGGGGGGCCATTGGAGCATTTTTTGTTTTTTTTTTAAACAGAAAAAAGTGTCCAATGCGGGGATCGAACCCGGGTCGTAGTGGTCGTAAACCAAACGGTTTAACCAGCCTTCCACGACCTGTATTTCTTAATGATACCAGAGACTCTAAGGATAGAATATACCAGCACTGCTATGTTCTGTGTGTACTGGGCTGATAACTACCTAGTTTGGATGGCAGGGTTTAAACATGAGAGGTTCCCTCTATGAATATCTTCCTCCCGCCAATATATAACAACTATATGCAGTATAACACACCATCACTATATATAAGAAATAATAAGTATGAATGTTAGTTACTCTTAAGTTGGTGAACTACATATTGCCGCTCTGTTCAATACTTACAGAATGGTTGCATATCTCACCACAGCTCCATTTACCAACTACTTCAGTCATATAGATATCTTATACCACATAATATTTATGGGGGCAAAATTTGCTTAGGTTATTTAAATGCTGTACTGTTGACTCTAATGATTTCCAGGGTAAAGTAGGTTTTACCAACCCCAGTATTCCATTATTAATTACTCTAAGGTGGGCACTAAATTATTTGGATGTCTCCCTTTAAATGACCCTGATGTATCCACCAACACCTGGTATAATAGTAGTTGACTGTCATTGTTGCCACCAGGTTGTGGGGCTCAACTTCTCCAGCGCCACTACCCCAGAGCTGCTGCTGAAGACATTCGACCACTACTGCGAATACCGCCGTACTCCCAACGGCATTGTGCTGTCCCCCATTCAGCTGGGCAAGTGGTTGGTGCTCTTCTGTGACGAGATCAACTTGCCAGACATGGACAAGTACGGCACGCAGCGGGTGATCTCCTTCCTGCGCCAGATTGTGGAGCACGGTGGCTTCTACCGCACCACTGACCAGGCCTGGGTGAAACTGGAACGGATCCAGTTTGTGGGAGCCTGCAACCCTCCCACAGATCCTGGCCGCAAGCCCCTCTCCCACCGCTTCCTCCGCCACGTGCCCATTGTCTATGTGGACTATCCAGGAGAGACTTCTCTCAAGCAGATCTATGGCACCTTCAACCGCGCCATGCTGCGCCTCATTCCTGCCCTCAAGCCTTACGCTGAGCCCCTGACAGCCGCAATGGTGGAATTCTACCTTCTCTCCCAGGTAAAATATGACATAGAAATGTCTATGTACAGTAAAACTGACCTTGCTAACCTTACCTTAGAACTAAACTAAAATAATTCCCCCTTTTTTTTTTAAATCTTATAATATACTAAACTATGACTAGTGAACCAAAAGTCCTTTTGGGATTTACTATAGCAAGGTCTTAGTGTAACCAACATTAACCCACAGGTCCTCTCAGATTATAAAAGCGATGAGATTGTAAACTCACAAGCTTGGATCAAAAGCCATTCGAGGGCCCTAAGCCAAAATGTGATATATTCATTGTAAATTCTCTTTGTTTTAGGTCTGTCAATGATCTGCTGATCTTACCTTTCATAATCAGTGAGAGATTGTTGTGTTCTCTCTACAACTTGGTGTGTTGTGGGTGTGTAGGACCATTTCACCCAGGACATGCAGCCCCACTACGTCTACAGCCCCAGAGAACTGACCCGCTGGGTGCGGGGCATCTGTGAGGCCATCCGCCCTCTAGAGACCCTCACTGTGGAAGGCATGGTGCGACTGTGGGCCCACGAAGGCCTGAGGCTCTTCCAGGACCGTCTGGTGGCAGATGGGGAGCGGCAGTGGACCGATGACCACATTGACATGGTGGCTCTCAAGCACTTCCCCAACATCCAGCGGGACAGGGCTCTGGAGCGGCCCATCCTCTACAGCAACTGGCTCTCCAAGGACTATATACCTGTTGACCGCGAGGAGCTCCGGGACTATGTTAAGGCTCGTCTCAAGGTCTTCTATGAAGAGGAACTGGACGTACCCTTGGTGCTCTTCAACGAGGTGCTGGACCATGTTCTGAGGATAGACAGGATCTTCAGACAACCCCAGGTAAACATTTCTACCTTACTTGGTGTGTGTTAACCCCTCTAAAATGGCCAACTTTTTAGCTCTTTGCTATGAAAGCTTCTCTTTTTAAAAGTGCAGAGTAAAGTTATATACTCATGGCAAATTAATTTTAAACTCGAATATATGCAATTTAGATTATAGCTTAGAAACCTAAGGTAAACAAGACCAACTCTAAGTCAATAAAAGTGTCTGTGGTATGTTGGTAACAGTGTTGCTGCCAGAATGTCACACACAGTTTTATTGATTTGGTCTTGTTATGTTTTACTAGATTCACTTTACAGATAGTTAATGTGATACTCCCATAGCAAAAACTTGAGAGATAAAAATATATTCAAGAAACTTAGCCCTGAATGCATTATGGATTTTATTAAATGATATGGTGTGTGACTCCAGGGCCATCTCTTACTGATTGGTGTTAGTGGAGCCGGGAAGACCACCCTCTCCCGCTTCGTGGCCTGGATGAATGGCCTCACAGTGTTCCAGATCAAGGTCAGTCCTCACTTGTAGCTACCACCAGCCTCAGCTCACCTCGTGTGTCCCCAGGTCCACAACAAGTACACAGCTGCAGACTTTGACGAAGATCTCAGACAAGTCTTACGCCGGTCTGGCTGCAAAGTAAGTCTCTCTTAGCTACCAACATGCCTTTTCCTTATAAACTACAATTTAAGTACTATTGGTTGCTAAAGTACAATTTGGATTATAGATTAGAAACATAAGGTAACAAGACCACATTTATATAATTGTCATGTTTTGGTAATGGCATTGTTACCATCATCAAATTCAGTATGTGAGCTCGAGGAGCATGAACTCATGGAATTTGTGTAATCTTTACACAAGGGGATAAGAAACAACAACAACAGTATTTTTTGTCTGATAATGGTAACTCTGTTACCAAAATGTCACAAACATTTCATTAATTTGGTTAGGTCTTGTTACCTTATATAAACTAGAGTTTGATTAAGAAGGCAGGTTTTAGTTATTTTGAAAAGTACTGGAAGGGTTTTGAGAAATGCCATTTGGTCTTAATGCCAATGAATGGAAAACTCTTATTTATACCTCCCAGTGTGAGTACAACTCTGGCAGAGGACAGGTAACATCCTAATGGGATGGCTCACACAAAGGGAACCGAATAAAAACCGGATAAGCTTTTTACCTTATTCCTATAGTGAAGAAATCTTGTCCTTGTGATGAGAAATTGTCCTAAAAGGCGGTAGGTAAAGCCAAATTTATTTGCCCATCAGCATAGATGAAAAAAGCACTTCCAAAACACTCCTGTATCAAATACAGTTAAACCTGTCTATAGCGTCCCCTCTTGGGACTCACCAAAATAGGGTGCTATAGACAGGTCACTTTTGATGTAAAATGTTTACATTTTAATGTTTAAAATCCAGTGCTATAGAGAGGAAGCGCTATAGACAGGTTTAACTGTACTTCTGAAAAAAACTATATGACAATATTTTTGAAAAAAATGTTTATGTTGGGAAAATTGAAGGAAGAGACCTTCCTGCTATCTGCTAGTTAGAAGGGATCAAGGAAGGTCACTAGATGACCTGCAAATAATGGTCACCAGTCTGACTTGATGGACACTATAACAATAACTAAGTGTGAACTATATTCATTTTTGGCTTAGAAAAAACAAAACAAAAAATTTAACCTTACTTGGTTTACATTTATATAGTGACAAGGATATCTATTGAAAGAGAAAGCATTGTTCATCAGTGGCAAAACAACTCTCCCAGAGAAACACAAGGTAATAAGACCAAATCCAAATAAATAGTGTGTGACGTTTCAGTAACAGCATTGTTACCATCTTCAGACAAAAGTACTGAATGGTAACAATGCTGTTACTGAAACGTCACATACTATTTATTTGGATTTGGTCTTATTACCTTGTGTTTATAATCTATAATCCAAATTGTGCCTTATCATTAACTCTCCTGAGGTTTTGTTATTATAATCTCCAATTGATATTAAGCTATTTTTAAAAATATATATTGAAATATGAATGCATTATCAATATATAGCATTGGAAATGTGAATTATTCATGGCGCATATATTTCTTTTAAAATAAAATTATTTTCTACTACCCTTACTGAAATGATAATGATGGAAGCAAGGCCCTTCCATTATTTTTACCATTGCAGTAAGGACAGTAGAAATTTATTTTAAAAGAAGCATATGCACTATTTACATTTCCGAATATACAGTTAAACCTGTCTTGAGTGACGCAAATGGGTTAACGAGTATCTTTTCTAATTAAAATTTAGTTGTTAATTTGTATGATCGGTTGATTATGTCACAGTCGTGTCAGCCCGTTTTTCTGTGAACCCCGATGAACTGGATAAGTTGAAAGGATGATGATTATTTCCCATTAAATTATGCAAATATTTGTGCTCCTAACCCATCCCGCAGAATATTAACAAATCCTCTTGTTATGAGAATTCGAAACTATTATACACGCGTATGATTATTTAAAATATATATGTGTCTATAATACAGTTAAACCTGCTTATAGCGCCCCCTCTTGGGACTCACAAAAATAGGGTGCTATAGAGAGGGGGTATATAGACAGGTCACTTTTAATGTAAATCGCATCGTACTACGTATTTAAAATCGGGCACTATTTAGAGGGGGTGCTATAGACAGGTTTAACTGTATATATATTGTAGGGATCTGACAATTGAAGCTCTTTTATAGGATAAATCTTTGTTGGTTAAAATTATTTGGGATTATTGACAATTGGAACTCATTTTTCTCTCCAAGAGACTCTCAATGAGGGTAGTGTATCAGCACACTACATTATTTCAGGAAGTTAAGACATTAAGTCTGTTACAAAGTATATCAGTGAGGTCACCAAATTGTAGCAATTGAAGAATGAATAAACTGTCATTTCACAGAGTCCACAGTTAAATCATAATTTCATCAATTGTAATATGTGTCTCAGGATGAGAAGATGTGCTTCATCCTAGACGAGTCCAACGTGCTGGACAGTGGGTTCCTGGAGCGTATGAACACCCTGCTGGCCAACGGAGAAGTCCCGGGACTGTTCGAGGGAGATGACTTCACAACCTTGATGACTCAGTGCAAGGAGGGATCCCAGCGCGAGGGACTGATGCTGGACTCCAACGAGGAACTCTATAAGTGGTTCACAGGCCAGGTCATGAAAAACCTCCACGTGGTCTTTACTATGAATCCTTCCTCGGAGGGCCTCAAGGACCGCGCAGCCACCTCTCCTGCCCTCTTCAACCGCTGCGTACTCAACTGGTTCGGAGACTGGTCTGACGAAGCCCTCTACCAAGTGGGACGAGAGTTCACTGTTAAGCTGGATATGGATAGGCCCAACGTGAGTGTAACACGTTTATAAGAGGTTCTAAAATTTTGAAATACTTTGAATTATTTCATTTAGTGAAAGTTTTTTTTATTTTTAATCTTTTAATGTTGAACCTCAAAGCTTTAAAGGGGCTCGAAAGAAATTGAGATCTGAAAATAAAGCAATTTATACAAGAAAGTTCTCTAAAAATCCTGAGTTCAACTGACCCGGTTGATGGTCCTCAGCAAGGGTCCCACTCCAGGAATACAAAGGAGCTGTGTCTGTACTCATGTTAGAGTCGGCAGCAAAGGCTTCCATGCTAGGAAAAGTCTCAAACTACAGGCAAAGTCAGACTTTCACCAACGTGTACCTGGATCATGGTGCCATGATCAACGAAAGCTGCACCCCTATACCTCATTCCATGAGATCATGAACTCATGGAATTTGTGTAATCTTTACACAAGGGGATAAGAAACAACAACAACAACAGAAAGCTGGATGACATTTCTAGAATGTATCATCCTATAGGAATATATTTGGATGGGACATGTATCAAGATGAATTGGAATGAAGAGAGTTCTGGAGGTTCAAAATGTGCATATTCTACAAATTGCCTCACAATACTGTATCTTTTAGTTTTTCTACAATTGATGGGTAGTTTATAACAGTGAAACTAAAGGCTATTCTTCTTTTCTTAGACAAAGCTAGGGCTTTCTTATAAATTGCCTTGCAAGTTGATTTATGGGCCTGAAAAGTATCCTTTTTACATGCCTCATCCTCTCTTGATGTTTAATCTTAGTGTCTGAATCCCAATGTACATGCTAAACGGTACAGCCATCTTGAGTTTTTGTCCATGAGTTCCATAACAATTTTATTTTCTGTTCTTTTTGAATAACCTTCAACAGAACTTGTTCCCTAATGTGACCACTATGGTCTGGAGAATTAGATAATTGTTTTTGTCCCATCCAATCCTTTTTTTGTGTGTCATTCCGATAACCTTCAACAGTCTTCTCCCAATCTTTACTCCTAAACAGGGGAGGTCTTGCACAAGTTGTTTTCTGTACCAATGTTGCTGTGGTGTGACAACAGTACCTGGTACCTGACTACTTCCCAGCGGCCTTCCCCACACTCAAGATGCCACCCAACCACCGGGATGCACTGGTCAATGCCTTCGTCTATGTCCACCAGACCCTGCACAAGGCCAACACCAAACTGGCCAAGAGGGGCGGACATATTGCTACCATCACCCCTCGCCACTTCCTGGACTTTATCAACCATTATGTAAGTTGGCTCCTCTACCTCCGTATATAAGTTAGCTCTTAGTAAATTATGTATTTCATTAGCTCATAGGAAGAATAACTTCTTAGATCCATTGAAGTCTATAAAAATGAAAAGGCACAATTTGGATTATAGATTATAAATACAAGGAAATAAGAACAGCTCGAGGAGCATGAACTCATGGAATCCGTGTAATCTTTACACAAGGGGATAAGAAACAACAACAATAATAGGAATTAAGAACAAATCCACTATTTATTTGGATTGGGTCTTATTACCTCGTGTTTATAATTTATAATCCAAATTGTGCCTTATCACTCTTAGTAAATTATTTCTTAAATAATAAGGCACACAATTTGGATTATAGATTATAAACACAAGGTAATAAGACCAAATAAATAGTGTGTCATACTCTATATATATATTCCCACTATTTATTTGGATTTGGTCTTATTACCTTGTGTTTATTTCTTCAATATTATACCATTTATACACTCATTCATCTATTAATATACAGTAAAACACACTAAAACAAACCTGGGGTATAGCGAACCTTCCCTTATAACGAACCTGAAATAATCCCCATATCAAAAATTTTATTACAGAGAACTATGGCTATAATGAACCTTTTTTTTTTTTTTTTTGCTTATCCCCAGTACATGGGGTGCAGGCCATGATAATCATGGTGGGTAGTTAGCGACTGCTTTTACTGTAAGCGCACCACATGTCTACACATGTGAAAAGCAGTTCGACTTTGCATTTACAAATGTGCCAGAGCCCCGTTTGATTACTTGCACTCGCTGGTGGGGTTGGACTTTTGCAAGAATCGGTGGGCCATTGGAGCATTTTTTTTTTAAACAGAACGGTTTTAACCAGCCTTCCACCGACCCCCCATAATGAACCATGGCATAGTTAACTACAGGTTCAGTCCCATTGAAGTTCACTATATATGGTGGCTTTTTATTCACTTTCTGATTGGGTCGTTCTCCTTTTTTAACATGGATTTTTTTTCTTTGCTATTGATTAAGTAGAGCAAAGAAATACTATATGTAGGTTTGTTTCACCAATTTTCTTTTTTAAGGGGGTGTATCTTTTAAAAATAATTTTACCTAAGTGTTGTATTTATCTTCTTTTTTTCTTAACTGCACTCAATCATATAAGGTTATCAAGTTTGTGGAGCTGGAGACTTTTGATAGTGTCTGCTGGGGCTTAGCCAATACAGTCAATGATGTAGTTTGAGGTTGCTGGTTGAGAATTTCCCTTAGTACATAGTGGGAAAACAATCTTTTATTGGGATATTTTTTATTGAATAAGAGAGATCATAGAATATAGATTGACTTAACATCCTGTAGTAACATGGCTATCCTGCCGTCCTTTTACCTTTGTTGTTGTTAGTGCCCAAGTGGAAAAATATTTGATCTGTTAGTGACCATAGATCACTTGCAGTTCATTTAGTGGCTTTCCAGTACCTTTCTTGACCCCTTCTTACCAGTTCATTGAAGATCTTCCTTTCATTCCCCCCCCCCCCCCCCAAAAATAAGTGCTGTGACAAGGATGTACCTACTCCAACAAGAATCACCTATGATGTTGAGTGTTAAATAGATGTTCCACCTCTGTTGTATAGAGGAGGGGTGTGAGCTAACAGGAGTGAGGTGCAGGTGAAGCTCTTCACTGAGAAGCAGGCAGAGCTGGAGGAGCAGCAACTCCATCTCAACGTGGGACTCCAGAAGATCCACGAGACAGTGGAGCAGGTGGAGGAACTCCAGAAGTCCCTGGCTCTCAAATCCCAGGAACTGGAAGCAAAGAACCAGGCGGCCAACGCCAAGCTCAAAGAGATGCTGAAGGATCAGCAAGAGGCAGAGAAGAAGAAGGTGCAATCTCAGGAGATTCAAGGCCAGCTCATTGTAAGTACCATTCCTTCCTGGTGAACATCCCGGTTTGTAACAGCTTCTTTTCCTCCCTCCCGCAGAAACAAGAAGAAGCCATTACAATCAAGAGGACCAGCGTCATGGATGACTTGATGCAGGTAGAACCCGCTGTGGTTGAAGCCCAACAAGGTAAGATACACCCTCCTCTTTCATTTTATAATTTTGATAATATTTTCCTCTTCCAAATTGGTGGAAATTTTACCAGGAGGACATTGTTCTAAAAAAGAAATTGCTAAAGAAAAAAGTTACTGCTAATAGCTTAGTATGAAGCAGTCTTCACATGAGAGGCACTTGACATCAATTATATACTCTATATCATCTAAAACTTTTTAAAACTAAAAACAGATTTTCCCGCCCCTGGACACTTTTTATTTTTCCGTTCGCCATTACTCTTCATGTTTCACCTTTCCATACCTCATCCTCAAAGTTAGAAATGTCGCTATTTCTCTTTGAAAATAAATTTTGATTTTTATAAAAAGAAACATTCGCGGTATAATTTCAATTTTCGTTTTACAGATTTTAAGTAATATTAAGTTGTAAATGTACTAGGTACAGATTTCATCTAAAAAAAAGTGATAGGAAAGTGATTAAAAAAACACGTGAAATTGTGTCTAACAGGAGAGGTATAACAATTTCCTTTCTAGTTCAAAAAATATTCTCCAGGCAAAATTTCCATCTATATTTTGGCCATAGAATTGGCATAGGCAATTTACCAGCTAAACACCTCTTTGACAAATTCTGAAGATTTCATGAAATCAAAGTCTGCCCTGGATGGATGAGGGTCATAGCCAAGAGGTGGGCATTCTGAATTTGGCAAAGCTTGTGTTGTGGCTTTGTCACTGATCTGAGTCTGCTGGGTTGTAGAAATGGTCAGTAGATGGTGCTTAGTTTTTGTATCTATTTTAACAGGAGATGCAGCCTTTTATTTTTAGGTAAATAGGGATTAATTTCCTTATTTGTTATATATATCATATTGTCAAGAAGCTCCATTCAGATGGGACACCTGTCAATCATCCATGGACCCCGGGGGGGGGGGGGGGGGGGGACCACAGGTGTGAGGGGTTCTCGGAATCTTATCTGCAAATAAGGAATAGGGACGCCTCAGTGGCTGACGACTCTCATTATTATTATCTTTACCTTGTTATAAGTTGTTTTTATCATCTGACTCTCTCTCCCTATAAATACCTCTTGTATATAATTTTATTGGAGAACTAGAAGGTAAATACCCTTTAGATAAATTAATTATCTCCAAATTTGCCCTTACTTTATTTATCTCCGCGACAATATATACCTGACAAACTTATATCCCACCAGGTCACTTTATAGAGTTTACATATCCTAGACTTTGAAAAAATTAAAGCAAAATAAATCTCAAAAACTATGGCCCATGTGTTGATCATCTATTCAATTCCACAGACTCAGGTCCGTGACATAGCTTCAACAATTTCAGAAAGTTCACCTGGAGACCATGTTTTGATCTATGGTTCTCATTAATCCAGGACAGGCTTTAATTTCATAAGGAACTCGTGAAATTGACCAAAGAAGTGGTTTTCTGGGAAATTGACTGGAGTGAAGAGAAGTATCTTTTTTTCCTAAAGTTTTGTTATCTCTTCAAATAACTTTCCTTTTCCGAGCCTTTGATTCCTACTATTTCCAGATATCATTCAGGCTTTGTAGCATAGTCAGTGTATTGGATACTGTTCAACCATCTTCAAGTATCCTTCAGTTGTCTTCTTTTACAGCCAGCAATATATAACTGTTTTAGAATTCATAGATCTCTTTCTTGTCTGAAACATATTGCCGTGGTCGAAGTAACTTTTCAGCATCACAATCAGGTATTTCAAAGGTGAATTCTTCTTTCATTGCCATTATTATATCCACATGATCCAGGCCCAAATCTTAAAGAGTCATCCTGTAACCTTTATTCCTTGGGGGGTTTAATATATAACTGTTTAAGATAGAGTGGAAATTGTTTTACTTTTACAGTGAACATATTATCCAACTTTTCCCCTCTTTTTCTTCTAAGTCTTTCTCGATCTAAATTTTCTTCAAATCTTCCCCTCTTTCTTTAATATCGATTTTTATATTATTATTATTATTTTCTTATTTTTGTTGCCTTTTATTATTTTGCAGTAAGCAAATTTGTTATAGCTGCAGCATTTTTATTTACATTAATATGTAATTTAATTTTTCCTTTTTAAGTGGGTTCCTAATTTATGTAAAGAGTTATTATTTTATATTTATATTTTTATATATTATGTTTTTAAATAATCATTTATTATTAAAACTATATTTTGGCGCGGTTGGTTATACAAAGTGAGTCTCAAACCAGATGATACATTTCAAAATGCCCATTTTCATGATGTATTGTTAAAAAATGGTTTGTTTCGGAATAAAATAGAGCAATTTTTAAGGAGATTTACACATAAACTGGTAAAACTGGTAATAAGACCAAATCCTAATAGTGTGTGATGTTTTGGTAGCAGTATTTTTCACCATCATCAGACGAAAAGTATTATGAATGAGCACATCATTATAATGTGACATTCAATACTTTTGTCTGATGTTGGTAACAACACTGTTACCAAAACATCACACACTATTTATTTAGTCTTATTACCTTGTGTTTTTAATCTATAGTACAAATTGCGTCTAAACATTAAAACTGAAAAGATAATACAAAAATGATTGGTATATTTATCATTTTACCATCTTTTATCTTTCTCTCCAAAATATGCGAATTGGCATGTTTCGAACAAATTAGTATAGTAGAAGAACCTCCCTGAGACGACTCTTGGTAGAGGACAGTTTTCAATGCCAAATTACCATTTTTACTACACCAATACCTCGCTTTGCATCGTTTCGTTTTGCGTTTTTTTTTTTTTTTTTCGAAGTTGCGTCGCTGCTTAATTTTTACTGATTTTCACTGTGCGTCGTTAGATTTTTGAAGTTACGTTGTTTTGGATTCAAGTCTTTAACTTTTTTTTATTATTATTATTATTTTTTCTTAAAATATGGCAACACCTTTGTTTTTGATTGCGCCTTCACATATTTTCACTTTGCGTCGTTTCAATTTGTGTCGTGTTTTTTTGGAACGTAACCCCAATGCAAAGCGAGGTATGGGTGTATTTAGTAACTCTCCGGTAAGAAGACACCTCTCCTTAAAGGACACTTTTGCTCTGCATTTAGGTGTTGTCTTTTACAGAGAGGTAGTTTTACTGTATAAACTTTGATTAGCCTATATGGTAAGGTAGTAAATCATTAATTGTGGGTTTTACTGGTCTGAACCCTTTAGAAAAACTTGCTTTACTTATCCTGAAACAAATCATATTATTATAAGTGAGTTATAATGTGTGTGCATTTTAAATGTATCATATGTTCTAGCTCACTCAGCTTTTTTTTTTTTTTATGTTTTGTTTTATTATAATTCCTTGTTTAGTTTAACCCCCCCTTGCTGCTCCTGGCAGCTGTTAAGTCAATCCGCAAGCAGCACCTAGTGGAAGTACGGAGCATGGGCAACCCTCCTCTGCTGGTTAAACTGGCATTGGAGTCCATCTGCCTTCTGCTCGGAGAGTCCGCAACGGATTGGAAGTCCATCCGTTCTGTCATCCTGAGGGACAACTTCATCACCACCATTGTCAACTTTGAGACGGACCGGATCACGTAAGGCTCCCCCCCCCTCTCAGTGTTGGTTGTATATTTTTAACACCCCCCGGTAGAGTTTGTGGCGTGGTGTGTCATACCGAATTAACCAGCTTGAGACTTAATTTTGGTTCACACACACTTGGTGGTGTTTCCTATTTGACTAGGATTTCAATTGAGATATAGTTGAGATTCCATTTTTTTTCTCTGTTTCTTCTTTTGAATTCTTTATTTCCTTCTTTCTTCACTCCTCGTTCTTATTCAGAAATGTGCTATTTGGGTTGCAATTGAACAACAAAAAGGTAATAAGACCAAATCCAAAGTAAACTACATGGTAGGTTGCAGTATTTGTTTATCTTAATCTTTTTGGAATCCTGCTGACAGGGATCCTTTTGTTGATGGATATACATTTGTTATTACAGACTCAAAAAAAAAAAGTTGAATCTTTAGTATTCCCCTTTGATCTGATGTGACCTTGCTGTAGCAACACAAACTCCACACTCCCTTTCTCTTATCTTGTCAATGTCAAAAGTCCCTCAATTTGGTTATCAGCCAGTGTTTTTATTGAACATTAGAATCATTTACCCTGTTGGCTGTGTAAATTAGATTCTTATCAAGCTAATTTTCATATTCCACAGTTGACACTATCAAAATGACTCCTTCCATTACTAACACATTTTTTTTTTTTTTACAGTTTTATGCAGGAACAGAGTCAAATATTGAGGAAATGAATGGCAGAACAAATTCAATATGCAAATTAGTCTATTATCAAAAAATAATTTGCATATTCATAGTTTAAAAATTCTTTGACAAGGGGGAACTTCTGATCTAAAACTATATATAATTTTATAGTAGTTATATTTATCCAGAGAGTCAAATATATGATGGAAATGTATATGAAACAAACAAACTGTTCAAGAATGTATCCATCATTTTGATATTCCTCTTCTTTTCCCAAGTTTATGCCTTCTAAGGTGCACTACCTATGTGGTTGACTGGATTTGGTCTTGTTACCCAATGTTGTAAGTGGATGAGGTGGCTACAATAGAGAGAGTGAGTGGAGGATTGAGGTGTTGATGGCTGCCAGCTGTGAAGAGCATCAAGAGACAACACCTGGTGGAGGTCCGCAGCATGAGCAACCCTCCCGCGCTAGTCAAGATGGCCCTGGAGTCCATCTGTCTTCTCCTGGGAGAACCTGCGCCGGACTGGCGTGCCATCCGCTCTGTCATTATCAGAGAGAACTTTATCTACACCATTGTCAACTTTTCTACAGAGAATCTGGCGTAATCTCTCTCTTATCCTCTAGATGTTCTGCATGGTTTGGTTTTTGCTTCTGCATTTCTTCTTTGGTTTCTTCTTTTTTTGTTTTAATATTAACCCTTTCGCTTCCCATCAGCTGCTCTTGCATACTGTTGAGCCTCAACCTAAATGCCACTCATATGCAAGCGCCTGATTTTGAGCTTTAGATGCTTATAATGCGCTCGCATAATATACCCCCACCAACATATATTTTCCTGGTTCAATAGATATTTAAAGTGTATTTGATGGTATTGGGGGTTTGATAAGCATTATTACATAGTTGTAAATGGCATAGGTTTAAATATAGATTTATAGGGGATCTGTTAAAAAAGAATATTCAAAAGATAGAAACCTCTTAAATGTAAGCAATAAGATAAAAAAGGCCTCTGAGAATAAGTTTCTTGCTTTATTTACATATTCTCTCACTAGAATGTATAAACAGCTCGAGGAGCATGAACTTATGAAATTCATGTAATCTTTTACACAAGGGGATAGGAAACAACAAAAGAATGTATAAATAAAGCAAGGAACTTATCCTCAGAGGCTGTTTTTTTTATTATTATTGGGTAAAAAAGAATAAGTTGGCACTTTGGGACAAGTCTGCTCATATAATAAATACCAGCATTGACTAGCAGCCAGCAACATGTGCTAGCTACCATATCTGGCAGCGAAAGGGTTAAACATTTTGCATGGGTTTATTGTTTTTGATGATTTTTTTTTTTGTTCATTCGGATAGCATGACATTTGGCATGTAGATGCATGTTTACATGTGTTGTGGTTTTAAAAATTTTGAGTTTTTGCACTTTTTTTTTTTAACTTTATACGACAAACAATCTTTATTATTGTCTATACAATATGCTCTAACTCTGTGTAATACAGCAAAACCTTACATATAAAATGAAAGGATTTAAAAGCACAAATGTTTCTTTTATACATAATACAAACTTCTACTGTCCTTACTGCGATGAAAAAATATATTGGGAGGGCTTGGCTCATCAGTAGTGAGCCCTCCCAGCGGTTTCGCCAATTTAATCCACCAGACCGCTTCTCAGAGCTCTAATACTGTATTGGATCATTCTGCTTATATATGCTATACACTGAAGGATGGAATCTCAGAAATGGATTTCAAGAAAACTATGGACATAAGCTTATAGGACAATAGAATTACATTCATAGAATTTCATTCAGAATTACAGTAAAGCCTTGATGAAATAAACTGGGGGTATATATATATATATATATATAGAAAATTTTCTCTCATTGAAAAAAAAACTACAATATGTTCTGATATAATATTGTAACACCATAGTGTCAATTATGGTTATAGTCAATTAAAAGTGAAGTCCCATTGAGATTCACTATAGCAGGGTTTTGTGCTATTAACGAAATTAAAGCCTGGAGAAAAATTTGAAGTGAATAAGCTTGTGCCATTGCTATGATTAGTAGCCATACCTATCTTTTAATTTTTCTAAAAAAAGTAGTCACCTACAGCCATTAAATTGTCATGAAAAAAAAAATCCTGTGGCCTCAACAAATATAAATATCAGCCTGGTAAACTTGTAATAAAAATTCAAAACTATTTTAAACACGTAAGATTCTTTTTGAAATTAAACAATTTCTACTGCCCTTTGTGCAATGGAAAAATTAATGGGAGGACCTGGCTCATCCGTGGTGAACCCTCCCAGCGGTTTCGCCAGTTTAATCTACCATACCGCTGTTATATTGCATTTTTGGAACTTCCTTTTATAGTGATACTGATGCTAGACTCTTGGAATGAGTATTTTAGATGAACTATGGACATAAGCTTTGAGGACAGTAGAATTACATACAATTATAAAAACTTGTAATTAACTTTTATTTAGTTCTATATTTTCTATAGCAAGGATTTATAAAGGCACAATTTGGTTTGTAGATTTTAACTACAAGGTAATAAGACCAAATCTCCAAATAAAGTGTGTGTGATGTTCAAGTAACAATGTTGTTACCGAAATGTCGCACATTAATTATTTGGAGATTTGGTTTTATTACCTTGTAATTATATATCAAGGATCCAATTTTGGCTGAAAACTCTTTTTGTCAGCTAAAAATACTAAAATGTTTTGAAAATAGAGCAATCTATAAATAAATATTTAAATAAAAAGGTATTTATTGGATCAAAATATAATTTATTTTACTATTATTTCAGTTGGCTGAACGCTAACCTTTATCAAGGTATTATAACATTTTAAAGTGTGAAAAAACAGTACAAATGTAATATTGTACTGGGATAAGGTGCATAAATTTAGAAAAAGGCATCTCCTTATCGTGCAACTAAAAGTTGCTAATGGCTTGCTCCAAGCTTGTGTAGCATTCTCACACAATTCTGGCCTTAACTACCCGTTTCATGATTTTTCAGGATGCCTTAATGACCAATTTTTTGGTCGTTGAGGTACAGCTTGCACCACGCTGATGAGGACCAACAGCCCGAAACGCGTCCGTGGTTAGCTTTTCTTGATTAATCAAGAATGGGTATTTGGCCAATTCTGGAATAATTAGAAATCAACGAGAATAGTTGATATTTATTCCGATAGATGGCGCAAGCCATTAGCAACTTTCAGTTGCACGATAAGGAGAAGCCTTTTTCTAAATTTTAAAGTGTGTCAACAACAAACTCAGCGCCACAAAATGTCAATAGAATTAAATTTAAATACTAAAATGTGTGCTCAAGTTAAATGATCCTGTCTTAGGTTGTGTGGTTCTACTTATGGAAAGACAGGGTTTGGCTGCTTTTCGCTAGCTTTCTTTTTTTTTTTAATATTTCAATAGAAACATAAGGTAGAGCAAGACCATATCCAAATATATTTTTTTAAACAAGGTCTTCTTACCTTACGTTTCAGGTCTATAATCTAGATTGTGCTTCATGCCATATATGTTGTAAATTTTTTAAAGAGCACATTATTTTTAAAATAAGTAGGCTATGTCATCATTTTCTTGGCTATTATGTGTATAGAAGCATGTCATATTGAAGTTTTTGACATTGTTGGCTTTAGTAATTGCTTGGTTGTGTGTGCAATTTGACAACTACTGAAGGAAGTGTTCCTAACAGATATGTTTCACAGGGATGACATCCGCAATAAAATGAAGAACAAGTATCTTGCCAACCCAGACTACAACTTTGAGATGGTGAACCGGGCCAGCCATGCCTGTGGTCCCATGGTGAAGTGGGCCATAGCTCAGGTAGAGGAAGCCATTGTGTATTGTGGGTAGAGGTACAGCTGTGATGGTGGTCCAGATCAACTATGCAGACATGCTGAAGAGAGTGGAACCTCTGCGCAATGAACTGAGGAGCCTGGAGGAGGCAGCTGAAGAGAACAAAGCCAAGGCTGAAGAGACCAACTCAGTGATCGCCCAGCTAGAGCAGAGTATTGCCGCCTACAAAGAGGAGTATGCCAACCTGGTCAGCCAGGCCCAGGCAATCAAGGCCCATTTGTCAGCTGTCCAAGCCAAGGTGGACCGATCCATCGCCCTGCTCCAGTCTCTGGGCTCAGAGCGCAGGCGCTGGGAGGATTCCTCAGAAACCTTCCGCAACCAGATGGCTACCATCGCTGGAGATGTCCTGCTGGCCTCTGCCTTCCTCTCCTACGCAGGTAATCCTTCTGTTCCATACTTCTTTCTTATCTCTATTCAATCATATCAGGGTATCAAACCTGTAGTGTTTGAGATGGTGTCTGTTGTGGGGATAAGTTTAGCTCATCAATGGATGAGCTAATACAGTCAATGGATGTGGAGAGGGGTTGCAGGTTGACACTTGCTATAGTGGGAAAACCTTGCAACCACTCTGGAAAGTCATTGTCCATAGATGACCAGACTTGAGTCTGGAAATCAAAGACTGCTGTTCTGTTGGGAGGACAGAATTGATGCTGGTTCCTTCTGCTCTGTACCAGTCCTGTGCAGCAGTCCATCTTTTTTTAACCTAGCATGCCAACTTTGAAAATATTTTTAGTGTAGATATTTTATGAATAATGAATTAATATATGCATTAAAAATAGTTTCTAGGGACATTGTTTACTAATGTTGCCTGAACAGGTATTTGTTCTTGTCTTGTCCTTTAAGTAGAAGAGCTGTGCTCAAGGCAAAAAATATTTAGAGAATTTTGTACAATTACACAGAATCCTTTTTCTCTAGACGTGTTAAACACCATCACCTAGAATGATAAGCCTTAAAATGCAGACTGTATAGGAATATTTCTCCAGGACTGGGACTGCATTTGTTGACATGCCTCAGAAGAGCCTCAATAAAAATAAACTTCCAAGTGAAAAATATATAAGCAAAGTGAACAATACACTAGTTACAACAATTGGTGGATTAAATTGGTGAAATCGCATCTCAAATGTTTTTCACCTTCAGCTCACTCTAATTGTAGAAATTATATACACTCATGGACAAAACTTAAGGTAGTTGTACCTTTTATCATGTATATCGGGTTTCATACAATAACTCTGAAAGATATTACAGTGATCTTTAATGAAGACACACAAGATAACCAAGTGTGAACAAAATTGCCTATATCTCCTTCAAAAAATAGATGGCCGGCGACATCAAAGACTTTCCATTCTCTTGATTTTTATCCCTATATTAATAAAGAACTAGTGTAGAATAATTCCATCCTCCATATCCCTGTGATCTGTGGCTGTCATGGAGGTAACACCAAGTGTGTGTCCAGGTTACTACGACCAACAGTACCGGCAGAATCTCTTCAACAACTGGTGCACCCACCTCCAGCAGGCCAGCATCCAGTTCAGGCCTGACTTGGCTCGCACCGAGGTACAAACCACACCCACCCAGGGAACTTTAATATTTGCTGAGGAAGCCAAAATTGGTCCATAGCTTCAGTGGTCTCAATTAATAGATGTGTATTTGAGAAATACTCCTAATCTTTCAAATTGTTATGGAAATATTGTGTTAAATGGAATTACACTAGAGTCTCCCATGTCAGACCATAGCCTAAATACAGCTTTGACTCTGTCTCTCCTGGATTTGGCCTTTCACAAGAGACCTTATTTCAGTTGAAAGATTGGCTTTACCTGACAGAATCTCTGATGAGAGACCACTTCCAGGAGAGGCAGGCCTGGTTTATCCCTGTTTTGAGATGGTCTTTCATGGGAGAATTCTACTGTACTAGAGAATGACCATTCTGTGATCTCGAAATACATCCAGTCTTTAGCCTCATTCAAAAATGTCACCCTAATTTTTTTATTATCATTAACATCATAACTATTATCATTAATATCTACAAGTTCCTTTTTTTTTTTTTCGGTTTACACTCCTGGACAAAACTTGGGGAAGTTGTACCTTTTAGCATGCATTTATTTATTTTTATTTTTTTCAAAGGAGAACATTCAAGTTTACCTGAAATCTGCCATTATATAAGAAAATAAGAGTGGTTTATGCTTATGAAACTATCTTGTGTTTTTGTCCACGAGAGTGTTTTTGTTATAAGAAAAATGTTGTAAAAGATGTGGGTGGTGGTTGTCAGTACCTGTCCTCTGCGGATGAGAGGCTGAGGTGGCAGGCCAACTCACTGCCCTCGGATGACCTCTGCACAGAGAATGCCATCATGCTGAAGAGGTTCAACAGGTATCCCCTCATCATTGACCCCAGCGGTCAAGCCACAGAGTACATCATGAATGAGTACAAGGAGAAGAAGATCACCAAGACCAGGTATGTCTTCCCATCTCGCAACCCAATGTTGAAACCTTATTGCCCTAACACCCTCTCTTACAATACCAACTTGGCATCCTAAATCTAAGGTCCCTAGTTGTTATGTCCCAATTGTTTTAACTGGGATTCAAGCAACCTGGGGTATCCCCAAGTGATGTTTATTATAGCGAGCTTCATTCCACGAGTTAAACAGCGGCCACTCCCAAAGGTCTTGTTTAGTGCTTCTAATACAAGCCAAAATGTATTCTGAAGCTGCAGGTGCCAGGCTATATTTTGGGCAAATGAGCGGACAACATCCCTTATTTCCTGGTTGAACGGCAGCTATAATCCAAGGGTAATGTACCTTGCCAAAATACTCGAGAAGGTGGTGTCTGATGAATAAAAGAGATTTTAATGAAATTTTAATGACTTGTTATATACAAGGTATGTCCCATAAGTTCCCGGACTGGGTCCATAAAAAAAAAGGTAAGATTTTTTTTTTAATTTTTTTATTAAAACTTTTCAAAGTAATCCCCCCTTGCTTCAACGCACCAGCGCCATCATTTCTCCCAATTGTCGAAACAGTTTTTATAGGCCTCTTTCGGAATGCTCTTCATTGCCAGCAGCGATTTTTCTATTATGTCTTCCCTGGTGTCAAAATGTCTTCCTTTTAGAACTGCTTTGAGTTTGGGGAACAGGAAAAAGTCATTTGGTGCGATGTCTGGGGAATAGGGTGGTTGAGGTAGGATTTCTGTCCCGTTTTTCGCCAAAAAATTCTTCACCAAGTGCGCTGTGTGAGGGCGGGCATTGTCATGGTGTAGGATCCAGTCACCATTAGTCCATTTTTCTGGCCTTTTTTTTCGAATCGCTTCCCTTAGACGGCGAAGAATGCTCAAATACATTTCCTTAATAACTGTTTGGCCTGCAGGAAGATACTCGTGATGAACAATGCCCTTGTTATCCAAAAAAGCGACCAGCAACACCTTGTTTCTGGATTTCAATATCCTGGATTTTTTGGGTCTAGGCTCACCCTGACCTCTCCACTCGGCAGATTGACGCTTGGTTTCAGGGTCATAGCCATAGACCCATGTCTCGTCGCCTGTGATTATCTTGTCTTTCCATTCCGGATCCGTTGTTGTCATTTTCAACATGTTCTCACAGGTTGCAAGCCGACACAGTTTTTGCTCATTAGTGAGGAATCTTGGGATGAATTTTGCAGGAGTCTTTTTGAGCTTCAAATCTTTGGTTACGATCCTTCCAATCGTTGTTTTAGAGATGCCTGTGTCTTGCTCTAGCTCCAGCAAAGTGGTTCGAGGATTTTCTTTTATCAAATCGGTGATTTTTTGCACATTTTGGGCGTTCTTGCCGAGGATCATCTTCAATAGAAATTCTGCCAGCTTTAAATCTAGAATGCCATTCAAAAACAGTTGTTCTCTTTGGGGCGTTATTGGGGAATGCTTTATTAAGCATTTCAAAAGTGTCGGTTGCTGATATTTGAAGTTTCACACAAAATTCTATGCAAATCCTCTGCTTCAATTTTTGTTCCATCGTAAAATCGCCGCAGCGCAAGGTGTAACCTTTAAATAAATTAGAATAACTTTTGGCGCACGCGCACGTACCGCCTCGATATTGGTACCACCGTGTTGCCAGATATTTTTTCTATAATAAACTGTCAAATTTATTTACATTTTTCATTTATTTATTTTTTTATGGACCCAGTCCGGGAACTTATGGGACATACCTTGTATTTATATAAGGTAACCAAGAGCTAGCTACCCATGATGTTTTGTGAGATAAATTTTATCTCTTGCACAAGAATTTAAAATGACTACTAGGAGAGCATTCATGCTTTGTTAACACCCCCCATACTTTTGTGGGGTTTAGTATAATTTCATACATTCTGCAATTCAAATTGCACATTTAAAAATAAATGGAAAATGTGTTTTTATTTATACCAAGGATACATATTGGTAAAACAAGCCATGATAATCATTGGTGAGTTGACGCCCTACATAGCAGCTTGTATTTACAAGATGTCAGAGCCTCATTTAGTTATTTATGTTTAATAATGGGGTTTAACTTCTCTATGTCTGGGTACATTAAAGTAATTTTGTTATAAAATATATTACACGATTTGATCTTGTTCCTGGTCTGTGAAAATAACTATCTTCAATTTCTATCAGACTTCTACAACAGAATGTGTTTTTGCAGCTTCTTGGACGATTCCTTCCGCAAGAACCTAGAAAGTGCCCTGCGGTTCGGTAACCCACTCCTGGTCCAGGTAAGGAAGATTGGAACTCCCTATCTTTTAATAGTTTGCATTCCATATTTATCCTGAAACACAGGGATTTTAGTCTCGGAACATTCTCTTTTTCCCAATAAATACAAATGCTGGTTGGGTAACTAACTTACCTTGGACCCAACTCTGGATTCTGTGGTGTCCAGGACGTGGAGAGCTACGACCCCATCCTCAACCCTGTCCTCAACCGGGAGGTCCGTAAGACAGGGGGCCGTGTGCTCATCACCCTGGGAGACCAGGACATCGACCTCTCCCCATCCTTCTGCATCTTCCTCTCCACCAGGGACCCCACGGTGGAGTTCCCTCCGGACATCTGCTCCAGGGTCACCTTTGTCAACTTCACAGTCACCCGCAGCAGCTTGCAGAGCCAGTGTCTCAACCAGGTACAGCTCCACTGCCTGGGTTGTTTGTCTGTTTGCCAACTGACTGGGTGGCCCTAGGTGCTGAAAGCCGAGAGACCAGACATCGATGAGAAGAGATCAGATCTCCTTAAACTACAAGGTAAGACACCATTTTTTTGCTTGGATTGAAGAAGGTAATTTGAAAAGGTGGGTATTAAAGTTGAAATAAAGTAATGAATATATTCTATAGAAGTTTCACAGTATAAGAATAACTATAAATTACCTTCTAAAATTTTTTTATTTTATGGTGTAAAAAAAATAAACAAAATTGCAGCCTTTCATGAATATCTATTGAAACTGTTGAAGGTATTTCTTTTAGAACAGAGGTTTATAAAGTCAGAAGAGCGATGTTCAGATTTTTATGTTGTTAAAAAGCTTAGTAGCAAAGTCATTTACTGTCAAAGACAATTCTAATTATAATACTAAGCCATTCAACACTAGAAAAAAAATGTGTGGTAAAAAAAAAATTGATTATATATTTTTCTTTAGTTAACGTTTCTATAATTGTATTTGGAAGTAGAAAAAAAAATCTTTTAAGTCTTATATGCATTAAGTCTTGATCATATGCTCTTTCTTATCTAGCTAGTTCATCCAGTTCCTTTATTTTTTTTTAAATAAGAAGAATGTCAATGTGTTATGATATTTGTTGTCTAAGTTAAATTAGGGTTATAAAGGATTTAACTTCAAAGAGAGCCTACCCCAAACTCTTTAATTCCAAATCATCCCTTATTCTTTCAACAATTCTCCTGCACATATGCATCTGTCCGCAGGAGAGTTCCACGTCCGACTCCGGCAGCTGGAGAAGTCACTGCTCCAGGCTCTCAATGACTCCAAGGGCAGGATCCTGGATGATGACAGTGTGATTGGCACACTGGAGCAGCTGAAGCACGAGGCCTCAGAGATCTCCAGGAAGATGGAGGAGACAGATCGGGTGATGGCGGAGGTGGAGACAGTGTCCCAGCAGTACCTGCCCTTGTCCCAGGCCTGCTCCAGTATCTACTTCACCCTGGAGGGGCTCCACCAGGTGAGTGACAGGATGAGGTACAGATGTCTAGGGGTCTCTTATTGAATTAAATAGTTTTCTATTGGTTGGGGAACCTATATTTTGTTGTTTCTTATCCCCTTGTTTACCCAAACTTGCTCAAAATGTAGCTTGGCACCTGCAGCTCCAGAACACATTTTGGCTTGTGCCTTAGATGCACTAAACAGGACTTTTAGGAGAGGCCGCTGCTTATCATAAAACAGCTCGAGGAGCATGAACTCATGGAATTGGTGTAATCTTTACCTATATTTTAGATGACCCTGTTAAACCAACAATCTTCCAAATCTGCCTCCATTAAATTAGAAGTTGACCTTATCTATATATGTACCACACTTAGATCATTTGTTGCTTGGAAGTTTGTTTAGAAAAATATATATAGCTACATCAACCAAATATTTATTTAATTCCTAAGGTAATAAGACCAAATCTAAATAAATAAATAATGTGTGACGTTTCAGCATTGTTACCATCTTCAGACAAAAGTACTGAATGAGAAATTTTACCACAGCATGTTTTAAATAGTTACACTGTTATTAATTAGTTATCATAAATAGAATTAAAACATGCTGTGGTAAAATTTCTCATTCAGCACTTTTGTCGGAAGATGATAACAACGCTTTTACCGTGTTATAAAACGTCGCACATTATTTATTTATTTGGATTTGGTCTTATTACCTTGTGTTTATAATCTATAATCCAAATTGTGCCTTATCATTATTTAATTCCTGATGTTTCAGTGACCTGCTGAAATGTCATGAATTAGGTAGAGGCTTATAAACTTCTAAAAACTTTATAAGGAAGGCTTTCTATTTGATACCTATTGTCTAAGATATATCTACCTAATATAACACTTATATAGGGAGATTTGTGGGGACATACATGAATGGATGGTATTAAAGACTGCATGGACATACAAGAAATCTTGGACAAATGTCATGATGGAGTGATAAGAATCAACACGCACTTTGGATGTAAATGTAAAGGATGATTTATAATGGAAGTTGTCTGTGTGAACCCAGGTCCACTTCCTCTACCAGTACGCCTTACAGTTCTTCCTGGACATGTACAATGACGTGCTGACCAACAATGTCCACCTCACTGGAATCCTAGACTACTCCGAGAGGCTGTCCATCATTACCGCAGACCTCTTCCAGACTGTGTACAACCGCGTCACGCGCGGAGTGCTCCACCAAGACAGACTCATCTTTGTGCTGCTGCTCTGCAAGATCTATCTGCGTGGACAGTCTACAGGGTAACCTCTCTCTGTCTATTATAGATGTATTTTGTCCTCAGCTTTTCTTTGTAAACAAAGTTCTCCTAATGTGCAAACTATGATGCTCATTAGTTTATAAAAAGAAGGGACATTGGTATTAACCAAAGAATTAAAATCCAATAATCACCCAAAGGTATCTTTAATTAAGGATTAATAGACGATCGTCTATACAACAACAACAACAACAAAACAGCTTTATTAGGGCATCTTGCCCTGTACGGATTCTCCGTGGAGTTACAGACAATATCAACCATAAGAGAACAGGTGAAAATATAGTATTTACAGTCAAGGTATGTCAAACAGGGTGACTTTTTATTGTGCCCCTGTTCTTCTCTCTTCCATGAGTGCAATTTTATTCCCAACCGCTTTTTGAAAGTTGAACAGTTCAATTGCCCAACTTTTCTTATCTGAAACAGTTTTTATTAGCTTTATTGAGTTCAAATGTGGTCTAGGAAGACTTTTCAGGATCTTTTTTCTCTCTCCTTCCAGATCCCCGCATTCGGCAATAAAATGGTATATTTCATCAGTTATCTGACTTCCACATAACCCACAGTACAAATCTTCTTTCTTAATTGCGTAAATATGATTTTCTTTGATCATTGTTGACATTAATCTGATCTGTGCAATAAAACTCACTAAAGCTGAAGACAAATTATATGAAAGATAATGTTCTGGAATAAACGAATCATAAAGTAACCTATAGTTTGAGTATGTTTTCGTAAGAGATAATTTTGCCAGATCTTGCTGCAATAGCTGTTCAATTTTTATTTTTAGTATATTCGGAAGTTCGATCTGTATGTCATCATAATTTAACCTATAGTTTAGCCATGTGAGTCCACAATGATTGATGATATCCATAATATTCTTACAGAATCCTATAGGTTTTTTTGTCATTAAGGAAATTTCCTTCAATCTATTCCAGCATAGCTTAGGTAGTCTATTGTCTTCCATTTTTTGTAATCTAATGAAATATTTCAAAATTAATTTGATCGTTGTAAAAGTCAAAGATATTCTGCCTGTTTCCAGCCTTACAATGTACCCTGGTATATATCTTGGTAGATTCAGAAAATTTTTGATAAACGTATTCTGTAATTGGTCTATAATATCCGTATTGTCCCAAGCCCACACAGGGGCCGCATAGAGCAGTATTGATTTAATAACTGAGTCAAATAGATTCAGAGCAACTTTTAATGAGTTAATTTTTTCTTTTTTTATCAGTCTAATAGTTGCATTTATTGCCGTATTTGCTTTGGCTTTATAAAAGAGGGCTACCTTTTTACTATTAATAGTGGAAGTGAATGGATATCCCAGATATGTAATATTGGACGCAACAGTCAGTGGGGTGTCACCCCAGTACCAGTTTTCGTGTCTTGCGGTCTTCCTCCATTTCTGAATACTATTATTTTGGACTTATTTTCATTTAAAACTAATTTGTTCTTATCCAGGTAAGACTTTAGTAAATTGATTTTAATTTGAAGATTAATTATCGATTCTCCAATTATGGCTATGTCATCCGCATACATAAGTAGGTGTAAAACGCCAAAATCAGGGAGATGGAATCCTGTAAGTGCTGAGTTATTATAAAGTTCTATTAGGTCGGCCATATATAGTATAAATAAAAGTGGGGAAAGTGATTCTCCCTGCAACACTCCAGAATTAATTTTCACATTATTTGAATATTGTCCTTTCCATCGGATAGTGATCTTAGCTTCTTGGTAAAAGTTTTTTATCAGCATTACAAATTTATTGCTAATGCCCATTTTATGCAATTTTTGCCAAAGTAAATCATGTGGGACTGTGTCGAAAGCTTTAGTCAAATCGACGAAGAAGACATATAGCTTGCCTCGTTTTCTTCTCAGAGATAATTGGATGAGTGAATTCAGCAGTATTATGTGGTCAGTGCATGATCGGTTCTTACGGAAACCTGCTTGGTTTTCTAAAATAATCACTCTTTTTTCTATCCAGTTGTTTAATCTGTTTCTTAGTATTGTAGTAAATAATTTAGATATATTACTGCAGAGGGCAATCCCTCTGTAATTTGTTGGGTTATTCTTATCACCGCTTTTATATATAGGGTGTACTATTGAGTTCGTCCAGAGTTGTGGGTATTTTTCTGTGGACATTATTTTGTTGAATAGGTTTTTCAATTTATTTAAAGTCGGTATTGGTAAATTCTTTAGCAACTCATTTGGTATACCATCGAGTCCCACTGCTTTGCCGTTCGCTAGTTTTTTTACTACATCATGGATCTCTTCAAGGGTTATTTCCGCGTCTAAATCTGGATCTTTCCAACCGATCATCTGGTTTACCGTAAAAGTAGCTTCTTTATTTTCTTTGTTCAGTAAATTTTTATAAAATAAAAACCATTCTTTTATATCAATCTCACCTTGTATTATTGGTTTTTTTTCTGAAGGATGCAATGGCATTCCAGAAGGATTTGGGATCTTTGGTGTTCTTTATCCTTTCATTCTTGTCCTTATTGAATTCATCTCTTTTTCTTTGCAGGAGCTTAAAATATTCCCTCCTAGCCTCAATATATTTTTGGCGGTCGTGTATGTTATTTGAGTTCCTACATCTTTGTAAACTTACTTTGGTCGTTTTTTTCATAATATAGCAATCTTTGTCATACCAAGGTTTTGAAAGTTGGTGTCGTCGTTTAGCAAATTTAATTATATTTGCCGATTCCATTGCCGTGTAGATCTGTTTAGTAAAATTTGCTGTTTCTGTGTTAATATCGGTTTCATTTCCAACTTCAATATCACTTAAATTATGTTTTAGCATCTCCACATTTTCTTTCGTCCAAATGAATTTTCGTGTTAGTATTTCATTTTTGTACGAGGATTTAATAGCTTCATACCCAGTATTAATTTGTAAAACAATTGGTAAGTGGTCTGAATATGAAAGTTCTTCGATCCACATATCCGATATGATCTGTGTTAAACCGTGTGTGTACATGAAATAATCCAAAACCGATGAACCTCTTTCTGAAATAAAAGTGAATGAGCCGTGCGTGTCACCCTTAGTTCTTCCATTAGCTATTGTTATAGAATTTGAATCAGTGAAGGAAATTAGTTTTTCAGATAGTTTCGAAGATATTAGGTCTTTAGATTTCCTATATTTGTTGAGGGGTGAATTTAGTTTCAGTGGGTTATGGAAGCCTCCAGCATTGCCTATTCTAATATTGATGTCACCAGCTATTAGCACTTCGTTACCTTCACTCATGTGATAATCAATATGCCTAAGTAAATTTGTTAAATTTTGTTCATGTAATGCATTAGGAGGTAAATAAGCAAACAGCAAACATATACTCTCGGTGGTTTTGTCTAGAAATTTGTGTGTCAAGACAGATATCCAGTAAGGGTTTGTTTCGATTTTTCTAACCGTATGTTGGTAGTTTTTTTTTATTCCAATCAGAATTCCCCCCGAGCCCCTTCCCTTTAGTTCTGTCTTCATTGCTGGGCTTTGAATTATGTAATATTCATCAGTTAACAATTCAATAACACCAGTGATCCATGTTTCATTTAGTGCAAAAAGTTCATATTTTTTTAGGTATTCAACGAGTGGAAATATTGATGTTATTCTATTGAATCCATTTATATTCCATTGTAATATTTTAATTTTAGTATCTATATGTTTGGCCTGAGTTACTTGTTTGTCTTTTATTGCCGATTCACAGTTTTTCGTATGTGTATACCTAATTTTAGTTGTATTTCTATCTGATATATTTTCCATAACCTTTGAGTTTTTAATTTTAGAAGTTTTAGCCGTGAGTGTTTTATCATAAAGTGGCTGTATGGACATTGTATTAGAGAACTGTTTATCAATGGGTTGACTATTTACAAGTGATTGTTTCCTATCTGCCTGCTACAATGAATGTCCATTGGCATCTACAATTTGTCCATCACAGACCTTATATGCTATGCCATTAATTATTAACTTATTGTCCCTTAGCTTAGCTAGAGTACCTTTTTCGACGAGTTCTCTTCTTTTGACATTCAGAACGCGTCGTTGTTCTCTCATCTTCATACTATAGTCCTTCGATAGTGAAATCTTAGTTCCTCTTAGATTGAAAGCAGCTTTGAATAGAGTTGTTCTATCGTTTTGTTCTGGGACTTCAACCAGAATCGGTGCACCAGGTTTTCTGGATACTCGGTGGCATCGCGTGATGTTTATCTTCTCCGTTGTCCGCATATTTTCTTCGATAACCCTCCGTATCCGTTCTCGGCAGTCCTCGTTAATGTCTTGTTCTATTCCGTAAAAAATAAGGTTCCTTTCTCTGCTTTTTGCATCCAAGTATTCAAGCTGGTCTTCTAAGTCTTTTATTTTTTTGGAGTTTTGAGAGAGTGCTGCCTTTGTAACGGCAAAAGATTCCTCTAATTGTTGCAGTCTTTGATTTATATTTTCTACTCTATCGTCGATTGCCGAAAGACGGGATTCCAGCCTCTCACCCCAGTTATCCAGCCTTTTGGTGAGTGCATTTATCAGATCTTTGATCTCTTTATCCCTATCTAAGCTTGTTTCCAACGTCGTTTGTTTGGACATCCTAGGGCCTGGATTTTGTTCAATACCAGCTAATATTAAGAGCATTAAAACTACACATATAAGGAGAAAGTTTCGGAAATATTTTGAAAGTGAAATATTGACGCGTGATAAGCAAATCTTTTTGCCGCCGTATGTATCCGGCTTGAAAGTATGTAAATTTAACTCAGAATTCTTGTCTAATAGACATAAAATTATGATGGTAAGATATATTGGATATGAAGGTTTCATTTCAGATATATTGAGTTTGAACTTTAGCAAAAATAGAGGAAATATTTTAGTAAGACAGTTCACTTACCGAGAGCGACGTTGCTTGCAGCCTATTCGTGCCGCCTCCTAGCGGAGAATCGATCGTCTATACTATAACCTAACTAATAGCTTTCAAACTTTATTGTTCTTCCAAAGGTACTGACTCTTTATCTCTACCAAAAGATGACACATTATTGACTGTATTGACTCATCTATTGATGAGCTCTACTCTTCCCCGGCAGACACCATCAACAAGCTTTACAAGCTTGATACCTTAGTGTGATTGAGTGGAGATAAAGAAGAAGAAGACCAAAAGATGGCTTATATAGAGATGATTTGCATAAAGCTTACTTGCATATTATTTGCAAAGTAGTCTGGCTTTTGCACATAGATTTCCATATGGTTACTTTGCACTCACTGTTGGAGTTATACGAGAGAATATTGAAACATTTTCTGTGGCATTTTTTCTAATGTGTAGACAGGAGGAATGGGGTCCCCACACAGTTACTGTATTGTCTGTGTCACGCAGGGAGCCCAACTTTGAGCATGAGTTCAACCACTTCCTGCGCGGTAAAGAAGGTATCCTCCCAGGCCAGCCTACCATCCGTATGGCCAAGCTGAACCCAGACCAGCTGGAGGGAGCCACAGCCCTGTCCAAGCTGCCGGCCTTCCGCACCCTGCAGGCCAAGTTGGATGCTCTCCAGGTAGGTGGCCCACAGTAACACATACTGTGTGATGTTTCACTGTTACTATCAAAAATACTGAATGAAAAAAAAAAAATCAAAGCATGCTTTTAAATAATACTCATATCGAGTGTGTAACTTGTCCTTATTGTTTACAGAAGAACATTGCTCAATGCAAATTATGCAATTAATGCAAATATACATAATTCTACTAACTTAAAAGCTCATGTCCATAGTTTTCTTGAATACAATTTCTGAAATTCCACACTTCAGTGTAGCATATACGATAGAAAAAAGAAAGGGGGCATCTCCTTATCGTGCAAGGAGATGCCTCTTTCTTTTTTCATAATTTATGCACCTTATCCCAGTACAATATCACACATTTGTACTATTTTTTCATATATAATAGAATCATCCAATACAGTATTAGAGCTCTAAGAGAAGCTGTCTGCTAGATTAAATTGGCGAAACCGTTGGGAGGGTTCACCACTGATGAGTCAAACCCTCCCAATGTTTTTTTACATCACAGTAAGGACAGTAGATATTTGTTTTAAGAGAAATATTTGTGCTTTAATGCTTTCCTTCCTATATATAGATGACTTTATAATTAAGTGTGAACTTAGTGAGGTTTACACACTTGATAACTACCCACTATTTAAGTGAACCCAGGGGGTCGGTGGAAGGCTGGTTAACCGTTTGGTTTTTGACCACTAGGACCCGGGTTCGAACCCGCATTGGACACTTTTTTCTGTTTAAAGAAAAAAAAAATGCTCCAATGGCTCCCGATTCTTGCAAAAGTCCAACCCCACCAGCGAGTGCAAGTAACCAAACGGGGCTCTGGCATTAGTAAGTGCAAAGTCGAACTGCTTTTCACATGTGTAGACATGTGGTGCACTTACAATAAAAGCAGTCGCTAACTACCCACCATGATTATCATGGCCTGTACCACGTGTACTAGGGATAAGCAAAAAAAAAAAAAGTGAACCCAGGAGGAGCTCTGAACATCAGACAGCATCAAACAACACTAGCAAGATTTAGAACAGGCCATCTCAAGCCATTGAAGATAGAAAATAATAACAAAATCTACCCCACTTGCCCAAAATGTAGCTTGGCACCTACAGCTCCAGAACACATTTTTGCTTGCATTAGATGTACTAAACAGGACCTTTGGGAGAGGCCACTGCTCATCATAAAACAGCTCGAGGAGAATGAACTCCTAGAATTCGTGTAATCTTTACACAAGGGGATAAGAAACAACAACCCACTATTTAAAAACATGCTGTGATGTTTTTTTTAACTCACTCAGTACTTTTGTCTGATGATGGTAACAGCGTTGTTACAGAAACGTCACATACAATTTATTTATTTGGAGATTTGGTCTTATTATTACCTTGTGTTTTAATATATAATTCAAATTGTGCCTAATCAGACATCTTCCTAATTGTTAAACAGGATGTTGCTAAATGCTCCCTTTCAACAAATATTCTTAATTAAAATTAAATTGAGATTCAGTTTATATTTACTTCTTTGTTGTTGTTGTTGTTTCTTAACCCCTTGTGCAAAGATTACGCAAGTTTTTAATCTTTAATGCAACAACTATAACAGTAAAGCTGTTGGTTTTTGCCTGAATCCTCAGCATTTAGCACTTTTATCTGAAGAAATAATTGCTGAAAAGACCCCTGATTTTTACAAAAGTCCATCTTTGCCAGTAAGTGCAAGTAAAAGAATTGGCCTCTGCTTGTGTACAGCTTTCTACCTGTGTAATAGATATGTGGTACACTTACAGTAAAACCTGTCACTAACTACCCATCATGACCTGTACTTGGGATATGTTAAAAAATAGAAAAGCTAATTGAACCAAGAGAATGAATGTTGGCTTAAATTTTATCCATCTGAGTGTATGATTGTCTACTTGTTGTGACACCATGACCTCTGTACAGTGGGGCTTGTGCCATGTTTACATGGAATTAGTTAAGAAAATAAGAATTGCTAATTTAGCCAAGAAAATAAATCTTCAAATTCAGTTTTTTCATCCGAGTACCTGATTGTCTAGTTGTTGTGACACCAATTGCCTCTGTACTGCTAACAGTAGAGAATATATTAAGGGAGAGTTGTGGGTGCAGGAAGAGTTTGTAGAGTGGCTGGAGAGCAACTCCCCAGAAGAACATGTGCCCCAGCTATGGGAGGAAGACAAGCCCCACACCAAGGTGGGAGTGGCCATGCACAGGCTGCTGGTGGTCCAGGCCTTCCGCCCAGACAGAGTAATTGCTGCGGCCAGACAGGTGGTGGATGCCATCTTGGGCACACAGTTCACACATGCTGCAGAGCAGGAGCTGGACCTGGCGGCCTCGGTGGACAACGAAGTCAAGAGCCAGACTCCAGTACTGATGTGCTCTGTGCCTGGCTACGATGCCAGCGGCCGAGTGGATGACCTGGCAGCAGAGCTGGGTCGCACCATCTCCTCCATCGCCATCGGGTCAGCCGAGGGCTTCAGCCAGGCAGAGAGGGCCATCAACTCAGCTGCCAAGACGGGTCGCTGGGTGATGCTGAAGAACGTGCACCTGGCCCCCCAGTGGCTGGTGCAGCTGGAGAAGAAGCTCCACACCCTGCAGCCCCACCAGAGCTTCCGACTCTTCCTCACCCTGGAGATCCACCCCAAGGTGCCAGTCAACCTGCTCCGTGCCAGCCGGGTGTTTGTGTTCGAGCCCCCCGCCCGGCATCAGGGCCAACCTCCTCCGCACCTTCAGCACTGTCTCTGCCCACCGCATGATGCAGCCGCCGGGAGAACGGGCTCGGCTTTACTTCCTGCTGGCCTGGTTCCACGCCATTGTACAGGAGAGGCTGCGCTACTGCCCCCTGGGCTGGGCCAAGCACTACGAGTTCACTGAGTCAGACCTGAGGGTGGCCTGTGATACCTTGGACACTTGGATTGACACTGTGGCCATGGTAAGTACACAACATGGTGAACTTTCTCTCTAATAAAATTGGGTGATTAGGATTATTTGAAAAGAGTTGTGGATTTTTTTATTTTAAAGAATGTGATTGTGTAACTGAAAGTTTCTGATGGCGTTCACCATTTCTCAGAATAAAAATAATTGATATATCAAGAAAGGGTAAGTGACCAATACTCTGGAATAAATGAAAGCCAAAGATTAGTTGATATTTTTTCTGACAGATAGTGCAAGCAACTTTCAATTGCACAATCAGGAAAAATGTATCCACTGATCAGAGTACAATATCAATTTTGTACTATTTTTCATATACTATTGCAGTATGTTTTCACCTTAATATTGATTTTATTTAAGAATGTTTTTTTCTTAAATGAAACCAAGAGAGCTTTTGAGTTTTCACTCTTCTGCGGGCAAAAAAATGAAGAATAACTGTAGTAGGGTCGGATCCATGTGTTTCTGTAATTTTACTAACTGTGTGTGTGTGTGTGTGTCTCGCAGGGCCGCACCAACCTACCCCCAGAGAAGGTGCCATGGGATGCCCTGGGCCTGCTGCTGGGACAGTGCATCTACGGAGGAAAGATCGACAATGAGTTTGACCAGAGGCTACTGAACTCCTTCCTCAGCAAGCTCTTCACAGCCCAGAGCTTTGAGCCGGACTTTGCCCTGGTGAGCGGCATGGAGGAAGAAGGCCAGCACAGCATCGCCATGCCGGAGGGCATCCGCAGAGACCAGTTCCTGAGCTGGGTGGAGAGCCTGGCAGACAGACAGAACCCGGCCTGGCTGGGCCTGCCCAACAATGCTGAGAAGGTGCTCCTGACCACTAGAGGTAAGCTGGGCTTGGTAGTGTCCTTCAACCTCTTGTATGGTGACACTGTACAAAATTTGGTTGAATTTTGGTGACACTATGGACATATATTCCCCAATTTGATCAGTTAGTGATCATCATTCGCAGCTCTTTTAATGACCTTTCTGTGGATTCCTTCTAGTGGAGGTCTTCCTCTCTTCTCTTTCAATCTTTTCTATTATCAACATCTCTTCTAAGTCATTTGCTCTCATTATATATCCGGTTAGTCTTTGCACTTTAGGAATTCTAGGGATATTTACCAGAATTAATTTCTTTTAAAATTTAAATATTTCAATGGTGTGTAAAAAAAAGCACTACACAACTCTTCCTTCAGCCTCTCTTTTATGGGAGAATTCTTTCTCATAAATAAGGCTCCACAATGACAATTGTTTTGCAGTGCAGTCTCCCGGGAGAGACCCCTATTTGCTCCCTTTTTTTCAATAAATTTTGATTTCTCTTTCTCAATTTTTGCCACATGTTACAGTTCGTTATATCAGTTTCCTTTTTAACCGTAGTAAGAATTACAACACCCACACAGATAGTTATAGCAACATGAAATGTTGGTCCCAAGTGTTGTTATAGCGAGGTTTCCACAGACTTCATCAAAGACCTCTCAGTGTGCCTGGATCATGGTGCCATGATCAACGAAAGCTGCACCCCTATACCCCATTCCATGAGATCATGAACTCATGGGATTCGTGTAATCTTTACACAAGGGGATAAGAAACAACAACAACAACAACAAGACCTCTCTAACAAACCCTGGTCTTGAATTGAGGAGATAGATAGGGATTTATTTATACCCCCCACCGTAGCTGTTCTCCTGACCAACTGTGTGTAATGTCCCAGGGGTGGAACTGCTGGCCAAACTCCTCAAGATGCAGCTACTGGAAGATGACGATGATGAGGTGGCCTACGTGGCCTCCAGCAGTGAGGAGGAGGCCATCGCTGCAGATCGCAAAGATGGCCGCCCGGCCTGGATGAGAACCCTACACTCCTCTGCCCTGACCTGGCTCAGGCTGGTGCCACAGGGACTGACCATCCTGCGCAGGACCGTGGACAACATCAAGGATCCCCTGTACCGCTACTTTGAGAGGGAGGTGAGTCCATCATTCACTCTCTTCTCCTGCAGACTCTCCATCGGAAAGCTCCTTATTTGCAGACCTCTATATCCTGTCATATCCCCATTCTGATTTATGGTGAACTACAAGGTAATAAGACCAAATGCAAAAATAGTGTGTGATGTTTTTGTAACAACGTTGTTACCAATGTATGCAATGAATGTTGTTGTTGTTTCTTATCCCCTTGTGCAAAGATTACATGAATTCCATGAGTTCATGCTCCTCTAGCTGTTTTATGATAAGCATCGGCCTCTCCCAAAGGTCCTGTTTAGTGCATCTAAGGCAAGCCAAAATGTAGCTTGGCACCTGCAGATCCAGAACACATTTTGGGCAATGCAATGAATGTAATTTGTTTGATGATGGTAACAACGCTGTAACCGAAACGTCACACACTATTAATTTATTTGGTTTTATTACTTTTATAGTTCTAATCTATAATCCAAATATTGTGGCTTTTCATTTTTGGTTATTGTGAAGTTTTTATCTCTCAGGCCTATGACAAGAGAGTGGGGGATGTGTCAGGTGAACGTGGGGGCCAAGCTCCTGCAGGTGGTGAGAAAGGACCTGGAGGACGTCATCCTCATCTGTAAGGGGGAGAAGAAGCAGACCAACTACCACCGCAACATGCTGTCAGACCTGGCCAAAGGTAAGTTGGCCCCCAAGTCTGCCTTAGGCCACCCACCTTATACCATGCTCTATCAGGTATTTTCCCGGGACACTGGCGGAGGTACACAGTGCCTCAAGGCTGCACAGTCATCCAGTGGATCACTGACTTCTCCGACCGTGTCAAACAGCTCCAGAAGATATCTGCAGCTTCCATATCTGGTGGTGCTGGTGCTCTGAGGGTAAATATCTCATTTATAGTGGAAGTGAAGAAGATTTCAGAAACACATTGTTAGGGTTTTAATCCTTACGCTTTTAAACATCTTTAATTTTATATAGCTATCATATGGTCTTGCATTTTGATAGCTTCTTTTTTACTGAAGTTTATATGTACATTAAATACACATCAATTTATTATAATTGTTATGGCTAAAATAATGTCTGATTGTGGATCTGAAGATTCTAGGTTCTAATCCTTCTGACTTACTTCTTTTTTTTAACATCTACTTAGATAGCTTCCATAAATTACACTCGTGGACAAAACTTGAGGAAGTTGTACCTTTTACCATCTATACCGGGATTCAGACAATAACTCTGAAAGATATTACAGTGACCTTTATTGAAGACACACGAGATAACTACACTCATGGAAAAAACTTAAGGAATTTGTACCTTTCAGCATGTATATCGGGATTCAGACAATAACTGAAAGATATTACAGTGACCTTTATTGAAAACACACGAGATAACCAAGTGTGAACAAAATTGCCTATGTCTCCTTTAAAAAATATATATGACCGGTGACGGTCAAAGACTTTCTACTTCCTTAAATTTTGTCCATGAGTGTATCTTCATGACATGGCAGTTTTAAAAGAGCAGATGCCCTGGTAAAAAAATCTACTTCTCTTGAGTCTGTTAAACTTATTTTCCAAGAGTTTTAATGGATAGACTATTGTTGTTGTTGTTTCTTATCCCTTTGTGCAAAGATTACAACAATTTCCATGAGTCCATGCTCCTCAAGCTGGATAGACTCTTGAATTCCCCCTGGTGTCATGTGAGCTGGTTGACAGAGCCTGGCAGTCTGGATGGGAGGACTGTTCAACCCTGAGGCCTACATTACAGCCACGCGGCAGCACGTGGCGCAGGCTAACGGCTGGTCCCTGGAGGAACTGGCGCTGCGCGTAGCCGTGGTGGAGGAGCAGTCCCAGGACATGGGAGGCTTCGGAGTGACAGGTCTCAAGCTGCAGGGGGCGGAGTGTGTGAGTCCCACACGGCTCAGGCTGGCTTCCACCATCACCACAGACCTGCCCCTGCTGTCTCTCTCCTGGGTCAAGTAAGTCTGTGTGTTGGAACATATGTAGCTGGGGGCTCTACACATGTGGAATGTTTATTAGTGCTGAACTTTACCAGGGATTTTGGCAATCCATCAGATCTCAACAACTATTGTATGTTCATACTGCTCATGTAGTCTGCTTTTAAAGTGAATCCAAAAGATATGGAAAGATGTAGAAATTTTACACAGAAGCCTCTATCCATATTTTTGCCATCTCTAAATACAGACTACATACAATGGTTGTGTCCATCTGGTAGATTAAATTGGAAAAATCGCTGGGATGGTTCACTACTGATTATTCAAACCTTCCCAATTCTTTTTTTTGCATTTGTATAAATTCACCTATATTTAAAAAAAAAAAAACAATATAGTGTTGAACAATTCCAAATTTTCCCTTGCTATGTAAAGATTGTAAATCTGACACAATGTGTGTGTGGGTAGGACATCAGAATCTGAGAAGTCTCCGGGCAAACTGGTAAGTTAATCAAGGATTACAGAACAGAGGTTTGGAACACTAACAACTTTCCTCTGTGACCCACAGATCACCTTGCCGGTGTATCTCAACTGGATGAGGACCGAACTACTCTTCACCGTTGACTTTGAGCTGGCTAACCCTAGCATCCAGGAGCACAGCTTCTACGAGAAGGGAGTGGCTTTGCTCTGTTCCACATCCCTAGGCTAAATCTCCCCCCTTCCTCTCTGGGTTTTTGTTTTGTTTTTTATTATTAATTGAATTTTTTTTTATTACACAAACACACTCTATTTTTATTTAATTTTTCTTTGACTTCTCCATCCTTATTATTTATATAATTCTATATATATATATAGTTGGTTAATAAAGCTCTCTATACTCTAATCTCTATGTTTTCCTCTTTGGTCAAACAGCCATTGGATGAAGGAAAAGGTGACTCCTGATTTTAGTTGATATTGTGCCATTTATTGGAATTTTTTTTTTATTTATTTAAATTATTCATATATATTAAAGAGGGGGTCGGTGGGGAAGGCTGGTTAAACCGTTTGGTTTTTTACCACTACGACCCGTGTTCGATCCCCGCATTGGACACTTTTTTTCTGATTTAAAAAAATGCTCCAATGACCCCCCGATTCTTGCAAAAGTCCAACCCCACCAGCAAGTGCAAGTAACTAAACGGGGCTCTGGCATATTTGTAAGTGCAAAGTCAAACTGCTTTTCACATGTGTAGACATGTGGTGCGCTTACAGTAAAAACAGTCGCTAACTACCCACCATGATTATCATGGCCTGTACCACGTATACTAGGGATAATTAAAATATATATATATATATTAGATCACTAGATTCCCAGATATATAAACAAAGACTGTCCTATACTTCAGACATATAACAAGAACAAATGTTTTATAAAAGATTTTGTTGCTGGGAAAAATTGAAGGAAGAGAGGAAGACCGGCAATGAGCTGGCTAGAAGGGGTCAAAGAAGCTACCAAAAGGTTACTAGAAGAGAGTGCTGGTCAATAACATCAAATTGGAGAACACTAATCACTACATTGGAGAAAAAGAGAATAAATTTCAACTTAAAAAGGTTTTAAGAAAGTTTAAAAACCACTGAACTGGAAAAGCCATATGCTAAGACCTATTATAGGAAAAGAAAGTATTAAAGCATTACAGTTTCTTTAACACATAAAACAAACTTCTACTGTCCTTACTGCAATGAAAAATATTGAGAGGGCTTGGATCATTAGTGGTGAACTTTCCCAGCAATTTCACCAATTTAATCAACCTCAATTAAATTGGCAAAATCGCTGGTTGGATTCACCACTGGCAAGCCAAGCCCTCTCAATGTTTTTTTTTATCGCAGTAAGGACAGTAGAAGTTAAACACAAGGTAATAAGACCAAATCCAAATAAATAAATAGTAGTGACGTTTCGGTAATAGCGTTGTTACCAAAATTTTATTACCTTGTGTTTATAATCTATAATCCAAATTGTGCCTTATCACGACACTAGAAGTTCTATGTGTAAATATTGTAATATGTGTAAAATATTGGTGCTCTAATACTTTCCTATATATAGATATAGCTCTTAATATATAATATTGATTATATATATGTCGTAGCTAAATGAAATATATATATATTAGAAATGGCATATCCTGACCAGGAGCACATGCGCTTTACAGAAGGCAGAGCGCCATCTGGTGGAACAGAAATCAACTAAACATTGATTTAGCCTGTTCCCTGATATTTGGCCAACCCATGATTTATCAAGAAATTGGGTTGGCCAAATATCAGGGAACAGGCTAAATCAATGTTTAGTTGATTTCTGTTCCACCAGATGGCGCTCTGCCTTCTGTAAAGCACATGTGCTCCTGGTCAGGATATGCCTTTTTTAATATTGATTTCAACACCTGATCTTTTTATCTTTTTTTTTTTTTTTTTCTTTCGTTTTTTAATATATATATATATATATAAATTGGCGAAACCGCTGGGAGGGTTCACCACTGATGAGCCAAGCCCTCCCAATATATTTTTTTATCTCAGTAAGGGCAGTAGAAGTTTGTATTATGTATAAAAGAAACATTCGTGCTTTTAAATCCTTTCATTTTATATGTATAGATGGCGCGTTATTGCTTTGTGTTAATATTGATTGAAAGTATCGGATCAAGAGGATACTACATCTGTGGAACATAAGAAACCAATACAAAACCCAAAATATATCGTTTGAAAAACTGCTTGAGGAGTTTGAATTTGTGTAATCTAGGAGATAAGAAACACCAACATTGTTTGACAACTATAGCTATGGATTGATAGTCTTGAAGAAGCCATATTGAAGGTCACACCACCAGTCTTTGGACTTATTCACCTGAATAATCATTTTAAGTAAATTTAAACTATTTTGCACACTTATATTTCTTTTTAAATTAAAGCAATTTTCTATTCTGCCCTTACTGCCATGATATATTTATTTTTGAAAAGTTATTTAAATTTTAAACACAAGGTAATAAGACCAAATCCAAATAAATAGTGTGTGACGTTTCGGCAACAGCGTTGTTACCATTTTTCTCAGTCAGTACTTTTGTCTGAAGATGGTAACAATGCTGTTACCGAAACGTCACACACTATTTATTTATTTGGATTTGGTCTTATTACCTTGTGTTTATAATCTATATTTCAAATTGTACCTAATCATTATTTAAATTTTTAATCAAAGCCTATTCAAAAGATACAATTCTGGCATAAAACCCCAGTGGGGTGGTCTTTTTAGAGCTTGGTTCTTTTAAGTCATTGTAGGACTTGCAAATATCCCTTTGAAATTACTCCAGCCACATACACTAATGGGCTCGGTAGAGTATTCCATTTATAATAAATTTAAACTATCTTTGGCACATATGCTTCTTTTTAAAATAAAATAATTTTCTACTGCTCCTTACTGCAATGATATAATGGGAGCACCTGGCTTATCAGTGGTAAACCCTCCCAGCATTTTCACCAGTTTAATCTACCAAGCTTCACCACTAATAAACATGGCCCTCCCATTATTTTATCATTACATTAAAGGTAGTAGAAAATTGTTCTATTTCAAAAAGAAATATATGCATCAAAAATCTTTTAAATTTCTGATAACAGATGTCGCTCTAATACATCATAATAATTTTTAAATTAATCTTTTATTTATTCCAGAATATTGACCACTATCTTGATAAAAAATAACGAAATCCCATCCATATTGTATATTGGACCCCATTGGCTCTCTGTGGTACATACATGCTTTACTAAACAAGGTAATCCTTGAGGCCTTAAGATCAATCAAGGATTGAGGTACAAAATTGTCCCAAAAGTTCATAAACACTTGCAAAAAATTGAAATAAAGTTTTTACGAACTTTTGGGACAATTTTGTACCTCAATCCTTGATTGATCTTAAGGCCTCAAGGACCACTTTGTTTAGTACAGCCTGTATGTACCACAGAGTGCCAAGGGCCCAATATACAATATGGATGGGATTTCGTTATTTTTATCAAGATAGTGGTCAATATTCTGGAATAAATACACTTGTAATTGTATAACTTTACACAAGGTAATAAGACCAAATCCAAATAAATAGTGTGTGACGTTTCGGTAATAACATTATTACCGAAACGTCACACACTATTTATTTATTTAGATTTGGTCTTATTACCTTGTGTTTATAATCTATAATCCAAATTGTGCCTTATCAATATTACTTTATATTATTCGCCGTTATGTATAATGTCTTTATATTATGTATAAAGTAATTGTATTATGTATTCGCTGTAATAATATTATTTGCCAAGTAATAAGAAAAACATGAAATTTTGTGACAACCTTATATTTGAAATGAGTAGTGTTGTTAAACACAAGGTAATAAGATCAAATCCAAATAAATAAATAGTGAGTGGAGTAGTTTATTTGGATTTGGTCTTATTACCTTGTGTTTATAATCCAAATTGTGCCTTATCCGACTAGTGTTGTTGTTGTTTCTTATCCCCTTGTGTAAAGATTACATCTTCTTTCTTATCTCCACACTGGGTGAAGTTGGATGCATCTGCCTTTGTCATTAAGACTGGGAGCACTACTCAGTGGCAGGCTGACTTAGCTCCAAAAGAAATGGCTGCCTCTGACGAGGAACAGACGCTATGTACAGCCACTCCTAACATGGAGTACAAACGCTGCTCATCCTGTATCCCTGGAGCCCTTACAGGGTACTATCAGCCGGGCCAGCTGAACCCAGGTTTTTAAGTGAGCTTGTTACTGCTCCCCCTCCTCCTTTTTCATCCGGGCTTGGGACCGGAAAAGGCGGAGTTCAATAGATTACATCAATTCCATGAGTTCATGTTCCTCAAGCTGTTTTATGATAAGCAGCTGCCTCTCCCAAAGGTCCTGTTTAATACATCTATTGCAAGCCAAAATGTGTTCGAAATGAATAGTGAATGAGTCAGCTAAATTGATATGAACTTGTTTAGATTGTGAATAACTGACCCATGAACAAAAATATATTAATTAATAGGCTAATCCCTTAATAGAATGTTCAAATCTAAAAGCTTGAGGGATGAGTTTCTTTTGCAAATAAATTTATTTCGGGCAACGCGCGCGCGCGCGCCCTTCTACAGGAAAATTAAAATAAAGTAAATTAAATTATATTACACTGAGATTAAGTGAGGCCAATGTATAACAAACTATATAAAATAAATATCAGAAACAAACAAATCTGACGCACGAGTAGTCTCACGTGTGTTTGTTTCTGATATTTATTTTATATAGTTTGTTATACATTGGCCTCGCTTAATCTCAGTGTAATTTAATTTCTTTATTTTAATTTTTCTGTAGAAGGGTGTTGCCCGAGAGAAAGCTTGAAATAAATATATTTGCAAAAGAAACTCATCCCTCAAGCTTATTGATTTGAACAAAAAGATATTAAAACAATCTCCCTATTTGTTATAGAAGAATCACATTTCGGGGAGTAGAGCTTCTTTTTATATAAAAAAACGATCATACAAGCTTTCAGGTAAAACGCCTTTCTATGGATATGAAATATATTCATGGACAGTGTTGAAAAAACTATGATAAAGGTACTGAAAGAGAACAAAAATGCTTCGATATATCTTCTCATTCAGTACTTTTGTTCGATGATGGTAACAATGCTGATAGCATGATGTTGTTGTGTCCAATGAAGAGCCTCAGATGTCTCCGTACATCTCTATCACAACAATGTCCACTATCTTGGGTGTGTAAACCTGCTGCTCTGGGTCCATAATAGCATGATGTCACAAACATATTGATAATGGAAATAATAATAATACAAACATGAAATTGTACTGGGATAAGGTGGACAAATTAAGAAGAAAAAGACATCTCCTTATCGTGCAACTGAAAGTTGCTGATAGCTTGTGCCATTTAGTGAAATAAATTCCGATTTATTCAGATAGATGGTGTAAGCCATCATCAACTTTCAGTTGCATGATAAGAAGATGCCTTTTTCTTAATATCAATAATGGTTTTAATCTATAATCCAAATTGTACCTTGTTTTGTGGAAGACTCTATTGTATAATTTCTCTAATTCAATCATCCATCCTACTCAAATCTGATAGATTGCTGATAAATAGTTCCAGTTTTTGATGAGAGAAAGGCGATCTTCAACTAAAATTTGCCTAATAATAAAGAAGAGATTAGCTGTGTAAATTATTAATTTCAATTTGTGTGTGTGGTCTTGTTATCCTGTATTTTGATCTACTCAAAAATTCCATTATATCACCTATACATAGAACAATTATCTAACTGACTTGTGTGGGAGAATTCTGAGATTTTGTTGTGCCTTTTACCATCTTTACATTGCCATTCTATAGCAGAAGTGTTTTATAGTATGTTGTTGTTGTTTTTTTATTCCCTTGTGTAAAGATTACACACGGTCGTGACTATATATAGGGATAATAATAATATAATATAATCCCTATATATAATCACGACCATCTTTCCTTATCGGCCTCTGTCACGGATGCGCGCGCACAGGGAGGTCACGTGCTCGCCGGCAGCCAATAAAAATTAAAAAAAAAAAAACTCCCTCGAGCCGGAATTGAACCAGCGACCTAAGGATCACCGTTGTAACATCTACAGTCCTCCGCTCTGCCAACTGAGCTATCGAGGGATACAAACTGTATGAATAAGTGTACCTTATAAAGTCAACTAATCCTATTTCTACACAAAATGTACTCATACATATATTATATTATATTATTATTATCCCTATATATAGTGCTCTTCATGCTAGCTGTTTGATGATAAGCAGCAGCCTCTCCCAAAGATCCTGTTTAGTACATCTAATGCAAGCCAAAATGTGTTCTGGAGCTGCAGGTGCCAAGCTATATTTTGGGCCATACTACTCTCTAGATTTTAAAACATTTGTGATTTATTAGATGTAGGTTTTAGAGCGGGTTTCGACCGCTACGACACGGGTTCGATTCTCGCATTGGACACTTTTTTTCTGATTAAAAAAATATGCTCTAATGGCCCCCAATTCTTGCAAAAGTCCAACCCCACCAGCGAGTGCACGTAACCAAACGGGGCTTTGGTACATTTGTAAGTACACAGTCGAACTGATTTTCATATGTGTAGACATGTGGTTCACTTACAGTAAAAGCAGTCGTCTACTTCTACCCACCATGATTATCATGGCCTGTACCACGTGTACTAGGTATAAGCAAAAAAAAAAGGAAAGAAGGAGCAAGGTTTATCCAACACAGCCCCCATCAGCTCCACAGTCTCGACTAACATGATGGCCCCCACCATCATGAAGTGGAGGAGGAAACCATAGATTCAAGTTTATTTATTCTACTTGCTGCTTTGTAGAAATTGTATAGGGTCTGAATAACCAATCAACTTGATATGGTCCTGAATAATCATTTGCATATTTGGCTGTCATTTACTTTTGAAAAGAACATCCTTTCTTTCAAGCTAGAGTTCAAATGAATCTACATTCTACTGAATTCAAGTAAGGAAAAAGAATAAACTATATACATACAAGAAAATAAGACCTAATCCAAATAATTTAATAGTGTGTGACTTTAGGCAACAGCATTGTTACCATCATCAGACAAAAGAATAAATGAGAAAAAATATCACATTTGTCTGATGATGTTATCAATGCTGTTGCTGAAACGTCGCACACTATTAAATTATTTGGATTGGGTCTTATTTTCTTGTAACTATAATCCAAATTGTGCTTTATCATGAACTATATACAGTAATTTTAGAACACTGCCTTATATCACTTACGTCAAAAAGTTATAATAAAACTATATATATATTAAACTGATTCAAAAGCAATATAGAATAAAATCTTAAAGAAGGACAATATAGGTTTAGGCCAGATAAAGGCATAAAAAATACAATTTTTGAGATGACAATTATTCAGAAAGCAATTTAGAGATAATGAAATTTATATTCAGGATAACCCCCTTGATTCAAACAACTAGAATTCTCTCTCACTTTTCAAATTCCCATCAAGCCAACTACTTAATTTTAACCAACTATAAACTCAACAAGAATCTCTTTTGAGGAGTTGAAATACAAAACTTTAGACTTTATTGGGTTAATTAATTTTGAAAGAGTAAATCAAAGGGATTTTAGAAATTCTATAAGACACTCTCTTGGGAATAAACAAAACTGGTCTTATAATGACTTTTAATAATTTATCAAGACTAAAATACTGTATCTAAAGTCTGATATGAAAACTTTCAAATTAAAAATACATTATCAGGCAAGGATGACTCTGGGGTCATCAACCTTCTATAATAGTCACAGAGAAAAATCAATCTTAGAAGCATTATCTCTGGAATAAATGTCATAATTATTGGTGGAAAGAAAATTATCATCTGGTGTTTGCCTCAAGAATTGTTAAGCTCAAATGAGAAGAGAAAGAAATAAATATGAAGAAGATATAATGGAGAGTAGTTAGCCTTCAAAATGAAATAACCAATAGGAAATAGAAGTTTGCAGGACATGTGCTCCAAAGATAATCTTGAGATTGTCTATTGCCCTTAAAGAATGAATAGAGTGGAATACCAAAAAAATAATTGGTGTGTATAAATTTTAAAAATAGTTTTGAAATAGAATATATGAAGAGAATTACTGAAAAAAAGGTACAATGGGGCGTTCCATAATGGCCGACATTTTTGATGATGATAAAAATGAAATCTAGACTTGAGAGTCCTCTCTTATTTTACATGGTTATTAGATGTGGATATTATTGGATAGAAATCAGTTAATTATTAATAATTATCAAGAAAGTCATTTTTTTTTTCAATTCTTTACTTTGATAAAGCCCATAGAAGAGATTGCTCGAAAACAATTTGCAATAAAAAAGAGCCTATTAGTTTTTTTTATTATTATTCATTTCTAAAACATCATTGGATAATAATGGTGCTTCGTTTCCCAATTTTCTATGTAACAATATTGAGATTTCATAGTATAATTCTACATTCAAAGTGTGAAAAGATATTTTCTTCTGTGGAATTTTACCACATTAACTCAGAACAACGTTAGGTCTCTAGTAAAGTAATATATTAAGGTTATTCAACTCTCCAATGAGTCATTCATATAAAAATGAAGTTTTGAATAGGATTTTTACTGTAAAATGATCCCTCATTACTTATTATTATTAAAACGACATATTCGAAAATTATCCCGCATGTGTTTCTTTCCAACGAAAAATTATTGTAAAGAAGGCTTTACACATCGAATATATTTTCTGCAACATCTTCGTACACATTTATTTTTAGCAAATCTTTATTGTCTTAGTAAAGTCTGATACAGCCTTTTATTGTTTATTTTCGGAACGCCAAAAAGTGACAAAAACAAATCAAAAAGGGATGATGATAACCTGCGTCTTGCAGATTAACATTTTCATAGAAACATATATATATACATATTTATTGCTAGCTATATATCACCATCTTCTCTCTTCAAACACGAAATCTCACAGGCGGTCTCCTCGCTCGAGGTGGGTTCCGCCTTAGGACAGGACCCTCCTCTTTCAAGGCCTCGGGGTCCAGCGAGCGAAGAGGCTCCAATGACTTTCCATCGTCTGTATCACTCTGAACCTCTGAATCTTGATCCGACCGCTGGCTAGTTAGTCCTGGCGACAGCGACTCCATATAACCTCTGTCTCGTACAACCTCCGAGATTATGGCACTGGGACCTGCTCCTCTTGAGTGCTCGGGTTGACGCTCTCCATCTCCACTCTCATCTTCCTCACCATTCCTCCACCTTTTTCTAATTTGATCCCTGTGATAGGCCTTTACCTGTCCGTGGATCAAAATGGTGTAGACTCTAGTTCCCTTCTTGCCCACAATTTTTCCTGGGATCCATTTATCATCACCTCTAAAGTTTTTACACCACACTAAATCATCTATCTGGAATTCTTCCAAATGGGTTCGCCGATCATACTTCATTTGCCTGGCTTGCTGGTCCCTAACTCTAGATGCCAAGCTGGGATGTATCAACGATACTCTGGTTCGAAGCGCACGCCCAATAAAGAGCTCTGATGGAGTCTTTCCCGTTGTCACATGCGGGGTGCTTCGATATGCCAGAAGAACTTTTGATAAGGTGTCTTGAATGGTGTGTGTGTGTATCCCCAATTTTCCTTTTATTTTTATCCAGGGCAGTCTTAATTGTTCTAACCGCTCTTTCAGCCAAGCCATTACTTTGCGGGTGGTACGCCGGGATCAATGTTTGTTTAATTCCATTTCCTTCCAGAAAACCTTTCATTTCACTACCAGTAAACTGAGGTCCATTATCAGATACAAGTTCCTCCGGTAACCCATAGGAAGAAAAAAGTCGCAGCAGTTGCTCAATGGTTTTGCGTGTGGTGGTCTCTCTCATTGGGATGGCTTCGATCCACTTTGAATGACTATCTACTACTATTAATAAATTAATGTTTTCCTTATTTGCAAAATCAATGTGAATTCTTTGCCAAGGTCTGGTTGACCATTTCCAGGGTTGCCATTTTCCTTTATTTGGCCCATCCTGGGATTGCTGACAGCTTCTGCACTTATTTACCAAAAACTCGATTTGGGTATCTAGATTTGGCCACCAAAAATGTGATCTTGCTACAGCCTTCATTTTGTTCATACCGGAATGAGTCTCATGAAGACAGTTCAATATTTTTATTCTGAGAGATGGTGGAATGACAACTCTCATTCCCCAAACCAAACACTCCCCATCTAGCTATATATCATTTTCATAGATTTGAATAAAGCTAAAACGCTTTATCATTATGGATTAGAGATAGAGAAATAAACCAATGGAATGGGAAGATAATATTTACCATAGATTTAGTGTAGTTATGTGATCCAAGCTTTAAGACAGACCTGGTTACTAGATAATGATGTTAAGATGGCGATGCTGAGATGGTGATGTCATAGATAGGGTGAATTTCATTCCAGAATGGATATTGAACAGCATCTATCCTGATTATTTGATTAGCTTAGTTAGCTCTCTTAGAGATGAATTTAAGGGGTGAAGCAGTCGTTTCGTTCGCTAAGCCTATTGAATTCCCCATGAACCTTTTCTCAATATTATCGAGTGTTTCTGGGCATAAATCATGTAAATATGAGATGCAATGCCTGGAACGGTTAGAATGGGATGAAGCCGCTTCTTTCAGAGTAATATTCAACTCCCTCTGCTGGAAATACCATTTTGCTAAACTATTTTTGTCAACTCTTACCTCCAGACTTACTTATCCCTCCTTGACATATATTCCTCTAAATTACAGTGTAATTTCCCTTTATTTTACTAGCTAAACAATATATTATGGCCTTCTTGTGGCATTCTTAGAAAGTATTAATCTCCAACTCCCTAAAAATTTTACTGTAAATTAAAAATTATGTTATCTTCAAAAAAAAAAAGAGAATATATATATAGAGAAAATATTTTTCACGTTGTTTGGAATTCGCATACACTTTTGATATTAAATATCCCTTCTATGAATTATCAAAAAGCCTCTAGGAGACTATTTTTTAAGTTCAGCTGGAAACACGTGGTTAGCTTTTTTCAATTTATCAGGGAAAATTAAAAGGGCTATAATTTTGGAATATATAAAAGAAATTAGTTTATGAATATTTCAATAAATTGCGCAAGTCATCAGCACTTTCAGTTGAACGATAAGAAAATGGCTTTTTCACACACACATAACTTTTAACTAATATAAATGTTAGGAAGAACCTTAAATTTCTATTGTACAATTTATCGCGATTTTTAATTCGAATTCTGAAATTATATTTTTGAAAGATAACTGGAAGAAAAAAATATTCAAGATTATTTATAATTAAACACTTTATTTTTACCTTTGACAAGCATCTACAGAATAAGAAATCTATAAGAGGAATTATTAGCGGTAAAAAATTTTCTCTTCCTTCACATTTTATGTTAGAAATAAAATATTTTTTTTCGTGAAAAAGTTTATAGTTTTTAAAATTGTCAGGGAAAATTAAATGACTTTTTTTTAAATTCCTCTATAACATTTTTATTGTTGAATATTTGGACAGGAAAGATGAGGATTTTGGAAAGTAAGCTTTGGAAGAGAAGGATGTCAAGGTGGAGGATTCACTCCATCCCTAACATTACTTGTCTTATCTAAAGAATGCTCTGCGATATTAAGAATATATAGGCAACTACTTTGTAATCTTTTGTGTCTTTTCCAAGGATTGAGTGTTCGCAGGTTATGTTGGGAAAAGGGAAGTTATTCCGCGCATGCCATATTATACCTGTGGTGTGTCGATTTAATAGTCCAATGATGGCTCAGATAATTATTTCAAAGCCGGTGTTTTATTGGTATTACTTATTAGCTACATTTTTAGAGGAAGACCTAAAAAGACAACACCCTAGAATGTCTATTGGGATCTCCTTGGCTTCCGCCGATCTTGCCGCTCAGCGGTGGTCATCTCCTATTTCCAGGCCCCGCTTGTATGTTTGCCGACGGCGTGGTCTGTCATCCCAGGAGGCTGGAAAGAAGTCTCTCGCCCCCCCACACACCCTCCTGCCTTACGAAGCAGACGCGGCCCTCAAGTTGGCCCTCCACGCCCTGCCCCATCCGGCCCATCCTGCCTCTGACGGCCCCGCGTGTCCTGCCTGCGGGTCCATCGACCGCTCCCTCGGCCACCGATACTGGTGCTGCCGATCCAACAGGCCTCTCATCAGAGAGACCTTCAACATCATCGGGCGGCCCCCTGACCTGCAGGCCTGGCTCTTCGGCGGGTCCCGCCTTGAGGACGACGCCCTTTCCATCCTGGCGTCTGCAAAGTTGCGATTATATCGCCACTTTGTCCAGGTTGGGCTCGGAGAAGCAGTGGAGGACCCGCTCATCGCCTGGTCCAGGACCCTCCAGCGCCGAGGTTTCCTTCTACCTTCATCTTCCATCTCTTTGTAAAATTGTATCATATATATATATATTTCATTTTTCATTTTTATGTATATACCTCTTTTTTCTCTCTCTCTCTCTTTGAGATGTAATATTGTCTAGAAGACAATAAATAATTTTTAATTGTCAATTGTCCTTCCTGCCTTCGTCTAGCTGGAACTATTGGCAAACTCCCCAGCTACACCCAACTCTATAATAAACCTTTTAAGGCAGAATATTTCTTATTTATGAACAGATTATTATTTGAAGTATTGTTAACATTCAGAAGCTTGTATTTTCACTACTTGATGCTATTATTATCATATGCTACAGGAAAATCTATATATATAAAATTGAATGTCTGTGTGTCTGTGTGTGTGTCCTCTATGGATTCAAAAACCATACATCCAATCGCCGTGAAAATTTGGGATATTATTAGGCATATCCCCGGAAAGGTTTACGAAAAATAATTTCTTGAATATCTTAAATATCCTTAGAGTTATTTGCAGATTTGTAGCTTTAACTCGCAAGCGGGGGGGCGGGTGACCTCCGGGAACTACGTCCATCTTCCATAAACGACCATGATTTTATTCAACTTATCGAGTATTTTTCAAGGGACCGGGAAAATATGTAGATAAAACGATGATTTTGTAATGTAGAAAATTATGAAAGACAAAATTCAGGATGACACGGCACACAGGGACGGGAAAAATGTTCACTTTATCGAGAGATTCAAATTTACGAGTTTCAAATTATCAAAATATATCTTTTTTTTAATAAGTTTATAGAGAATTGTTTTAACAAATGTTCGTTAGACAAACCTTTATTCGCCCGGGTACGTCCGCTAGTATAAATAATATTATTATTCTTACTTATAATTTTCCTCTCTTCTATAGAGCTTAATTAATTTTGAATTTCTATAAGCATAAATTCTTCATTATATATAATCTTTTCCAATAGCCCTCAACCTTGCATGACATTGAAACTAACAATTAAAAAGGTAAAGAGAGAGTAATAAATTATAGTTCCAAACATATGAACATTTTAAGATCGTGTCAACCTAGTGCATAAAAATCAAGTTCCTAACTTTATAGCTTGATATGTATAAAAAAAACCATGTTCTTAATTACATTTACTTTATTAATGTTTAATGTCCAATTTTGTGAGTTGTCGATGAAAATGATTTCATCTTGGAAAGGACTTTGAAAATAGCCTATAAAATAATTCAAAGATATCAATGCATAACTGGAGAAAGATGAAGTGAACTTTTATACTACTAAAAATTTGCCTTTATTAAACACAGGAAAAATAGTGACTGTAAAGAATTATTGGAGGCGCAGGGTGTTAGGCTTAGGCTAGATGTAGTTTGGGAAACCTCAAGAGAGTTCAAATAGATGGAAATGGAATGGTTATATTGCACAGGCGAGGGAAGCTTCATTTTGAGTTCAGGAAAATATATACAAAAGACAGTCCTCAGATATGATATCAGGAAAATGACTTGCACATGTCATAGGTGTCTCGGTCTTTGAACTTTTCTGAAGTAAATTATTTGATATAACATCAGTATTACACAAAACAGCTTAACAAATAGCCTTTGACATCATAATAAATCAATGAAGCATCATAGCCTAAAGTAGCTTTTGAGCCTTTTAAACCATTGGTCTTCTGAAATGACGCCAATGATTTCTGAAAGCATTGTCTGATTTCTCTAAAGTTGAACTTTCCAAAAACTATCCTGGGTTGCAGAAGCTGCTTCAGCCCATTCAATACATTCTCAATATAGTTACTGCGTGGGTGACAATGGACATTCCTTTGAATACAGACATAACTGGTGATACTTATACGAGCAAAACTTTGCAATTTAATTTCGTACCCAGCATAAAATGTGAACATTCTTTATTCAGATTTCTAATGTGCATTTATTTGCTAAAGTGAATGAACAGAAATTAATAAAAAAGAACATCTTGTTTTTTTACCTTACAGTCAGTTAAGAATGTAAACGACAGGCTTTAAAACACCATGTGAATTTCGATCTGAAATAAAATGCATATTACATTTTCATAATACTAATTTTCAAATGAGTGAATCAATTGGATTTGAGAAATGGATAAAATCACTAGCATCATAATAATCCAAACCTCAATAAATGATCATTTTAAACCTCTAAAATTTCATTTTGAATAAGATTCTAATAGTATTTGCAAATTTAAGAAATCGAACAAAATATTGATATACCACCTCTTCCACTATTCAACAACAACAAAAAGTACAAAAAGGTGTGCCATGTGGAACGCACTTTTATTTTTGGCAATCTTTTTTAAAATCAAATTTTGAATATGACTAATACAAACACAAATTCGATATAATTATAGAATTCAAATTATAATCAATTAGATTTATACTTGTTATAACAATTAAAGTAAAACGATCCCTGATGATAAATAATGGTTTATTCCATTCACAGATTATAACATTTATTTAACCTAATAAAACAATGATTAAAGAATTATAAATTAACTATGACGTGTATATTTTTGAAAATATTTGGTATAAATCGTCTGCAAGTTGAAATCCTTAGCCTTTTAAAATTCATTTACATGAGGTGAACCTCATTCAAGTGCCGTTTCTTATTCCATCCCTCATTTCATCATCTCCATAAGAGTGGGTATTTTTAGTTATAATTATTTAGAACTATATTATAATATAATATTATATATTTAGATCTTTGCCATCTATAAGAAGTGAGTCTGCTGAGTAAAATAAAAAAAGCAAACAAACAAAAAGTTGAAATTGGAAATTTGCCAAAATATAACTAAATATATGAAATATTTCTAAATTAAAAAATAATTCTAATAATTAAAAAGATAATTTAAGCATTTAATAAAGTAAAGATACATTAACCCTTTAAGAATGTGGCCAATGGTGACGTAGCGTTACGTCAGCTGTTCGGCGATTCCTGCATTGAAGATGGCGAAGGGACTGGGAGGAGTGAATGAACATTTGGACTCAATTTTTAGTCATTATCGCGAAATTTTATCCGTCTCTGTCCTAGATATTTTGGCAACTAGAAGGTCTCATCATTTTGGAGGTACTGTATAAATTTTATAGACCTTCAACTAATTTATGCATAAAAAAATAATGCAAAAGGGTGTGACGTGGGTCCCATATGACATACTATGTGCACTACGGCGAATGCAGAACTTCCTTATCCTTGTACGGGTGTGAGCCGGTGCCGGTTTTCTCGTTCCTAGGTAATATTTTGTTAGCTTAATGCTTAGCCTTTATCGTCTTCTGTTTATTTATTGTTTTTAGAATGCATTATTTAAAAATTTTCCACGATCGGTCTAAAAATAGATAATCCGGACATTATATAGGACATTTTGGTCGAAACTTAATTCTTTTTCTATTAATACTTATTAGAAATAAGTGTTCTCTGCCTATTTTCATAAAAATTAAGCATCGTTAAGCATCTTAAAATGACTAATTAGACGAATTTAAGCAATATTTATGACCTTGACTAGATATACTTTTCACAAATATCGGCTTATTTTAGGGACATTTAAACCTTTTGTCATTTAAATATGATACTTAAACTATTATAATTTAGATCTAAAACAATATTTTTGCATTTTAATATAGAGATCGTATAGCAATATGCTGAACATGTCTCGTGTAGGGCTAAAACTTGCCAACTCAGCATTGGATTTTTTTTTCTTTGCATAGTAGGCTATTTTTCTTATTTCATATTTTAAATTATCCATAGAAGCATCGTGATATCTAAACAAGAACTCTATAGCGATTAAAATATTTTATATATTGAGCAAAACACAAAAGTAAGTCATTTAATTCTACTTTAAAAAAAGCTTTACAAATGGGTTTTATTTATAAATATAGATAAATAAAACAACCTCTAGGTAAGTTTTAAAGCTTTTTACCATCAAATATTTAAATTTTATAAAGAATGTGAGCATGCTTTTATCAAATAGGCTAAAGGAAAGGCATATGTATAAAATGAAATTCTGTTCTTTCTAGTATAATAATGGATTCATTTACTATTTCTACTATCGAAATATATACTCTAAGGCTTAAATATAAAATATTTTAACATTTATAAAAACATAAAAAACGTTTTATTAAAATCTTTTCCTTTTAAAATTTAAATGCCTCTATAGCATTGTGAAATATTGTTTACTATTTGATTATCAAAAAAAGAAAGAACATTTTAACATTACTATTTAATAATACACCCATTATATTGATTTTTCTGAAAAAAAAATACTACTTAGTATAATCTTCATCTTTAAATTTAAAGTATATTTTCAAATTATATTCTAGTAGTATTTATACCTTTTTAAAAGTTTTACCAAAAGCAATCTTTTGGAAAATTATACTTAATCACCTTTGTCTTTTATACAAATATATATTAAGCTTAAATATTGATTGTTAGAAGTTATTTTAGGCATATAAAGTTAGTTTAAATGGTCATGTCTAAAATGTTTTTAAATAAAAAAAAAGCAGAAGATAATAAGCTATAAAATATTTTCTACCAAAACATATTAAAAATAAAAATAAGTAACTTTATATAGGGGTATATATATATTATATATATATAATCAAACATAATATTTAATTCTTAAAAATTAAATCATCCATTAATATATATAAATATATATTTAAAATATCCATAAGAGAGTTCCTCAAAATGATAACTATATAAAATAATGATAAGATAATACATTTCTAAAATGAAATAATATTTTAAAAAGAGCATATATTTATTTAGTCCATTTAAAAAAAAAGTTTTATGGTTATTATATATAAACCAATTATTTTTTTAAATGCCACCCAAAAACATATGGCCTTTATTGAAACACAATGTATTTGTGTTCTCAACTTCAAATATATATATATTAAATATAATATCATCTCTAAATATTGAATAATTTAAGAATAAAAAGAGATATATATGAAAAAAATATATATATATTAAAAAAAAAATCTTTTTATAGATTATACCTCTAGTTTTAAAATATTTTCAAAATATCATGTTAAGCATTTATTTTTCAAACCTTTCTTTAAATAGAAAAATAAAAGAATAGAAAATAATAATTTAAGATTTTTTTTGTCTACTATATATAAAATTAGTCAGACCTCTCTATATACTTCAAGAGAACCTGAGTTAATCAAATAATTTGTCAAATACAGTATGTAGAACATTAATGATGTAAATAATGATGTATATAAAAGGTATATAATCTTTTTTTAATTTAATCCCTATTTGCGGTAAAATATTCCATCAAAAAAATTTGGTGTATTGCTTAGACATTTAATAGAGGGTATATGGTAAAATGGTCAATACTTTTTTTTTTTTTAAATTCAATCACTATTTGCGAATAAATATTCCACCAAAATTTGGTGTAATCCTAGATATTTAATAGAGGATATATGGTAAAATGGTAAATACATATGTGTGTGTGTTATGAATGTAAATAATTAAAGATATACAGTAGAACCTCCTTGTAAAGGACACCTAGTTACAGAGCTAAAGTGTCCTTTAAGGAGAGGTATCCTCTTACCGGGGAATTTTTAAATAGTAAAAATGGTAATTTTGCAAATGAAAACTGTCCTTTATAGAGAGGTTTTCTCTAGCGCGAGTGTTCTCTCATGGAGGTTCAACTGTATATTATCAAATACCTATGTAGGATGAAAAAAATGTGAAAAATTTGTATTTTTAAAGAATTGTATCTCGGAAGATTGCCATGTGGTAACAAACATAAATGGCTGATTTTTCAATGAGGTTGTTTCTAATTTATTTAAAATAAATTTGAAGTGTTTGTGTGTTTACACACATACTTAAAAAAAAAAAGTTCTTGTAAAATTTTATTGGTAATATATTGGTTCTAATGAAAATATTATTTCTTCCATTATATTTAAGTGGTTTTAACTTATATTTCTGAAGTATTTTCATGTTGTTGGTATTCAACCTATGGTAAGGGTCATAATAATCATGGTGGGGTAATTGGCAACTGCTGATACTGTAAGTGCACCACATGTCTACACAGGTAGAAAGAAATTAGACTTTTTCACCTAAAAAAATTTCAGAGCCTCATTTGGTTACTTGCACTTTACTGGGGGGGGGGGGTGTTGAACGTTGAACTTGTGCAAGAATTGGGAACCATTAATTCAACTTTTCTTGAGAAAAAAAAAAAAGTGGCCAATGAGGGATTCGATCCTGAGTCCATGGTTGACAATATACAACTGTTATACTATTCCTCTACCATCTTTAGAGGTATTCAATTTCCATATTTCTCATTCACCGATACACTTGAGCCTTCAAGAGAAGACATTCCCATTAGTGGACACCTCTCTATACAGTTTTCATCATCAAAAATAATCATTTATACCTGGAAAGAAGACACTTTGGCTTTGCATATAGAAGTTGTCCTTTTGAGAGTGGTCCTCTACTGTATTTATTTTTAAGTCTTGGAGTTTTTATGGAGTATAAAGTTATCTTTAAATTTGAGAAAAAAAAACTTAGTAAGGGGTTAGTATAGGGTTAGCTTTTTTCCTAACTTATTTATTATACTCTCTTCACAGAGTGATTCTTATCCTAATTAAATACGTGTTATCATCATCATGTAGTGATCATCTCAGATAGGGAGGTGGCCATCATGGAGAGAACGGCATATATTTCACTATGTTCTAAACACAATTCTCTTCACGCCTTTCCTAACTCCACACCATTCTATTGGCAACCAATCTTTCTACCTCCTTCATACTTAAAGGTATAGTCTTCCATTAAGGGGCAATAGACACTCACTCAATGATCCTAAAGGTTCATGTCCTGCTATTCCCTTTTGCTTACTTTATTTAGAAGGCTTTCTACCTACTCTCCATTATATCTTCACCAAACCTAAAATATAATAAGACCAAATCTAAATAAATAGTATGTGACGTTTTGGTAAAAATGCTATTACCGAAACATCACACACTATTCATTTATTTGTCTTATTACCTTGTAGTTGTAATCTATAATACAAATTTTGCTGCTTATTACCCTTCATCTAACCTATCTGTATCTTGAGGGTACATTAATATATAATCCTGGTGAGACCTGAAAGTTCTTATACTATTAGTACAAGACAACTTTACACTTGTAGAAAGTGGATTGACTTTTGCATTTAACAAGATTCGTTACACCTCTCTGTAGGTGACCTCGGGGAAATGTTGGATAAAACCAGCGCTCTAACGTAACTGGCATATAACCTATATGGAGTCGTGCACAAGAGTTCTTGAGCTTCTTTACGAGCACGACCTCCAAGATCTTGTCTAATTTAGACTAAAAGGATAAGTAAAAAAAAAAAAAAACAAGATTCTTAAACTCCTTTTTTGGTTACTCAAGCTCATCACTGGTAGAGTTGGTCTAGTGAAAGAACCAAATTTTGTAAGTTCATTGAGAAAATGAAGTAGTTCAAGAGGATAAATAAGTTTAATGTGAAAACACACATTATAGGCTTCAGGGATAAGTTTGTATCATTTACGAATGGAAAAATACGTCCAGGGTAGCCTAGTGGACATGGCATCTGCCCGGTAAGCGGAACACTGTGGGTTCCCATCCCTGGACACTTTTTTTTTTTCCGTTCATCATTACTTTTCATAATTCATCCTTTCATACCTCATCCAAAAAGGTTAGAAATAGTCGATATTTCACCTTGAAATAAAAATTTGATTTTCGTTGAAAAGAAACTCATGCGGTGTAACTTCAAGTGTTGTTTTGCAATCACAGTGTATTATAGGGATAAGTTTCTTCTTTTTAAAATGCGATTCAGATCTCTAGCTTTCAGGTATGAAGAAGGCCTATAGAAGAGCTTTTCATCTGAATTAAAATTTTATAAAAGGAAGCTTGTGACTGGAAGCCTAATGTTTTAACCTTAATATTGATACAGGGGTTTATTTATTTAATTATAAATAAGTTTAAAAAACCTGGCCCCCTCAAATCATTGTGCGTAATGTGTGCGTTATTACCTTTTATATACAGTAGAACCTCCCTCCCTGTAAAGGACATCTAATTGCAGAGCCAAAATGTCCTTTTAGGAAGATGTGTCCTCTTACCAGAGAGTTACTGAATAGTAAAAAAAAATTGTAATTTTGTCAATGAAAACTGTCCTTTGTAGAGAGGTGTACTCTAGCGTGAGTGTCCTCTGATAGAAGTTCTACTGTATTCCTTTTGCTTACATTTCAAACACCTTCATTCCTAAATTATTGGTTCGGGGAAAAAAAAGGTAAAAATAGATGATCATGTCTGACTTGAATAATTTTTACCATTGGAGAATCATTAAAATATTTTATTCCTTAATTTTCCTCTTTGGTCATCACGTTCAGTATTTAAATTTTTTTTTTTCCTGCTAACATCTTCTCTCCTCTTATATTTTTATCTGGGTTCCTTCCCTTCCTTCATTTCCTTTTATTCCTTTCTGAGCTGTGAGCTGTGCTTGTAAAATGCTCTCAGAACTCCCTAATAAAATAATACATATTCACTTCTCCTCCAAATTCAACACCCCAAGGGCTCAAAAATATCAGTTTGAAGTCTGTGTTGAATTATAGTTGGTCAAGTTAAAGAAAAGAGCACCTGATTGAGATTTGGAAAAGATGGTTGAATTGATAATCACTGGAATTTTGTTGTTGCTGTTTCTTATCCCCTAGTGTAAATATTATACAAATTCCATGAGTTCATGCTCCTTGAGCAGTGGAATTTTAAAGAGATTATACTGGAGTGATAAGGCACAATTTGGATTATAGATTATAAACACAAGGTAATAAGACCAAATCCAAATAAATAAATAGTGTGTGACATTTTGGTAACAGCTTTGTTACCAAAACCTCACACACTATTTATTTATTTGGATTTGGTCTTATTACCTTGTGTTTAAGATTATACTGGAGTTGTACAAAGTTGTGATATCAATAATTTCTAGAATTGAAACATATGCATTGAGTATTGTCTCAAGTACACATGGTATAGGCCCATGATAATCATGGTAGGTAGGAATATGAACAGTGGAATATCTTTATATAATACAGCCTCCTTTATAAAAGCAACTGGGTTATACCATTCTAATTGTAAACTCCAAAGTTTCCCATTGTATTCTAACTGTGGTTCTAACATGTGTGTAAAACGGCACTTGAAGTTACACGGCATGAGTTTCTTTTCAATGAAAAATCAAAATTTATTTCAAGGTGAAATATTGACTATTTCTAACCTTTTTGGATGAGGTATGAAAGGGTGAATTATGAAGAGTATTGATGAATGGAAAAATAAAAGTGTCCAGGGATGGGAATCGAACCCACAATGTTCCGCTTACCGGGCAGATGCCATGTCCACTTGGCACATGTGTGTGCTAACAACATGAAAGCATGGTCCTAAGTGATGTTTGTATAATAAGGCTCAGCTCTAGTTGCATGAAATGTAAGCACAACATGTAGCTAGGTTGCTCTTTTTGAGTAGTACCTAATATAGTTATTTTGGAACAGGTGGATGATGGAAGGTACAGAATGGAGAATGATGATTGAGACAAGGAGGAGGGGTGGGTAGTACTGATCAGATGACACTGTTCAATTTGAGATAAAGCTGCCGCCTGGTGTGTGCTGATAGATTCTTAGACCTCATTTTACATATCTCTAACCACCTTTATTTTTATTTTGCTTAAAAAGCCAAAAGTTTATCCCAGATTTTTAAAAATCATTTTTGTTACTCCCACCCTCTTGTATAACAAATAAACCACTTCTCCTTTTAAAAAATGTATTAAAATAATGCATTTGTGTTCATCACACCAGTACAAAATGTAAAGGTGATGATGATAATGAGCCACAACATCAGTTTTGGTCTTCTTCTTCTTTCTTATCTCCACTCAATCATATTAGGGTGTCAAGCTTGTAAAGCTTGAGACTTTTGATGGTGTCTGTTGACAACCATCATGATTGGGTGAAGTAGAATGCGTCTGCCTTTGTCATTAAGACTGGGAGCATTACTCATTGGCAGGCCGACTTAGCTCTAAAAGAAAAGGCCGCTTCTGACATGAACAGACGTCATGTGCAGCCGCTCCTAACATGGAGTACAAATGCTGCTCATCCTGTATCCCTGGAGCCCTTACAGGGTACTATCAGCCGGGCCAGCTGAGCCCAGGTTTTTTAGTGAGCTTGTTACTGCTCCCCCTCCTCCTTTTTCATCCGGGCTTGGGACCGGCAAAGGCGGAGTTACCAGTTTTGGTAAATTCAGACAAAGAGCCAACCACCAGTTTACCATGTTTGTGGCTATGACCCCTCATCAGTACAGGGGCAGTTTAACCCCTATCATAAGCTGTTACAAGATTGAAGCTGCCCATGTACTGATCAGGGCCATAGCCCAGAACCATGGTATACAGGTTTGTCTAAATTTGCCAAAACTGGTGTTGGGGCTCGTTTTGTACCTGGGTGATGAACCCAATTTTTAAAAGGAGAGGTGCCTTTTTTTTGGTATACGGATACCCATCTTCCCACAACTTTGGTTGGCCAAATATCATGGAACAAGTTAAATCAACGTTTAGTGTATGCTACACCAGTATAGAAAACCTCCATGAGAAGTCACTCTTGCTAGAGGAAACCTCTCTATAAAGGACAGTTATTCTCATCCGCCAATTATCATTTTTATTAATTAATTCCATCTCCCTATAAAGGATACTACTGTCATCCTTTAGAGAGTTCGAGGTTCTACTGTATTCCGATATTTCTTCCTTGGTTCCCTCCCTAACTGTGCTTCCGCCCTCCTCTTCCCCGGGGCGCTCACTCTCGCCCTGCCTGCGCCTCTCAACCCCTCTCCTTGGCCCTCCCCTGCAGCGGGCACATGGTGACACCTAATGATGAGTCCTGCCTTAAAATGCTGAGACCTAGAGCATGTAGAAGGCGCAACAATTGAATCAATGTATTCCGATATTTTTCTCTAGTTTAAAAAATTTTTTTTTTTTTTTTTGGAGACATTTTTCTTCTCTTTCCTACTGTAAAAAATCACACATTGCCACTGAAGTTGTAACTGTGTTGATACCATAGAATCCTCCTTTCTCACAAGAAGCAAGGGGAAGTATCTTCGCAGGATTTGCTGCTGTTGATTCAACTGAGATAATAAATTGGGAAGAAATATCTTGTTTGTATTTTTCCACCCTTCTACAGCAAGAACTCTGAATATAATGTTAAGGCACAATTTGGATTATAGATTATAAACACAAGGTGGTAGTAAGACCAAATCCAAAAAATAGTGTGTGACATTTCTGTAACAGCGTTGCTACCATCTTCAAACAAAAGTACTGAATCAGTAGTTTTGTCTGAAAGATGGTAACAACGCTGTTACCGGAACGTCACACACTATTTATTTATTTGGATTTGGTCCTATTACCTTGTGTTTAACTGTGAATATAGTGAGTTGACAAAATCTTTGTATAAGATTTCTCATGAAAGCCTCTTATCTAATATGAGTGACCATCTCTCCCATCATAATATTAAAAAAAAAAAAAATAGATTTGACCCCCTCAACCTCCAATTAACTTAGGTACCTACCACACACCCCTTTGTGTGATATTAAGCCTTCACTCAGATACCACTCACGTGCCAGCACATGATTTTGATTCCTTTTTTTTCAGGTGCCCATATCATGTGCAATCTGAGTCTTCTCACCATTTGTTCCCATGGTTTAATCACCATTGTATATTAACTCTATTTGATGGTACAGTAGGACAGCCTCCATGAGAGGACACTCCTGCTAGATAGGACATCTCTCTACAGTTTTCATCCTTTAAATTAGCAGCTCTCTCTGGTAAAGAGGAGGACACATCTCTCTAAAGAACACTCTGTAACTAAGTTTTGTCCTTTAAAGATTTTGTATTGGGGGCTAGTAAACATTCTTGCCTTGTTGTTTTATTTTTTTATCCCTAGTACACGTAGCCATGATAATCTTAGTGGGTAGAAGTTGGCGACTGCTTTCACTATAAGTGCACCACATGTCTACCCATGTGAAAAGCAGTTTGACATTTTGCACTTACAAATGTACCAGAGCCCCATTTGGTTACTTGCACTCGCTGGTAGGGTTGGACATTTGCAAGAATCAGGGGTGATTGGACCATTTATTATTATTTTTTTAATCATAAAAAGTGCCCAATGCAGGATTCGATCCCGGGTCGTATCAGTCGAAAACCAACGGTTTAGACCAACCTTTCCACCAACCTTCTTCCCTAGTTGTAAATGACTGTGGTTTTTGGCTCTTTATATATATTTTAGAATACAAGGCCTTTTTAAAAATTTTTTGGATATAAACAGTTCTATTTGAATGTCAGTATCTGGAACAAGTATGCTACTAGGGTACTGGCACTGGTTGATAACACACGCAACTGTGGAAATTGGCAAAAAGGTTAATAGCAGATTTCCTGCAGAGAACAGTGATCTACATATATTTTTTTTACAAAACTATTTTAGAGGCGTAATATTCTTTTTAAAATAAAACAATTTCTACTGTCCTTACTGCAATGGAAAAATTAAAGTAAGGACAGTAGAAATTGTTTTATTTTAAAAAGAATATTACGCCTCTAAAATAGTTTTGTAATTTAATAACAGATGGCGCGCTAGTGCATCGTAACATATATTTTTTTTGCAATAGTTTCTTAATCTCAAGTTTTGGTGCTGATGTGTTATTTCAAATACAGTAGAACCTCTCTCTAAAGGACCTAATTGTAAGAGCCAAAGTATCCTTTAGAGAGAAATGTCCTCTTACTGAAGAGTTGCTAATTAATTTAAAAAAAGTTAAATTTGGCGATGAAAAATTGCCTTTGTAGAGAGGTGGTCTCTTCTAGAGGGAGTGTTGTCCTCTCATGGAGGTTCTAACTGTATAAATTTACCTCTCATGCGAATTTGTGAGATTAATAAAAAAAGCATTTTGAATACCACCACTGGTACAAATTAAGATTTACATGTATAATTGTGACCTTTTTTTTTTTTGCTTTTTTTCAAGTGAGTTTTGTGAATTACTGAGATTTGACCAGATATATATTGAAGGGGAAGCAATAAAAAATACTCGTAAAATCTTGGCATAAGTATAATTAAATTTTTACCTTTTTTCACAACACATTTTTTTCCCTCCCTGTATATATATTTTTAATGATGGTAAAGAGATGTGGATTTATTGGTCCGAGAATGTGTACAGGAGTTAAATCAGGTATAGGAAAAGCAGCTGTTTATTTAAAATTACTTGTTTCCATTACACCCTCTCCATTGCATACATAAATCTAACCCCATCAAGAGAATGAGGAGAGAGAAAAAAATACTAGTCTACTGATGCCTGGTAAAACTTGAGAGCATATCTTAAATGAACTAATGATTCAGAGAAAGTTCAAATTCGGAACATTAAAGCTTCAATATATTAGTTTCTATCCCACAACAGTCTTTGATTTCCAGACTTAAGTCTGGTCATTTACGGACAATGACTTTCCAGAATGGTTGCAGGGTTTTCCCACTATGTACTAAGTGCAATTCTCAACCTGCAACCCCAAAACACATTATTGACTGTATTGACTCATCCATTGATGAGCTCTACTCTTCCCCGGCAGACACCATCAAAAGTCTCAAACTTTAAAAGCTTGATACCTTAGTGTGATTGAGTGGAGATAAGAAAGAAGAAGAGTTTCTCTTCAGTAAAAAGACGCCTCTCTCTCTCTCTAAAGGACACTTAGGCTCTGCAATTAGGTATTGTCTCTTAGTGAGAAGTAGTTCTACTGTATATAAAAAAGACTATCACATTAATATGCATTTAAAAAATGTTGGTGCTGAACGATATGAATACCATGGACAGAATCTAATATAATGAATATTTTCCTTGAAATGATCAAGGAGAGATATGGACTACTGAAGATTATAAAGAAAACCAACATGTTTGACCCTAGGATAAAGGTATTGAGGGATGTATAGAAGGATGAAATAGAAGAGAGGAAGGGCTCAGAATGGAATTGGTAGACAATTTTGGTAGAAGACCCTACGATGCTATCATCAAAAGACTAGCCCTTGAAATTTAAGCTCCCAAGAGAATGGTAATTTGCCACCAGCCTATGGCTGAAAGAGAAATAGTATCTTGGAATTAATGTGTTTGCTTGCCCTGTATGTTCCATTTAAAGGAAGACTTGAAGGAAGGTAGAGTATATATACCTACATTTTTAGGATATCTTGACGCATGTTCCATTTAAAGAAGGACTTGAAGGTAGAGAATATACATTTAGGATATCTTGGGAAAGGGCGGAAAGTTTGCAAACATCTTTTATTTTGAAAGTTTATTTTTTTGAAGAATTGACCTCTCCGAAGCTCACCTATTTTATCACTTGTTGAGTGATAAGGCTATAGATATTGTAATGAGGTACAGCAAATATTTGTTCTTATTCCCTCTGGCATAGAAACTGTTTCTGGAGAGTTTTATTTATTTTCTCCACTATTCTTTTATTTATTATTATTTTACTTATCCTCATGACTCCATATTGGTTATATTACATTTATGTTAGAGCGCTGGTTGATACCTAGTTTATAAAATAGTGCAATCTGATATAAGGACAAATTTGGATTATAGATTAGAAACATAAGTAACAGGACCAAATTTAATGTTTTAATTGTGTGAAGTTTCAATTAACAATGCTGTTACAGAAATGTAATATCAACTTATTAATTTGGAATTATTCTTGTAACCATTTTTTTTTTCTTACAATTTAGCTATTTCAAATTCCAACCACATTTCCCAATTTTAAAATTTACCGTAATTATTTCTAAAGTTTTTTTTTTTAAATCCCAATCAACCTATTTAAAATAATCTACCATATAATTCCACACTGGCTTTAATTCAATATTCCCTTAACTGTTACCAACAAAATGTCAGTAGATGATATGATGAATTGTTAATCCTCCCAACAGACTTCAACTGAAACTTCTGATATCCCATGGTGTGCTGAATTAATTTTGAGGTGTAGAAAGATGTGCCATCTCCTATATATAGAAGTTGGCCACTGGTCTTCTCAAAGTAACGTAAACTTTCAATGATGTGCTGAACATTTAACTGAAGAGTAGGCCCCTGTGTGATAAAACTTGAAGAAATTCTTGGTCTTCCTCTTCCTTCCTTTCCATGCTTCCTTCCACATTGCAGGATTTATTCCCAATAACTACCCATGGCAGTCTGTGTATATCGTATCCCTATATACCTTAGTACCCGTATGATAAAACCTCACAATAGCTAACGAACCTTCCCTTATAACCAATTTAAAATACTCCTCAATATTACTGATACCATCATGATTGGGTAAAGAAGGGTCCAGAATGGTTGCAGGGTTTTCCCACTATGTACTAAGTGCAATTCTCAGCCTGCAACCCCAAGACATATTTTTGACTGTATTGACTCATCCATTGATGAGCTCTACTCTTCCCCGGCAGACATCATAAAAAGTCTCAAGCTTTACAAGTTTGATACCTTAGTGTGATTGAGTTGAGATAAGAAAGAAGAAGAAGACTGATACCACATAGGGAACCATAATAAAACCATGGTAATAGTGAACCCAAGAGTTCAGTCCCATTGGGGTTTGCTATAACGAGGTTTACTGTATCTCAAATTATAATTAATAAATATTTTCAGTATCTTCCCCTCTCCCAGAATCTTGACAATGTTGTGGCATGACAACCATAGTCTTATGGCACACCAGTATGCAGCACTTTTATTTCAGAACACTAATCTAGTATATAGTCTAGTGTAGCCTAGACTAGTGATAATCCTCAGAGTACATGTCCTGTAAGCTTGCATACTATTTCCCTTTGATTCCTTCATTTAGAGAAAGCTGCTCCATTAAATCCTAGCCAAACCTCTTTGTTTGTCACCCAATCTTTCCATTTGATCTGTTACAGGAGTGTCATCTTTAGAATTTCTTTTATTTTGAGGGGTCATGCTGTGATTTATTAATTTAGGTACGCAGATAACTTCAGAGTGTAGCCAATTTGTGAATGTAAAATTTTTCCTCAATAGCTTTCCATCAGTTCTCCCATAAGTTTGAAGCATTTACAGATGTATGGTATAAACACAAGGTAATAAGACCAAATCCAAATAAATAAATAGTGTATGACATTTCAGTAACAGCGTTGTTACCATCTTCAGACAAAAGTATTGAATGTATATTTAATCATTCAGTACTTTTTGTCTGACGATGGTAACAACGCTGTTACCGAAACATCACACATTATTTATTTATTTGGATTTGGTCTTATTACCTTGTGTTTATAATCTATAATCCAAATTGTGTGCCTTATCAGAAGGATGGTATGTTGACAGAAAAGTCTCATCTATTTTATCTAAAGATGAACAAAGGTAGCTAAGGGATTCACTAATCTATCTCCCCCCCCTATAAAGGTCAATAGATCAATCAACAGATGATCAATAGTGTTTTGATGCTTACTACTATAAGATAGAATCTTCTCCCTCTCTCTCCCCCCATTCTATCACTCTCTCTCTCTCTAGCAATCCCAACAACAAAACAACACACAAAAAATTCTGAAGCTTTCGAAGTCATGCTCTTTATCTCTCTGGCTGAAACATCGTACCTCTGCGATGGCCCTCTTCTGATCACCAGGTTTCCTTCTTTTTTCTATACTTCTATTTAAAATATTTGTCTTCTCTATCATCTATATTTTTCTGTTAGCATTTTTTTTTTTTTAAGATACAAGAAAAAAGACTTAATCCAAAAAAAAAAATATATATATATATATCAGAAACCTCCATGGGACTTCTTCTAAGCAATTGCTTCACATACTCTCCTTTAATTCTTGTAGAAATCTCAAGAGTGGCACCTGTAAGTAACCAACCCAATAGGAGATGAATTAATTCAATAGAACAAACCTTCCTGTAAAGGACACCTAGTTGCAGAGCCAAAGTGTTCTTTAGAGAGAGTTATCCTCTTACAGGAGAGTTGCTAAATTGTGAAAACACAATTTGGAGGAATCACCGTATATCATTGTTATGAAGAGACCAAAGGTAAAAGCGACAGGTTTCTTTATCGAAGAGATATTAGCTGGGTGAGCTTTCAGACAATAACATCCTTCAACAGGCTTTAATGTGAATATCCATTGAGGTATCATCTCATACCTCTTCAATAAACAAACTTATCGCTTTTACCTTTGGTCTCTTCTTCTTCTTTCTTATCTCCACACTGGGTGAAGTAGAATGTGTCTGCCTTTGTCATCATGACTGGGAGCTACTCAGTGGCAGGTCGACTTAACTCCAAAAGAAATGGCCTACTCTGACGTGAGGAACAGACGCCATGTGCAGCCGCTCCTAACATGGAGTACAAATGCTGCTCATCCTATCCCTGGATTAAGATCCCTTACAGGGTACTATTAGCTGGGCCAGCTGAGCCCAGGTTTTTTTAGCGAGCTTGTTACTGCTCCCTCTCCTCCTTTTTCATCCGGGCTTGGGACCGGCATAGGTGGAGTTTGGTCTTTTCTTAATAGTGAAAATGGTAATTTTGGTGATGAGAGGTGTCCTCTAGAGAGAGTGTTCTCTAATGAAGTATGTTCTACTGT
>CP092873.1:89231091-89241094 GCA_030710605.1 Cordylochernes scorpioides | reverse complement strand
GTGGAAAAGTTAAGCTCCTGGAAAAGGAAGCTAACTGGGATGCCAATTCCATTCTTCCTAATGGCTTCAGATTAAAGAATCTTTCTACAAAAGATCAACTTTCATAAATATGTTTTTTAGGAATAATAATAATAAAAAGAGATTTTTGAAGCGCGCGCTCATAAAATTTAAATGTTTTATTCATCCTCAAATTCTTTGAAAGATTAAGAGCTTGTATCATTACTATATGAACCTAAGCCAATATCATCCATTTATATTGGATTTCTTCATCTCTCAAAAATACGATAAACCTCTGTTAGGAGGATATTTTTTATATACCTAAATGAATGTAGTATAAGTATATATAATTTAATCAATTTTATAGGAACAAGCAAGAGTTAAAGGCTCAATTTTCTTCAAACAAAGAAAAAAAATTAAGAAGAAAAAAGGCATCTCCTAATCGTGCAACCTAAACTTTTATCCACCAGATCCCAGTACAATTTCACTTTTGTACTACAGTAGAAGGATACCCTGTAAAGGACACCTAGTTACAGAGCAAAATTGTCCTTTAGGGAGAGGTGTCCTCTTACCGGAGAGTTGCTAAAGAGTAAAAATGATAATTTTGCAAATGAAAACTGCCTTTATAGAGAGGTATCCTCCTAGCGCGAGTGTCCTCTCATGGAGGTTGTTCTACTGTATTTAAAAAAAAAGGAAAAAGTAAAGTTAAATAAATAAAATTTTCTGTGTCATGGAGAAAATTATATCGATCCAATTATTTGCAAAATAATAATAATTTTAAAAAGATGAAAATGTGTTAAGCTGAAGTTTGTCAGATTGTTAACTTGTAATTTTAAGTTTTGATGGAGATAAATAATGACAATGTTTGTGTGGTCTTGATCGTTGCCCTTCACCAGAGGTTTTTTCACCCTCCCCTTAACATCTTTCTTCTAAGTGTCCAGAATGTCATGACTCATCTCTCTTCAAACAGAATGGTTCCGCTGCTGTGACAATAGCTATAACAACAGTGAACACTCTTGTTAGAGGACACCTCACTACAACGGACAGTTTTCATTGCCAAATTTACTATTTTTTACCAATTAGCTACAAGAAAATAAGACCTAATCCAAATTATTTAATAGTGTGTGATGTTTGTGTAACACCATTGTTACCATCATCAGAATAAATGATACAAGAATAAAATTATTCTTTTGTCTGATAATGGTAATAATGCTGTTACCAAAACCTCACACACACTATTAAATTATTTTCTTGTAGCTATAATCTATAATCCAAATTGTGCTTTATCATTACCAATTTTTACCATTACCCCGGCAGACACCATCAAAAGTCTCAAGCTTTACAAGCTTGATACCTTAGTGTGATTGAGTGGAGATAAGAAAGAAGAAGATTACCAATTAGCTGTTCTCAGGTAAGAGGACACCTCTCTACAAAGGACAGTTTTCATTGCCAAATTTACTATTTTTACCAAATAGCCGCTCTAACTCTGTAACTAGGTGTTGTTCTTTACAGGAATGTTTGTTCTACTGTATCAGGAACACCCGAGAGAATTGAAAAAAAAAAAAGTATTGGCCAATTTTATAGCTGATTGGGGTCAGTCTGAAACCAGCAGGAGTTGGCCCATATTGATTTGCATGTGTTATTACTTAATGGCTCAAACGGCTCCATTCTCTCTCTCTTTGCTCCCATACAATGGAGAACTTGAGGTAAATTTTCTTTAAAATCTCTTATTCTCCTCCCCCGTCTTTATTTAACGCCTAATCCAACTCTTTCAAGTTATAGCTGAGGTTCTGATAAATCTACTGACTGTGAATCTGATAAAAATGAATTCATTTTTTTGAATACATTGACAATTGAACCTTGCAATAACCTTTCAAGCTAACATGCCAGGAACACTAGAAGTATCACTTCTTTGGGATCAAATAATTTTTTATTGTTCTAACTCTGTTGTTATAATAACCCCAGTTAAAATAATTCGACCTTAAAAGTTTGGAACTATATGATGTAATTTTCTATATTTTTTAAACGAGGTTCTTATTTTGTTACATTTTTGATTATTTGTTATCTTGTTATTTTTTTAATCTCCCCCTAATCCAAATTTTGTACTTATCAAGATATCTTTTTGCTCCAAAGACATATGTTCATGACAAGATTTATGTACAATTTGCAATTCTTCCAGTAATCCGGTAAAATCCAAGATATCAGGTTTTTATCAGCCCCCCCCCCCCCTGATATACTTCAACACCTGGTTTTGTTTCATGGAAGAATAGATTACTCCATCGCTATGGAGCGGGTATCATTGGAAGGTTACTTTCTGGACTTTTGACCACCCCCCACATAGTATACATGTATTTAAAAAAATGTACCTCCTCTATTCATAAAATATATATTTTAATGAAATCAGCAAACAATTTAAGGTTATGTTTCTTTTACAATTTTTGATAAGGCACAATTTGGATTATAGATTATCAACACAAGGTAATAAGACCAAATCTATCTATTTATTCGGATTTGGTCTTATTACCTTGTGTTTTACAATTTTTATCCCCACCAGCGAGTGCAAGTAACCAAACGGGGCTCTGGCACATTTGTAAGTGCAAAGTTGAACTGCTTTTCACATGTGTAGACATGTGGAGGACTTACAGTAAAAAGCAGTCGCTAACTACCCACCATGATTATCATGGCTTGTACCACCACGTGTACTAGGGATAAGCAAAAAAAAATTTTTTTAAATTTCTCTAGCTTTCAAGCTAACATGCCCTTTGACATGAGTACTAGAAGAATCACTTCCAGCCAACGATACATGCTGAAAAGGATATCTGTATACAGTAGAACTTCCCTGTAAAGGACACCTAATGACAGAGCCGAAGTGTCCTTTAGGGAAAAGTGTCCTCTTACTGAAGAGTTGCAAAATGGTAATTTTGCAAAAGAAAACTGTCCTTTGTAGAGAGGTGTCTTCTAGCGTGAGTGACCTCTCATAGAGGTTCTACTGTATATAAATATATATATTTTAAATTTCTGTCCTGTACAGTTAGTGACACTTCTAGTGCTTCTGTTGGAGGGCATGTTAGGCCTGAAAGCTAGAGAAGTAAAAATTGTAAAAGAAACTAAAACCTAGAGATTGCTTGTTGATTTTAAGAAATTATAAGTCAAGAATGAATGTGTGTGTTGTAAGTTAAACCTGTCTATAGCGCCCCCTCTAAATAGGCCTTCCCCTCTATAGCGCCTGATTTTAAATACGTAGTACGATGCAATTTACATTAAAAGTGACCTGTCTATAGCACCCCCTCTCTATAGCACCCTATTTTGGTGAGTCCCAAGAGGGGGCGCTATAGGCAGGTTTAACTGTATATAAGAATAATAGACCTTCTTGTAGTGTTAAATGAAGATACTACAAAGGTAGTGTCTGTGTGGTAGACAGGGAACATGAGATCTTCTTATCATTACAATGATACCTTAATTGTAGACCATAATTCAATTAAGTTAAACCAAATGCCATTTTTTTTTCAATAGCAGATTATAAAGTCACAAATAGTTCTTCGGAACTTGACAAAAAACATGGTTCCAGTTGAAGTAATTGCCTTAATTGACATAAGAATCAATCACCATTTTTTTTTTTTGCAAAGAATATAATATAGGTTACACAAAAGAAGGAAGATTGCACTGACTCCCTTATTTTTCAAATTAAAAGCATTTAAATAAGATGATTTTCTTGTAATGTTTTCTTCAGGAACCTAAGGAAAATTTTTCTTCATTTTAATTTTTTTTTCCTTCTTACTATTTTTTCTTTTAAAAAATAAAAGCCCCCTTACCCAATTAAGCTCTTATGTGACAGTTCAGATTACTGATCAATATGCAAATATGTTCTTGCCGATAAAAAGATAATGTTAGTTAAGAAAGAGTTAATTGTTGCCTATTATAAGGTTATAAATACATTTGCAATATATTGTGCAAGGAGGATATAGTAAAACATGCTGAAAAAAAAGAGGCATATGGCCTTTCCTTATAGTATAAATGCAAAGGTACTGTCTCAACGTGGTAGTAAACCAAGTCTGAGCAACTTCTTTGATTTTTTTCTCTCTACTATATTTAGAAAGGCTCTTCTCCAGAGAGGGTCTTGCATTGTTTCCCTCCATGTGCTACACCTTTGCTACATCCATGCAGACTTCTTGGATGTCTTCCAGCTCCCTCCTTTTATCTCAGGTGGAGTCTTTCTCCTAAAGTCCCTCCTCCCCCTTTCCCTCTTTTTTTTTTTGTCCTCTATTGTCCTTTATAAATTATATTTTAGTTTGGAGCTAAGTCGGCCTGCCACTGAGTAGTGCTCCCAGTCTTAATGACAAAGGCAGATGCATTCTACTTCACCCAGTTATGATGGTTGTCAAACAGACACCATCAAGGGTCACAACTTGATACCCTAATATAATTTAGTGGAGAAGATATTTTAGAATGCCGAATGCCATATCTCTTTCCCTCTTTATATAACTATACAGTTGAACATAACCTCCATTAGAGGACACACTCTCTAGATAATACCTATCTAAAAAGGACAGTTTTCATCACCAAAATTATGATTTTTTTACTATTTAGCTGCTCTCCTGTTAGAGTATACTTCTCCCTAAAGTACACTTTGTCTCTGCAACTAGATGTTGTCTCTTTTACAGAGAGGTTCCAGTATATAGACTAAAATTTTGTAAATTCTCTTCATTTTATGTGTCTTATGATATATAAATCATCAAACCTACCTACTCAGACCTCTCTTCTTCTTATCTCCACTCAATCATATTAGGGTATCAAGCTTGTAAAGCTTGAGATCATGACTGGGTGAAGTAGAATGCGTCTGCCTTTGTCATTAAGACTGGGAGCACTACTCAGTGGCAGGCCGACTTAGCTCCAAAAGAAATAGCCGCCTCTGACATGAGGAACAGACACCATGTGCAGCCGCTCCTAACATGGAGTACAAACGCTGCTCATCCTGTATCCCTGGATTAGGAGCCCTTACAGGGTACTATCAGCCGGGCCAGCTGAACCCAGGTTTTTTAGCGAGCTTGTTACTGCTCCCCCTCCTCCTTTTTCATCCGGGCTTGGGACCGGCAAAGGCGGAGTTTTGATGGTGTCTGCTGGGGATGAGTAGAGCTCATCAATGGATAAGTCAAAACAGTCAATAATGTGGTTTGGGGTTGCAGGTTAAGAATTGCACTTAGTACATAGTGGGAAAACCTTGTATATTAGCTGTGAATTTTACAATTATAGGTATAGATAAGGCACAATTTTTGGATTATAGATTATAAATACAAGGTAATAACACGAGGTTATACTGTGTGCATTTGTAATGGCTATATACATTCAAAATTTACTGCACAATCTTTATTATTTATTTACATAAAAAAATATAACGGCATGTGTTATTAGACATAATGATGGGAAAATACCAAGAATCTCAGAGAGAGAATTAAAATTAAGGAAATATCACACACAGTAGCCTGGAAGAATACTATGGAATGTTTAGGTGTTGGTTTTTTTTTTTCCTACTATGGGGATGAGAGAAATTGTAATCCCAAGATGTCCTTGTAGGGAAATGGCCTTTCCACGGTTGAGAGATCACCTCCCAAATTACACGTAGGCCAGACTCTCCCTCTAATTACATAGCAGTCCGGTTTGTGCCCGTGTTACACCATCTCATCATTGGTTCTACATCATTTCTCTCTCTCTCTTCATACAATCTCTTTTATACAAGGTGTTCTCTAATTGTTATAACAACAAGTGCTGATGAACAAGTATTGATTGTATCAAACCATTCCATTAGATTATCAATACTCTTCATCCGGTCTTCAAGTTGTTACTTCCCTCCAGTACGGTATCAATATCAAGCTTGAGGACTCATGGAATTTGTGTAATCTTTGCACAAGAGGATAAGAAACATCAACATGCTGTCAATAGATGATCTTTGGAGCATATGACCTGTAAACTCATCTATTTCACTTGATGATTACTTCAATTAGTAGAGGGCTTTGTTGTCCATTCAATCTTCTACAACCATCTGTCCATTCTTTTTATGCCCTCTCTCTTTACCTTCTTTAACTCTCAGAATTTATAGAAGTAGCATTACGGCCTTTGTGTTAATATGTCTCATGGAAGCTATATGCCAATTATAGATAAAACCCACAACTAGGTATTAAATAGGTGACCCTTTTATTGCTACCATCCTCAGGCTAGAATACATTTATTTATAATGGTATCAACAATGCTGCTCTTAACAGAAGTACCACTTGGAGATTACCTATTTGCATATGTTACCTTAGAATCTCCCATTATAGAGAGACTGCCTTAAAACATGATTCTTCTTGGCTGCTATTGTACTTATTCTGATAAGATAATATGCAGCAAAGCATCATTAGCACTTAAGAAAATTCAGACAGGACCTGTTGTATACCTCCTACAAAATTACCACATATATATATATGTCGTATCTGTTGTGGTCGAATGGAAGGGAGCAGCCGTTGTGCATGTACGCTTCAAAAAAGAACTTGTTCCACACTCATGAGCGCGTGTGCAAGCGGCGGAGGCGTGGCCTTCGCCCGCGAGCGCTGGCTCCCAGATTTATTTTGTACAGATTTATACATGGATGAATTTGTATTTACAATTTAACATATTAAGTATGGTGAAAATAAATTATACATTTTGGGTATTATACAAATTATGACATATATATAATAAACCACCAATTAGGGTTAGGTGCCTGTTCCACCCTATTTACTACAGGGAGGTAGACCAACGCCATCTATCAGTCAAAAAAGATACTAGTCTTGTCTTATCATAACATCCCATTGTTTATCTTAGACATCACAAGGCTAGAACATTGGGACCTTTCTTTCCCCTTGCTCTAAACCTTCTTCTATCAATTCTCTTTATAAAAGAAAAATTGTAATTAATCGTAGAACAAAAAATAATATTTTTTGACTATCACCCCTATTCTCTCTTTCTCCATTAAACCGTCGATTGATCATCCCCCAATCAAGTATTCCATAAGGAATCAATATAAAGCATTGATTTAGTATTGATTTGCCTCGAAGGAAATATTTCTTTCAAGATGTGATTTTATTTATTTATTTATTTTATATATATTTTTTGGTTTATTTAGAATTTTTTTTTAAATATTACAAAGCTCTGTGTATGCTGTAAAAGGTAAAAAAGTATTACATAGTACTCTCTCAATATAAGAATGATGCTTCTAGTTAATATTATTTTATATAAATATATAAAATTAAAGTTTAAACTGGGGAACAATGTTAAATCCATTCATTTTGATCCTTGCATCAGCAACATTCATTTGCACAATTAGCAGATGCTTTTTTACTCAATTTTGGTCACATTATATGGTATATACAGTAGAACCTCCATAAAAGGACACTAAAACTAGAGGACGCCTCTCTACAAGGGACAGTTTTCAATTGTAAAATTACCATTTTTACAATTTAGCAACTCTCCAGTAAGAGGACACCTCTCCCTAATGGACACTTTGGCTCTGCAATTAGGTGTTGTCCTTTACAAGGAGGTTCTACTGTATATATATATTTTTTTCTTTTGTTCTAATTTTTTTCCTCCATTGTAATATCTTATTGTATTTATAAATTTTGCCATCACATTTGGACTTCAGTATTACAATATCATACTTGATATACCAATATTTTATGCTCTTATAACCACAGGTAAAACAGTAGAGGCTTTAAAACACTAGATTTTATGAATAATGCTAACAGTAGAACTACCTCTCTCTAAAAGATAACACCTAGTTGCATAGCCAAAGAGGGAGTTGACCTCTAACCAGAGAGTAGAGTCTTTTGTAGATTGAAATCGAAACACTTTTTATTGACATCTTGTCAATTAGGTTTTACAGAAAGAATGAAAAAAAAAAATTATAAACAATGAATTATGAGTGAAGAGAGCTCCACCATCTTGATAGGGTCCTCTTCCAGACCAGGAGGGGTTCTTCTCGGACCTCCCCGCAGTCTTTTGTAGAGAGAAATGTCATCTAGGTAGAGTATCCACTAACAAGACTGCTATAATGAGGTATGACTGTATATACTGTCATGGGAGAGAAGACAAGTATTCCAAAAGTTAAAAATAATTTATTAACAAAATTCATAGAATACAAGGGGTCGGTGGAAGGCTGGTAAACCGTTTGGTTTTCGACCACTATGACCCGGGTTCGATTCCCGCATTGGACACTTTTCTGTTAAAAAAAAAAAATGCTCCAATGGCCCCCGATTCTTGCAAAAGTCCAACCCCACCAGCGAGTGCAAGTAACCAAACGGGGATCTGGCATATTTGTAAGTGCAAAGTCAAACTGCTTTTCACATGTGTAGACATGTGGTGCGCTTACAGTAAAAAGCAGTCGCTAACTACCCACCATGATTATCATGGCTGTACCACGTGTACTAGGGATAAGCAAAAAAAAATAGAATATAAAATGTGATAATCTTCCACAAGTGATATAATCTACAAGAAGGGGTAAATGGCGTAGCCAAATATTTTAGTTGATTAACTAACAACAAAGAATTTACAATAATTACTTAGTGACAATACTATTTCTATATTAGAACTTCAATACTAGAACAATTTTTAACGTCTTGCCAAATGCTTTATTTTTATTTACTTCTCCTGAAGAAAACAAAATATTTTTGTCGAAACGTTGAGAAAATAAAAAACTCTAACTGGCCGAAGGGTCTATGTTTCATAGAAATACTATTTCTTTAAAACTTTTTTTTTTACGATGCCATAAATTTCATTTGTAAATTTTCCAAAATGAGAAATTCTCATTGATATGAAGAGCAATTCGCCTTTTTTTTTACACATGTTCTTTAGTTAGAATAAATCCAAGACTCTCCTTAAAAAAAAAAAAATAAAATAAAATAAAGTTTGATGTAATATGCTGGTTCTTTCTCTTCTACATAGTTACAGGTCAATGGTCAAATAAATTTATTTATAATTCACTGAAAGTGCTTTTAATTAAAAGGAAGTTAGAGGGATGTGAAAAAAAAAAAATTGAGAAGAGAGCTTCTAAATTTAAAAAGACCTCTAATCTAAAAATGACTCTCTTGGAATACATAAATAACTGCATGTCCAAATTCTTTTCTTTTTTTTTTTAATGTCAGAGTCATATTAAATTCTTTTAATTAATGTGAATGTATATATAATAATAATTTTTCATATCTCTATTATAGTCCACCTCTGTATTATGGAGATTGTTATTTATATTAATATAGTTGAATCACAAGGTAATAAGACCAAATCCAAATGAATAAATAGCAGTGTTGTTACCGAAATGTTACACACTATTTACCTTGTGTTTCTAATCTATAATCCAAATAGGGCCTTATCATATTTGAATCACATTATAACAGCTATGTTAGTTCTAACATTACAATTCTTAAGTGCCGTTTGTTTTAACCATGATTATAATAACTTGTGTAGCTAAATATAAGCTCAGATTTATTAAATTATAGATGTTATAGATGGTGCTATATATATAGTAGAACCTTGTCATAACAGCATTACTTTGGACCAACCCCATTGAGATACTTTAGTTTTTATAAATGGTGTTAGCAAGAATAAATCCCTAAAATAAATAGATTTAAAAAAAAAATACTGTACAGTAGCACCTCCATTAGAGGTCACTCACGTTAGAGGACACCTCTTTACAAGGACAATTTGTTGTTAAAATTACCATTTTTACTATTAAGCAATTCTCTGGTAAGAGGATACATCTCTCTAAAGGACACTTTGGTTCTGCAATTAGTTGCTGTCCTTTACAGAGAGGTTCTACTGTATTGAATTATAGTGTTAGGGAAATTATATAAGATTGTGTGTTATGTTAAAATATCTGATAAGATTATTAAAAAAAAAAAAGTTTTTAATTTCATAAATCTAACGTCCTTAGCACAAATTTTGCATATCAATGTTGTACATACGAAATTTTACGTTTTCACTTTTCTCTTTATTTATTTTT
>CP092873.1:89216005-89230991 GCA_030710605.1 Cordylochernes scorpioides | reverse complement strand
ATAATGTTATATTTTTATCTCGTATGCAAAAATATCTTGTCTTATATAAACTCATCTCGTTCTTTTGTTTAGTTATCGTAAAAAAAGCCTGTAGAAGGACGTCCGAAAGCTTGCTATTAAAAAATTCACACAAGATACTCCTCTTCAATCTCCGTTTTATTGTTCTATTTTAACTCGAAGAGTTTATTTTATTCAAGATTATTTAAAGCCAAATACTTTTTTTTTCTGTCTGAAAAGGGTCTGACAAAAAAAAATAAACCAACCAACTCTATTAGTCTGATGAACTTAACATCAGAACATTCCAAGTTATCTGTAACATAAACCTTTTACTGAAACATTGGTACATATACAGTAGAACCTCCCTGTAAAGGACAACACCTAATTGCAGAGACAAAGTGTCTTTTAGAGAGAGGTGTCATCTTACCGGAGAGTTGCTAAATAGTAAAAATGGTAATTTTGAAAATATAAAAACTGTCTTTTGTAGAGAGGTGTCCGCTAAAGGGAGGTTCTACTGTATATATATATTTTTTAACCTGTTTTAGTCCCCCTGATGATCTGTAATTCAAATGGCATGCTTGTATTTTTTTTGAGTTTTTGTTGTATTTAAGAGAATCCAGGTATATATATTATTACTAGGGTGTGTAGTATGTGTGTAGTACTGTCTGTGTGTGTGAGGGCTGATAATGTAATGAGGGAGATGTTAATGCGCGGCGGGGTGGCTTGGTGTGTCTAGGAGTTAGTTGTAGGGTCCCTCTGTGCCAGTGATGCCAACTCCCAGAAAGGTAGGGCCTCTCTCGTCTCTTCTTAACTTCCTCCATTCTAGCTCTGGTTCCTTTCTTCACTCCTCTCTGCTCTATTTGGACTTCTTCCTGCCTATTTATTTCTTTAGTTTTAAAGAAGAAAAAAATGGCTTCAAGATTTTGATGAGCTTTACATGTATTCATTATACTTCTTAAATTTCCTGTTTATTTTTCTCTCGTTCTTTTTTTCTACCTCTATTACTCATCTATTATATATTTTCCCTCTCTCTTTTTTTTTTTGAATCCCTTCGTGTCTTCTACTTTATTTTTGTAAATGGCTGTAAGATTTTCTTATGGGCTTTGAATGCATTTTTTTTTATCATTTCCATTCTTCTATAGTGTTTGTCTTGTTCTCTCCTCTTGATTTTCCTTTTACTCTCATGTCTCTGTCACTCTCCGATCATTCTTGATCTCAATAAAAGAAAATAAGACCTAATCCAAATAATTTATTAGTGTGTGACGTTTCGGCAACAACATTGTCACCATCATCAGACAAAAGAATAAAATTTATTTAAAATAAAATAATTTTTTTAAAATTCTTTTGTCTGATGATGGTGACAATGTTGTTGCCGAAACGTCACACACTAATAAATTATTTGGATTAGGTCTTATTTTCTTTTATTATAATCTATTATCCAAATTGTGCTTTATCATTCTTGATCTCTTTCTTTTATTCCCCTTATATCTTCAACTTTTTTTTTTTTCTTTAAAATTTTGAATGGGCGCTTTGCATGTATTTTTATCTTCTTAAAAATAAAATTTCTCTGTCTCACCCTCCCTCTGGCAGTCATGTTTTTCTTCTCATTTTTTCCCCCTTTGTTCTCATTCTGTCATTCTTTCATCCTTTTTAAATTCCTCTCTTATCTACTCATCCATCTTCTTCATCGATTTCTTTCTTTTAAGCTATTTAAAGATATCAGTGTACTTTGCATGTATTGATACTTCCATTCCTTTATTTCTTATCCTTCCTATACAACATAACACTCTCATCTGTTTAATCTTTTCCTGAGCATTTTTAAAAATCTTTTTATTTTTGACAATTCTTTTTCCAACTAGAGTCCTCAGATTTTAATTGGTTTGCATGCATTCTCCTCCTTGTTTTAACTATCTCTTTTTTTTCTTACCCTCATTCATATTCTGTCATCTTCTCTTTTTTTCAAATCCTCTTTTTTTTTTCTCCCCTCAGCACATGGTCTCATTTTAACCTTTTTTTTTTTTTTTACTTTAATGATAATGACTTTAAACAAAATTTCATTTTCTTTGGTTTGGTTAATTTTTTTTTAAAACATCCAGGATTTTAAATAAATCCAATTTTTTTTTTCAAACCAAAGATTTAAATGATTCGGTTTTGAAAGAGCAATGATACCATTATTATTATTTTTATCTTTTATAATTTTTAAAAATAAATATTCCCTTTGTTTTAAAGCATTTGCTATAAATAAAAAATGTAGCAACATGGCTATTTATTATTCAGCAAGTTTCCACAGTCAATATTTTACAAAATTAAGTTAAATAGCTGGCACATTTATACATATATATAAAGAAAAAGACGTCTCCTTATCAGGCAACTGAAAGTTAATGATGACTTGCGCTATTTGAATAAATATCAACCATTTGTTGATTTTTAATTATTTCAGAATTGGCCAAATCCCATTCTAGATCTTTCTTTCTTTCTTTCTTATCTCCACACTGGGTGAAGTAGAATGCCTTTGTCATTAAGACTGGGAGCACTACTCAGTAGCAGGGTGACTTAGTTCCAAAAGAAATCGCTGCCTCTGACATGAGGAACAGATGCCATGTGTAGCCCGTTCCTAACATGGAGTATAAACGCTGCTCATCCTGTATCCCTGGAGCCCTTACAGGGTACTATCAGCCAGGCCAGCTGAGCCCAAGTTTTTTAAGTGAGCTTGTTACTGCTCCCCCTCCTCCTTTTTCATCCGGGCTTGGGACCGGCAAAGGTGGAGTTCCCATTCTTGATTAATCAAGAAAATCTACCCACATACACATTTCAGGCTTTTGGCTCTCATCAGCATGGTGCAAGCTGTACCTCAACGACCAAAAAAACTGGTCATTCAAGCATCCTGAAAAATCATGAAACGGGTAGTTAAGGCCAGAAGTCAGAAACTTTCAGTTGCCCCCGATAAGATGTCTTTTTCTTAATTTATCAACCCTATCCCAGTACAATTTCACATTTGGATGGATTGCTCTATTTTCAAAATATCTATATTTATAAATTTCATCTCTTTCCTTAAAAAAATGCATAATAAAATTTTAACAGGATTTAATCACAGGAGATTAAATTTAATCTCTTTTTGCAGTAAAGCTCATCAAAATCTTCTTCCCAAATTTTTCTTTTTTTCTCTCTTCTCCACATCTCTTTCTCTCTCTCTTTTTAAAACAACTGTCCCCCCTCTTTCTCTTTAAATTATTTCAACCATTAATTTCTTCTTTAGTTTGATTTATCTCTCCCCCACCCCCCCTCTCCCATTTCTCTTTAGTTAAACATTTTCTATGATGTTTTTTCCCCCTCCCTCCCTTCCCCATCAACAGTCAAAAACTTCCCTTTAAAAACGACCTTTTATTATATAGAGTTAAACCTCTCTATAGGAACAGCATGACTTGGGAACCTCTGATTTTTTTTTTTTTTTTGTTATAACAACCCCAAGGCTTAAAAGAATTGAAAACTTGGAATTAAATAGAATGTTGATATAAGCATAAATTGGATTATAGATTATACCTACAAGAAAAAATCTTTTGTCTAATGATGGTAACAATGCTGTTACCGAAACGTCAAACACTATTAATTTATAATACAATATAATGCGGCTTATGATTGTAGAACGACATTTGAAAATTATCCTGCATGTGTTTCTTTTGAACGAAAAATCTAAATTTATTTTAAGGAGAAATAGCGATTATTTCTAACCTTAGTGATGAAGTATGAAAGGATGAATTGTGAAGAGTAATGAACGGAAAAATAAAAGTGTCCATTCCGTTTTTCCGTTCATCATTACTCTTCACAATTCATCCTTTCATACTTCATCCCTAAGGTTAGAAATAATCACTATTTCTCCTTAAATTTCTATTTTTCGTTCCAAAGAAACACATGCAGGATAATTTTGAAATGTCGTTCAACTATTAATTTATTTGGATTAGGTCTTCTTGTAGCTAAATAGAATGTTATAACCATGTTGCTGTTATAATGAGGTTCCACTATATTTCTTTTCTTTGTAATAACTTCCCTTTTATTTGTGGATCTCTTCAACTGAGATTGTGATTTAGTAGCGGATTACTTTTTTTGGTTTTAAATTTCATCTCTTCCTTGTAACTCATGCTATTTTGATATGAACTTTTTTTTTTACAATTAGAAGTTAAATTTGTAATTCTCTAGCTGTTGTAGAGAAGAAATGCATTAAGTTAGTTGAAGATCTATCGTACTATAAGGAAGGATACTGAGATTGATAAGTACCTCGTGAGACTTGTTCAGAGGAATAAAGCTGCTATATTAAAAAAAAGGATGTAGAGAGATAGCTTGTATCCTGCAATAATTGCTCAGAAAAATTATTCCTACACTAGAGAAGGATACTAAGAAGACACAGGGTAATAAGACCAAATCCAAATAAATTATTTATTTGGATTTGGTCTTATTACCTTGTGTTTATAATCTCTAATCCAAATTGTGCATTATCAATACTAAAAAGATTGATAAGTACCTCGTGAGACTTGTTCAGAGGAATAACACTGCTATATTAAAGAAAAGGATGTAGAGAGATTAGCTTGTATCCTGCAATACTTGTTCAGAGGAATTATTCCTACACTAGAGAATTGCATGGAGAAGATTGATAAGTACCTCGTGATACTTGTTCAGCGGAATAATGACACTAGTAAAGAAGAATTCCAATAAGATTAGCTTGTATCCTGCAATACTTCTTCCAGCAGGCTAATACCTTTGGGACAAGATAACTGTATCATTCATGTCATAAAAATATAGACCATTTTAAACGACCACACATTTATTTATTGGCCTATTATGCATGCAAAAACATAAAATAAACTAAAATTGATGATGATAAATGAAATTTCTAGAATATTATTTTAAAGAATCACAGAAATATTGGTATAATATTATTTATAAAGTATATAAAAATATAAAATAAACATAAATGAATGCTACTAGCTTGTACTTGTTGAATAGAATAGGTGTACTCTCTATAGAGGTTATAGTATTATTAATCAGGATACATAGCGCCATCTATATGTTGACGATTAAATTATCTAGTGCTATTTATTTTAGTTTTTAATTGTATAGAAAAAATTTCCTCAATTGGTGAACTGAAGAGGATTTGTCTTCTTCCTTCTTATCTCAACTCAATCACACTAAGGTATCAAGCTTGAGACTTTTGATGGTGCCTGCCGGGGAAGAGTAGAGCTCATCAATGGATGAATCAATACAGTCAATAATATGTCTTGGGGTTGCAGGCTGAGAATTGCAAGATGATTTGTGGGAAAGCTAAGCTTATCAGTGGTGAACCTTCTTTGTGATTTTGCCAGTGATGAGCTTTTTTTTTTTACCTTTATCATGAAAATAAGTCACCAATTTTGGAAATTTGCTCTCTAGGATTTAAACGTAATAATGCCAAATAAAAAAATGTTTTTCCTTAGCAACTAGGGGAAATAGGGAAGGATCCTGTGGTGTTTTGGGAGAAAACAATAGGGAGGAATACAGAGAAGATTAACACTTGGAATCATCTCTATGCCAAAGTGAAGGAAGGATAAAGAGCAATACAACTACTAGAATAAAGTTTTTATAAAATGATAACAGATATTAATAGCAGGCCTCTTCATTATTCTACTCAATTTTGAATAATCACCAAGAAGAGATGCTATAATGAGAAATGTGTGAAAGTGAGAAGTTTTTCTAAACATAAAGGTAACAAATCTCCAAATTAATGAAATATTTGTAAAAAACATTTTGTTAATTTGGATCTGGTCTTGTTACCTCATGTTGCTAATCTAAATTGTACTCTTATCTCAGTAGAGAGGTAGAAGTTTCTTTGATTGGGAGACTACACAAGCTTTAGAAACTCTTCACTCCTTCCACTGGTGAAGATGGCAAATAAAACCTTGAAATTTACAACTTCTGGAAGATTGCTAGGTTCAAAAGCTCTATAGTCTCCTAATGAAAAAAAAAAAGCCTTTTGCACATTTTTCTCTTCTTAAATACTTGGCTGATCAATAGGCGCAGTATTATAACTACTACAATAGAAATGCTATTGAGATTATTAGCACAACACTTACAGTATTTTTCATACAGGAATATAATCACTAAAATTGAAATTATATACTGTGCATGTGTTAAAATTTGTATTAGGCCTTATGCAAGGGTAATTCTGAAAAAAATTGTGAATATTTCAATTTTCTTTTTATATCCCATCATTATATCCTTTAATCTCCAGTTATAAAGGTCTGGCCCTTATCATGGTCAATTTTTTTCACTGTCAAGTAAGAAAAAATGCCATTATATGGGAGCCAGTACTGAATGTGTATAGCCAAATACAAGTTGGTGGTTAAAAGATCAAAATGTACAGTTTGAATGATAAAAAAATCAAGAAGTTTAGAGAAGATTTAATGGAAAGCATAATAACCTTCTAAATGAAGTTGTATAAAGGAAATGAAAGTTTGATAGGTACTCCAAAGGTGATCAAATCTATTGACCCTATACTAATAGGGTTATACTCCACCTTGAAGAATGAAGGAAGCGGTAGGCCAAGAAGAGGAATTATTAATTTGATTATCTTAATTAAATGGATAGAATTTGAAGCGTCATGAAGAGAATCTCTAAGAAGAAGAGATAAAATGGCATTCCATGATGAGCCAACATCTGTATTGGAGACAGGACTACAGTTGATGATCAACATCCTCGTGTGATCTACCACATTCTGGAGGTCATTGAGAGTGAAGTCACCCTGTAAGAATTGAGCTAGGGACATCTACAAAATAAGGGAAATTTGTGGTTGTATGTGGAAAGAATTATCTTTCAATGGTAAACACAAGGTAATATGACCAAATAAATAAATAGTGTGTGACATTACAGCATTGTACATTAACAGCGTTGTTACCGAAACATCACACACTATTTATTTAATTTGGTCTTATCACCATCTTACAATGGTTATTTAGTTTATAAGGGAAGTTTTTGTTGTTGTTTTTGTCCTCAGTATTATTTATGTTTTGTATTGTTTTGTTTTTTTAACCTCTCCCCTTCCCTTCCCTTCCTCTCTCCCACTATATTTTGGAAGTTGAAGTGTTCAGTTGTTATAGTTTTGGGTCGTTGTTTTTCCCCGCAGATGTCTGATGAGAGGTGTCTATACTCTACCGCCCCTTCGTTGGTGAGGGCTTGGGAGACGATGGAACATTCTGACGGCAGGTATTTACAACACCTCTCTCCTCTCTCTCTACATCATCCCTCACTACATCATCATCACATCATCATCCTCATGTTATTGTTACTACAATACAGTCACAGCTCCCATGAGAAACCATAGCCTTAAAATACGGCTAAATTTTGTCTATCTTGGAGGTAGTCTCTCATCAGAGATTTGTGTTTCAGTTAAAAGACTCCCCATTACTTTTTTTTTTCTTATCCCTAGTACACGTGGTACAGGCCATGATAATCATGGTGGATAGAAGTAGGTGACTGCTTTTACTGTAAGTGCACCACATGTCTACACATGTGAAAAGCAGTTCGACTTTGCACTTACAAATGTGCCAGAGCCCCGTTTAGTTACTTGCACTTGTTGGTAGGGTTGGACTTTTGCAAGAATTGGGGGCCATTAGAGCATTTTTTTTTTTTAATCAGAAAAAAGTGCCCAATGCGGGAATCGAACCCGGGTCGTAGCGGGGGAAAACCAACGGTTTAGACTATCCTTCCACCGACCCCTTCCCCATTACTTGGTCTTGACTTGGCATAAATCCTTAATAAGAGACTACCTCCAAGAAAGACCCATTTTTAGCCATATTTTTAGGCAATGATCTTTCATTGGAGACTTACTGTATTTACAATGTTAATTTCTGTTAGATACCACCTTCTATGTAAGAAAGGAATCTAGCTAGCTATGACAACATTTAAGACTAGATAGGATATCACAGAGACCAATTCTAAGAATATGTAAATTAAATTTACTTACATATCCTTCAGTGTTTTTTGTCTGAAGGTGTTGTTTCCAAACTTTATTTGAATCTTGTTACCCTCAGTTATTTTTTTTTGTTCTTTTTAAAATGAAAAAGGTTTCTACTATTCCCCTAATTACAATGAAAACATTTATAAATAATTCTCTTCCATTATCTCTTATAGTTTGTAAGCAAACTATAAGACGATAAAGCACAATTTGGATTATAGATTATAAACATAAGGTAATAAGACCAAATAAATAAATAGTGTGTGACATTTCGGTAACAGCGTTGTTACCATCTTCAGACAAAAGTTTAGTCACTCACCCATTGCAGAGACGGTCAATGGATGGCACTTAATTTTAGAATATTATTTTGACAGTGAGGTGATCTTCCTTTATAAAGATGGGAAGCATAAGGACACCAGACCACAGCCAATTCTGGTACAGTGTTGTTACCATCATAAGGTGAAACAACTAGAATTATAGATTTGAAACGCAAGGTAATAAAGTACTGTTCATTCAGTACTTTTGTCTGAAAATGGTAACAATGCTGTTACCGAAATGTCACACACTATCTATTTGATGTCTTATTACCTTGTGTTTATAATCTATAATCCAAATTGTGCCTTATCGTATTATAGTTTGCTTTAACAACCTTTACCAATCTCTACAGTGCTCTGGTGGCTATATAAGCATGACAACAGCCCAACACAATAGTTGAATGGCTGCTGGTAGATTGGCCAAACTGTTGATTCACCACTGAGGAACTGCTCTTCCAATATTTTATCATTGAAGTAAAGATACCAGAAATAATAGGTTTTACTCAATGAAAAGGTTCAATTTGGTTTATAGATTATAAACACAAGGTAATAAGACCATATACAATTTATTTATCCTATTGGTTTGGATTTAGGCTTATTATCTTATGTTTATCTAAAAAATTTACAATAAATAATTTCCTTTGCCCCAGAGTTAGATTTTTAGCATTGTTACCATCATCAGACAAAAGTACTGAAGTTACAAAAGCACTTTTTTATGATAATGGGAACAATACTGCTACCAAAATTTCACACATTATTTACAAATTAGAATTTGGTCTTATTATACACCTCAAGTCTGTGGACGAGTGGGTAACACCCTCGATTCCCAACAGTCATGAACCGGGATTGAATCCCGCCTTAACATTTTGTTTAATATGTGAATAACCCACATATTATTCATTGTTTCAATTATCATAAAATAGGTTGCTCTTGTTGAGCTGTACCTAATAAAGTGATTTTGGAACCTTGTTTCTAGCAGTTACTGAATTGTCGTACAATTTATTCATTTATATGTGGCCTTGTTACCTTATGTTTCCTCCTATCTATAATCCAAATGGTACCTTGTCATTTTGATAGTTTGAATTAGTTAGTCTGGAGAGAGATAGTGCCATTAAGGAATGCAAAGAAAGAAGTGGCCTGCCCTCCATTCCAAGGGCCAGGAAAAACCAGATTTCTGTAGGCGATAAATCATCCGGTTTATTTTAAGGTATCAGCTTCCAATTAAAAACTGCTGTTTTTTTTTTTAATGTCATTTAGGATGTGTTTTTTTGGTATAAATATTGATTTACCTTATTTTTGGAAACTATTTTAAATTTGAAATACCAAATTTTTCTCATTCTTTTGCTTTTATATTCTCCAGGAGAGCCTGGGTTAGCCGCAGTATGTATGCAGCTATAGGAAGACACCAATCACCAAAATTATCATTTTTTATACTTAGTAGCAACTCTCTCGCCGGAGATTAACTCTCTCTAAATGACAATTTGGCTATGCAACTAGGTACTGACCTTTAGGTTACTGCCATATATTTTATTTGGGGGAAAAAAATAGTCTAATGATGATTTTAAAAAGTTTTTTTTTTTAAAATAACATTATAATTTGAGTGATAAGGTACAATTTGGATTATAGATTAGAAATAAAAGGTAATAAGACCAAATAAATAAATTTATTTGTACAGTAGAATCTCCATGAGAGGACACCTCTCAATAAAGGACTATTTGCATTTGCAAACTTACCATTTTTACTATTTAGAAACTCTTCAGTAAAAGGAAACCTCTCCCTAAAGGACAATTTTTGCTTTGCAACTAGGTTTTCTTTTATACAGGGAGGTAGTTCTACTGTAAATTACTTTTTATAATTATAAAATTTTGAGTAATCTCTATGAATAGTAATTTTGTGGCTGAACTTCTCTCAGTAATACTTGCCTAGTATGAAAGAGTGCTATGGGGGGATAGGGAAGTAGTGGTTGAAGGAAAGCAGAGGGGAAGTAGATTAGGAATTCCCTAAATGGAGTTGGAGAGAGAGGGTTGGAACAGGTTTGAGGGGGGAGAGACCCTGTTCTAGCCTTTGGCTCGGTCACAGTGCCGCCAACTTCCTTCCTTTCCTCCACCGCTATATACTCTGTCTAATTTGTAACACATTTACTGCCTAATGTGTTTCTATAATATCATCAAATATTTGAGGATTATTAGTGAAAAGATACACACATTGCCAAGCAAATTTATTTTCTAAACTATTATAGACACGTATGATTCTTTTTAAAAAAATAATACAATTTCTACTGCCCTTACTACAATGGAAAAATAGTTACAGTAAGGGCAGTAGAAATTATTTTAATTTTAAAAAGAATCATACGTGTCTATAATAGTTTCAAATTTTCATAACAGATGGCACGCTATCATAGTAAATTTATTTGTTACAAATTTTATTGATAGATGACAATTGAATTTATAAATTTAATACTTACTGTCTCTCACTCAACATGTAAAGGACAACACCTAATTGCAGAGCCAAAGTATCCTTTAGAGAGAGGTGTGTCCTCTTACCGGAGAGTTGCTAAATAGTAAAAATGGTAATTTTTGCAAATTAAAACTGTCCTTTGTAGAGAGGTGTCCTCTAGCAAGAGTGTCCTCTCATGGAGGTTCTATTGTATATATATATATATATGCCTATATATATCTTATATAAAGAAAATAGATTTGATTTTTTCAGCTTGAATTTAGATCATTAGAGCTATATAGAATTAATAGTTGATGCTGATTATTTTGAGAATAGAGATATTTGTTGAGGATTATGGTAATGGAGTTATTTGCTGGTTCTTTTTAGTACTATATGGTATTGGTGATGCAGTCGTGGCTAAAATCTTGAAAGTATAATAACAAAAATGGTTTTCATCAGAGATTGTTTTATTTGGGCTAAAGTAATATATAAGAACATAATTTGATTAAAGTACTGCCTGGCTTAAGGTGTAAGAATATAAAAATAAAGGTTATTTACATAATGTACAAATGTTTTTAGATGACCAACGGTGGAACGACCTCTGGCGGTCGATTTAACAGTATTTGTATCTATGAAATATATTTTTAAATAGAATAATATTTTAATATAACATTTTAAATAATACCTTTATATAACATTTATATATTAAAAAATAAATATATATTTTTGCCCCAATCTTCTCTAAAAAATATAATTTCAAAGTTTTATTGTAATCTTATTCGGATTAGAAAAAAAAAAATCAAGCACTATATCTGAAGGGTAATGAATGAGGGTGTTGAAATGTAGCTATGTATATATACATGGCTCTTTTTTTGCTTTACCGCAGATTAATTGGTCAATTGACGTGATTGGTTATGTTTCCTCATGCACATGACCCAATTATTAAATGATAGCCTGTGTAGTGTGTTTCCCTTCCCTCCTTTTATCTCTTTGACCCTCTCTTAGGTTATTAAGGTCATTATGGAATATTGTCGATAGAGAGCAAACTCTGAGCATTTAAAAACACATTTTTCTTTTAAATTGATGGGTGATAAGGTAAAATTTGGATTATAGATTATAAACATAAGGTAATAAGACCAAATCCAAATTTGACATCGAATGTGTAATTTGCGTGCTTCCCAATGTTTAACTATGTTAATTTCACGATGATTTGTATATAATTTCAGATTTACACACAATTATCTTAATTGTGGATATGGCAGCGTGTCTTTGCAACTTTGATGAGCTCTACTTTCCTTTCCCCGTCAGATACCATCAAAAGTCTCAAGCTTTACAAGCTTGATACCCTAATATAATTGAGTGGAAATTAAGAAAGAAGATAAATCTTTTATAATTTTGTAGATTTTTTGTATTTCATCTAAATGTATTTATCCAAAAGTTTATAAAAACACAAGGTAATAAGACCAAATCCAAATAAATAGTAGTTGTAGTAAAAGAATTCTCACACACTATTGGATTTGGTCTTATTACCTTGTGTGTCTTATCAAGCCTTCATATCAATATTTAGCAATTCTTCCTATAAATAATTCATAGCTTTATCATATTGATGTTATTTTTTCTTTTTAAAATTTGTATGGGGAAAAAAAAGTGTATGTCTGTAGGTTCAACACTATGCATTTTATAAATAGAGCATTAATTTATTATTATTATTTTTTGATAAGGCACAATTTGGATTATAGATTATAAACACAAGGTGATAAGACCAAATCCAAATAAATAAATAGTGTGTGACGTTTCGGTAACAGCGTTGTTACCATCATTCAGTACTTTTGTCTGAAGATGGTAACAACGCTGTTACCGAAACGTCACACACTATTTATTTATTTAGATTTGGTCTTATCACCTTGTGTTTATTATTATTTTTTAATTATCCCTGGTACACGGGGTACAGGCCATGATAATCATGGTGGGTAGTTAGCGACTGCTTTTTACTGTAAGCGCACCACATGTCTACACATGTGAAAAGCAGTTTGACTTTGCACTTACAAATGTGCCAGAGCCCCGTTTGTTTACTTGCACTCGCTGGTGGGGTTGGACTTTTGCAAGATTTGGGGGCCATTTAAACATATATTTTTTTAAATCAGAAAAAAGTGTCCAATGCAGGAATCGAACCCGGGTCGTAGTTGTCAAAAACCAAACGGTTTAATCAGCCTTCCACCGACCCCCCATAAAGCATTAATAAAAAATTATACATAATTTGACTCTTTCAAATATAATATTGGATCTTCCATTCATAATTACAGATAGCACTTTTTTCCTTTATAATTTATGTCTGGGACTCTCAGTAGAGACAAGTGATATATAAACCTATTTTATTTTCAATAGCCATGACTTGGGATCAAATCTCAGCATTGGCTACTTTTTTTTTCTGAGGAAAAAAATTGCTTCAATGGCCTTTCCCTGATTCTTGCAAAAGTAAAAATTCCCTAATGAGTGCAAGTAATTAATTTGAGACTCTGGCACACTTGTGAGTTTCCAACTGCTCTCTATGTGTGTAGACATGTGGTGTACTTGTAGTAAATGCTGTCACTAATCCTTCATAATTGTCATGTTCCATACCACCTGTTCTAGGGATAATTAATGCCTAACAAGCCTATTTGTAGATGGTTTTATAAAGAGTGATGTACGATGCCCCTCTATTTCATAAATGTATATACAGTAGATGTACCAAGTGTCAACCTGCAACCCCAAAACACATTATTGACTGTATTGACTCATCCATTGATGAGCTCTACTCTTCCCCAGCAGACACCATCAAAAGTCTCAAGCTTTATACCTTAATAGGTAATAAATAGGAGATAAGAAAGAAGAAGAAGATATACAGTAGAACCTCCCTTTAGCAGACACACCACGCTAGCGGACACTTCTCCACAAAGGACAGTTTTAATATGCAAAATTACCATTTTTACACTTTAGCAACTCTCAGGTAAGAGGACACCTCTCCCTAAAGGACACTTTGGCTCTGCAATTAAGTATCCTTTACAGGGAGGTAATTCTACTGTATATATATATTATTCCCAAAACTTATATATGTCCATATTTATTCTAAAATACCAAGAATAATTACTTTTAAATTGCTGCCAGAATTGTCTAATATGGTATAGCAGATTAAACTGGTGAAACTGTTAGGAAGGTTTGTTAATGATGAGCCAGACCCTGCCCAATATTTTTATCATCTCAGTTAAGGAGCGATTGGAAATTGAAGAGGAAAATATTATTGTCAAATAATTTCAATTTTTGACCATGCATTTTGTGATGCTATAAAGTTTTTTAATCTATTAAATTCTAAATCTTTCTCTCTCTCTCTCTCTACTTTGAAAATATAAAAAGAGAAGAAGAAAGGATGATGATGTGGCAGTAATATTAGAATGCTTTGTATTGCTCGAAAATACTCAGATTTCAAACATTAGCACAGCTTATCTTGGTTTCAGGGTTTTTGTGGAATCACAGTAGAACCTCTCTCTTCAGTCAACTATCATTTCACACCTACTTTCACTCAGCCATTTAAAAACAAATCCTTCTCAGCCTATTTACTATTTAACTGGCTATACTATATCATAAAAAAAGAGGGGTCGGTGGAAGGCTGGTAAACCGTTTGGTTTTCGACCACTATGACCCAGGTTCGTTTCCTGCATTGGACACTTTTTTCTGATTTGAAAAAAAAAAATGCTCCAATGGCCCTCCATTTCTGGCAAAAGTCCAACCCCACCAGCGAGTGCAAGTAACCAAACGGGGCTCTGGCATATTTGTAAGTGCAAAGTCGAACTGCTTTTCACATGTGTAGACATGTGGTGCGCTTACAGTAAAAGCAGTCGCTAACTACCTACCATGATTATCATGGCCTGTACCACGTGTACTAGGGATAATTAAAAAATATATATATATTTTATAAAAAATGTCTTCTAGCACTGAATGTTACAATGAAAGATATCATCTCAACCAACTATAATTCAACACACACTCACTTTAAATCAACAAAAAATTTCTGATCTCTTGGGAGGTTGAAGTAAAGAATTTGTACGGTATGATAAAGCACAATTTGGATTATGGATTATAGATACAAGAAAAAAAATTGTCTGATGATGGTAACAATGCTGTTGCCGAAATGTCACACACTATATAATTATTTGGATTAGGTCTTATTTTTCTTGAATTTGTATGGAAGTAAATCTCAACCTATACTCTATATCTCTATTGA
>CP092873.1:89157986-89215905 GCA_030710605.1 Cordylochernes scorpioides | reverse complement strand
GGTGGATGATGGAAGGTACAGAATAGAGGGTGATGATTGAGACAAGGAGGAGGGGTGGGTAGTACTGATCAGATGACACTGTTCAATTTGAGATAAAGCTGCCGCCTGGTGTGTGCTGATAGATTCTTAGACCTCATTTTACATATCTCTAACCACCTTCTGTTTTTATTTTTGCTTCAAAGGCCAATTATTATCCCAGATTTTTCAAAATCAATTTTGTTATTCATTTTGTTACTCCCACCCTCTTGTATAACAAAGAAAAAAAAAGCCACTTCTCCTTTTAAAAAATGTATTAAAATAATGCATTTGTGTTCATCACACCAGTACAAAATGTAAAGGTGATGATGATAATGAGCCACAACATCAGTTTTGGTTTTCTTCTTCTTTCTTATCTCCACTCAATCATATTAGGGTGTCAAGCTTGTAAAGCTGGTGTCTGTTGACAACCATCATGATTGGGTGAAGTAGAATGCCTTTGTCATTAAGACTGGGAGCACTACTCAGTGGCAGGCCAACTTAGCTCCAAAAGAAAAGGCTGCTTCTGACATGAGGAACAGACACCATGTGCAGCCGCTCCTAACATGGAGTACAAATGCTGCTCATCCTGTATCCCTGGAGCCCTTACAGGGTACTATCAGCCGGGCCAGCTGAACCCAGGTTTTTAGTGAGCTTGTTACCGCTCCCTCTCCTCTTTTTTTCATCCGGGCTTGGGACCGGCAAAGGCGGAGTTACCAGTTTTGGTAAATTCAGACAAAAAGCCAACCACCAGTTTACCATGTTTGTGGCTATGACCCTCATCAGTACAGGGGCAGTTTAACCCCTATCATAAGATGTTACCAGATTCAAACAGCCCATGTACTGATCAGGGCCATAGCCCAGAACCATGGTATACAGGATGTCTAAATTTGCCAAAACTGGTGTTGGGGCTCGTTTTGTACCTGGGTGATGAACCCAATTTTTAAAAGGAGAGGTGCCTTTTTTTTTTGGTATACGGATACCCATCTTCCTATATGGAACAAGTTAAATCAACGTTTAGTGTATGCTACACCAGTATAGAAAACCTCCATGAGAAGTCACTCTTGCTAGAGGAAACCTCTCTATAAAGGACAGTTATTCTCATCCGCCAATTATCATTTTTATCAATTAATTCCATCTCCCTAAAGGATACTACTGTCATCCTTTTGAGAGTTAGAGGCTCTACTGTATTCCAATATTTCTTCCTTGGTTCCTTCCCTAACTGTGCTTCCGCCCTCCTCTTCCCCGGGACGCTCACTCGCCCTGCCTGCGCCTCTCAACCCCTCTCCTTGGCCCTCCTCTGCAGCGGGCACATGGCGACACCTAACAATGAGTCCCGCCTTAAAATGCTGAGACCTAAAGCATGTAGAAGGCGCAACAATTGAATCAATGTATTCCGATATTTTTCTCTAGTTTTAAAATCTTTTTTTTTTTTTTGGGAGACATTTTTCTTCTCTTTCCTACTGTAAAAATCACACATTGCCACTGAAGTTGTAACTGTGTTGATACCATAGAATCCTCCTTTCTCACAAGAAGCAAGGGGAAGTATCTTCGCAGGATTTGCTGCTGTTGATTCAACTGAGATAATAAATTGGGAAGAAATATCTTGTTTGTATTTTTCCACCCTTCTACAGCAAGAACTCTGAATATAATGTTAAGGCACAATTTGGATTATAGATTATAAACACAAGGTGGTAATAACACCAAATCCAAATAAATGAATAGTGTGTGATGTTTCAGTAACAGCGTTGTTACCATCTTCAAACAAAAGTACTGAATCAGTAGTAACATGGTAACAACGCTGTTACCGAAACGTCGCACACTATTTATTTATTTGGATTTGGTCCTATTACCTTGTGTTTAACTGTGAATATAGTGAGTTGACAAAATCTTTGTATAAGATTTCTCATGAAAGCCTCTTATCTAATATGAGTGACCATCTCTCCCATCATAATATTAAAAAAAAAAAGATTTGACCCCCTCAACCTCCAATTAACTTAGGTACCTACACACACCCCTTTGTGTGATATTAAGCCTTCACTCAGATGCCACTCACAGGCCAGCACATGATTTTGTTTTTTTTTTTTCAGGTGCCCATATCATGTGCAATCTGAGTCTTCTCACCATTTGTTCCCATGGTTTAATCACCATTGTATATTATCTCTATTTGATGGTACAGTAGAACAACCTCCATGAGAGGACACTCTTGCTAGATAGGACATTTCTCTACCCTTTTCATCCTTTAAATTAGCAGCTCTCTCTGGTAAAGAGGAAGACACATCTCTCTAAAGAACACTCTGTAGCTAAGTTCGTTCTTTAAAGATTTTGTATTGGGGGCTAGTAAACATTCTTGCCTTGTTTTATTTTTTTTATCCCTAGTACCCTTGGCCAATCATGGTGGGTAGAAGTAGGTGACTGCTTTCACTATAAGTGCACCACATGTCTACCCATGTGAAAAGCAGTTTGACATTTTGCACTTACAAATGTACCGGAGCCCCATTTAGTTACTTGCACTCGCTGGTAGGGGTTTGACATTTGCAAGAATCAGGGGCCATTGGACCATTTATTATTATTTTTTTAATCATAAAAAGTGCCCAATGCAGGATTCGATCCCGGGTCGTAGCAGTCAAAAACCAACGGTTTAGACCAACCCTTCCACCAACCTTCTTCCCTAGTTGTAAATGACTGTGGTTTTTGACTCTTTATATATTTTAGAATACAAGGCCCTTTTTAAAAAATTTTGGATATAAACACTGATAATGTCAGTATCTGGAACAAGTATGCTACTAGGGTACTGGCACTGGTTAATAACACGCGCACTGTGGCTATCTGCAAAAAGGTTAATAGCAGATTTCCTGCAGAGAACAGCGATCTACATATATTTTTTGCAATAGTTTCTTAATGTCAAGTTTTGGTGATGTTATTTCAAATACAGTCAAACCTCTCTATAAAGAACACATAATTACAGAGCCAAAGTATCCTTTAGAGAGAAGTGTCCTCTTACTGAAGAGTTGCTAATTAATTTTAAAAAAAGTTAAATTTGGCGATGAAAAATTGCCTTTGTAGAGAGGTGGTCTCCTCTAGAGGGAGTGTTGTCCTCTCATGGAGGTTCTAACTGTATAAATTTACCTCTCATGCGAATTTGTGAGATTAATAAAAAAAGTATTTTGAATACCACCACTGGTACAAATTGAGATTTACATGTATAATTGTGATATTTTTTTTTCAAGTGAGTTTTGTGAATTACTGAGATTTGACCAGATATATATTGCAATATATATATTGAAGGGGAAGCAATAAAAATTACTCGTAAAATCTTGGCATAAGTATAATTAAATTTTTACCTTTTTTCACAACACATTTCCCCCCCCCCCCCCCTGTATATATATATTTTTAATGATGGTAAAGAGATATGAATTTATTGGTCAGAGAATGTTTTTTTTTTTTTTACTTATCCTTTTAGTCTAAATTAGACAAGATCTTGGAGGTCGTGCTCATAAAGAAGCTCAAGAACTCTTCTTTGTTCTCTGTACAGGGAGCTCAGAGAATGTGTACAGAAGTTAAATCAGGTATGGGAAAAGCAGCCGTTTATTTAAAATTACTTGTGTCCATTACACCCTCTCCATTGCATAAATCTAACCCCATCAAGAGAATGAGGAGAGAGAAAATACTAGTTTACTGATACCTGGTAAAACTTGAGAGCATATCTTAAATGAACTAATGATTCAGAGAAAGTTCAAATTCGGAGCATTTAAAGCTTCAATATATTAGTTTCTCTCCCACAACCGTCTTTTGATTTCCAGACTTGAGTTTGGTCATCTACGGACAACGACTTTCCAGAATGGTTGCAAGGTTTTCCCACTATGTACTAAGTCTCAACCTGCAACCCCAAAACACATTATTGACTGTATTGACTCATCCATTGATGAGCTCTACTCTTCCCCGGCAGACACCATCAAAAGTCTCAAACTTTAAAAGCTTGATACCTTAGTGTGATTGAGTGGAGATAAGAAAGAAGAAGAGTTTCTCTCCAGTAAAAAGACGACGCCTCTCTCTCTCTAAAGGACACTTAGGCTCTGCAATTAGGTATTGTCTCTTAGTGAGAAGTAGTTTTACTGTATATAAAAAAAAGACTATCACATTAATATGCATTTAAAAAGTGTTGGTGCTGAACGATATGAATACCATGGACAGAGTCTAATATAATGAAGATTTTCCCTAAAATGATCAAGGAGAGGTGTGGATTACTGGAGATGACAAAGAGAACCAACGTGTTCGACATTAGGATAAAGGTATTGCTGTATAGAAGGATGAAATAGAAGAGAGGAAAGGCTGAGAATGGAATTGGTAGACAATTTTGGTAGAAGACCCAATGATGCTATCATCAAAAGACTAGCCCTGAAATTTAAGCTCCCAAGAGAATGGTAATTTGCCACCAGCCTATGGCTGAAAGAGAAATGGTATCTTGGAATTAATGTGTTTGCTTGCCCTGTATGTTCCATTTAAAGGAAGACTTGAAGGAAGGTAGAGTATATATACCTACATTTTTAGGATATCTTGGCGCATGTTCCATTTAAAGAAGGACTTGAAGGTTGAGAATATACATTTAGGATATCTTGGGAGAGGGCGGAAAGTTTACAAACATCTTTTATTTTGAAAGTTTATTTTTTTGAAGAATTGACCTCTCCGAAGCTCACCTATTTTATCACTTGTTGAGTGATAAGGCAATAGATATTGTAATGAGGTACAGCAAATATTTGTTCTTATTCCCTCTGGCATAGAAACTGTTTCTGGAGAGTTTTATTCATTTTCTCCACTATTCTTTATTATTATTATTATTTTACTTATCCTCATGACTCCATATAGGTTATATTACATTTATGTTAGAGCGCTGGTTGATACCTAGTTTATAAAATAGTGCAATCTGATATAAGGTCAAATTTGAATCATAGATTAGAAACATAAGTAACAGGACCAAATTTAATGATTTAATTGTGTGAAGTTTCAATTAACAATACTGTTACAGAAATGTCAAATCGACTTATCAATTTGGAATTATTCTTGTAACCATTTTTTTTTTCTTACAATTTAGCTATTTCAAATTCCAACCACATTTCCCAATTTTAAAATTTACCGTAATTATTTCTAAAGTTTTTTTTTTTAAATCCCAAACAATCTCTTTACTTTAAAATAATCTACCATATAATTCCACACTGGCTTTAATTCAATATTCCCTTGAGTGTTACCAACAAAATGTCAGATGATATGATGAATTGTTAATCCTCCCAACAGACTTCAACTGAAACTTCTGATATCCCATGGTGTGCTGAATTAATTTTGAGGTGTAGAAAGATGTGCCATCTCATATATATAGAAGTTGGCCACTGGTCTTCTCAGAGTAACGTAAACTTTCAATGATGTGCTGAACATTTAACTGAATAGTAGGCCCCCAGTGTGATAAAACTTGAAGAAATTCTTGGTCTTCCTCTTCCTTCCTTTCCATGCTTCCTTCCACATTGCAGGATTTATTCCCAATATCTACCCATGGCAGTCTGTGTATATCGTATCCCTATATACCTTAGTACCCGTATGATAAAACCTCACAATAGCTAGCGAACCTTCCCTTATAACCAATTTAAAATACTCGTCAATATTACTGATACCATCATGATTGGGTAAAGAAGGGTCCAGAATGGTTGCAGGGTTTTCCCACTATGTACTAAAGTGCAATTCTCAGCCTGCAACCCCAAGACATATTTTTGACTGTATTGACTCATCCATTGATGAGCTCTACTCTTCCCCGGCAGACACCATCAAAAGTCTCAAGCTTTACAAGTTTGATACCTTAGTGTGATTGAGTTGAGATAAGAAAGAAGAAGACTGATACCACATAGGGAACCATAATAAAACCATGGTGTTAGTGAACCCAAGACTTTAGTCCCATTGGGGTTTGCTATAATGAGGTTTACTGTATATCAAATTATAATTTTAAAAAATATTTTCAGTATCTTCCCCTCTCCCAGAATCTTGACAATGTTGCGACCTGACAATCATAGTCTTATGACACACCAAGTATGCAGCACTTCTATTTCAGAGCACTAATCTAGTATATAGTCTAGTGTAGCCTAGACTAGTGATAATCCTCAGAGTACATGTCCTGTAAACTTGCACACTATTTCCCTTTGATTCCTTCATTTAGAGAAAGCCTCTCCATTAAATCTTGGCCAAACATCTTTGTTTATCAATTGTTTATCACCCAATTTGTCCATTTGATCTGTTACAGAGTGTCATCTTTAGAATTTCTTTTATTTTGAGGGGTCATGTTGTGATTTATTAATTTAGGTACGCGGATAACTTCAGAGTGTAGCCAATTTGTGAATGTAAAATTTTTCCTCAATAGATTTCCACCAGTTCTCCCATAAGTTTGAAGCATTTACAGATGGATGGTATAAACACAAGGTAATAAGACCAAATCCAAATAAATAAATAGTGTATGACATTTCAGTAACGGCGTTGTTACCATCTTCAGACAAAAGTATTGAATGTATATTTAATCATTCAGTACTTTTTGTCTGACGATGGTAACAACGATGTTACCTTAAACACACTATTTATTTGAAAAATTAAAAATTAAAACAGGTAAATAGTTTCTTTTTATTTATATTGCAAGCTTTCGAGCAATTATACTGCTCTTCAACGGGCGGATATTCTTTGTACAAACTCTAAATAAATATATAAACTGTAAAATTGAAAACTTTTTGTTATTAGCATGTGCTCTCGCGGGCGTGCATCAGACTGTTTCCAGCTAAAGTGATAGATATTATACTGGGATTAAATATATTTACATTCTAATAATTATTAATATTCAGATTATTTGTCAAGGATATTGTTATATTGGGTTGGGAGGTCGATTTTTCTATTAATGCTATTTATTTTTGATGATACCAGTGCTTCTAGAAATAATCGTTGTTGCTTTCTTTCAATGTCTTGATAATGGGCTATTACTTGTTTGAGATTAAATGTGTGTCCAGTGGTGCTGGTGTGTTGATATATTAAGGATCTATTGTCTTTGTATCTTATGTTTCTTTCGTGTTCTTTTAGTCTGGTCTCTATTGTCCTACTAGTTTCTCCTACATATGTGGCATTACATTGGTTACATTTGACAGAATATATTGCATTAGATTTAGATAGGGGATTGGAACTAATATTTTTGGTAATTGGGTTTCTCAGCAAAAAGCCGAGATTGGCATGGGTGCTAAAATAAGTGGATATACCATATTTATTTAACTTATGAGCTATTGTAGTATTGACTTTAGAATAAGGAATGGTACAATGTGTTCGGTATGTTTTGGGTTGGCGGGAGAAGTTTGGATTGAAGGAATGTCTATGGATGAATGAAATCGGGTAACCTAACGCTGTTAAATGGTTGGTGATGTTGGTCTGTTCTATCGTTTTAAAACATGGTAGTGAGTATAATATCTATCACTTTAGCTGGAAACAGTCTGATGCACGCCCGCGAGAGCACATGCTAATAACAAAAAGTTTTCAATTTTACAGTGTATATATTTTATTTAGAGTTTGTACAAAGAATATCCGCCCGTTGAAGAGCAGTATAATTGCTCGAAAGCTTGCAATATAAATAAAAAGAAACTATTTACCTGTTTTAATTTTTAATTTTTCAAATAATTCTGGTAACTATTGCTCACACTATTTATTTATTTGGATTTGGTCTTATTACCTTGTGTTTATAATCTATAATCCAAATTGTGTGCCTTATCAGAATGATGGTATGTTGACAGAAAAGTCTCTATTTTATCTAAAGATGAACAAAGGTAGCTAAGGGATTCTCTAATCTATCTCCCCCCCTATAAAGGTCAATAGATCAATCAACAGATGATCAATAGTGTTTTGATGCTTACTACTATAAGATAGAATCTTCTCCCTCTCTCTCTCTCCCCATTCTATCACTCTCTATCTCTAGCAATCCCAACAAAACAACACACAAAAAATTCTGAAGCTTTCGAAGTCATGCTCTTTATCTCTCTGGCTGAAGCATCGTACCTCTGCGATGGCCCTCTTCTGATCACCAGGTTTCCTTCCTTTTTTCTATGCTTCTATTTAAAATATTTGTCTTCTCTATCATCTATATTTTTCTGTTAGCTTTTTTTTTTTTTTTAAAGATACAAGAAAAAAGACTTAATCCAAAAAATATATATATATATATCAGAAACCTCCATGGGACTTCTTCTAAGCAATTGCTTCACATACTCTCCTTTAATTCTTGTAGAAATCTCAAGAGTGGCACCTGTAAGTAACCAACCCAATAGGAGTTGAATTAATTCAGTAGAACAAACCTCCATGTAAAGGACTCCTAGTTGCAGAGCCAAAGTGTTCTTTAGAGAGAGTTATCCTCTTACAGGAGAGTTGCTAAATTGTGAAAATACAATTTGGAGGAATCATCGTATATCATTGCTAGGAAGAGACCAAAGGTAAAAGCGACAGGTTTCTTTATCGAAGAGATATTAGCTGGGTGAGCTTTCAGACAATAACGTCCTTCAACAGGCTGTAATGTGAATATCCATTGAGGTATCATCTCATACCTCTTCAATAAACAAACTTATCGCTTTTACCTTTGGTCTCTTCTTCTTTCTTATCTCCATACTGGTTGAAGTAGAATGTGTCTGCCTTTGTCATCATGACTGGAAGCACTACTCAGTGGCAGGTCGACTTAACTCCAAAAGAAATGGCCACCTCTGACATGAGGAACAGACACCATGTGCAGCCACTCCTAACATGGAGTACAAATGCTGCTCATCCTGTATCCCTGGATTAGGAGCCCTTACAGGGTACTATCAGCCTGGCCAGCTGAACCCAGGTTTTTTAGTGAGCTTGTTACTGCTCCCCCTCCTCCTTTTTCATCCGGGCTTGGGACCGGCATAGGTGGAGTTTGGTCTTTTCTTAATAGTGAAAATGGTAATTTTGGTGAAGAGAGGTGTCCTCTAGAGAGAGTGTTCTCTAATGGAGTATGTTCTACTGTGTGGAAAAGTTAAGCTCTTGGAGGAGGAAGCTTAACTGGGATGCCAATACCATTCTCCCTAATGGCTTCAGATTAAAGAATCTTTCTACAAAAGATCAGCTTTCATAAATATGTTTTTTAGGAATAATAATAATAAGAGATTTTTGGAGCGCTCACTCAAAATTTAAATGTTTTATTCATCCTCAAATGCTTTGAAAAGTTAAGAGCTTGTATCATTACTATATGAACCTAAGCCAATATCATCCATTTGAGATTTATATTGGATTTCTTCAAATATACGATAAACCTCTGTTAGGTGGATATTTTTATACTCTTAAATAAATGTAGTATAAGTATATATAATTTAATCAATTTTTTCGGAACAAGCAAGAGTTAAAGGCTCAATTTTCCTCAAAGAAAAAAAATTTCAGAAAAAAAAAAAGGCATCTCCTAATCGTGCAACTAAACTTTTATCCACCAAATCCCAGTACAATTTCACTTTGTTACTACAGTAGAACTTCCCTGTAAAGGATACCTAGTTGTAGAGCAAAAATGTCCTTTAGGGAGAGGTGTCCTCTTAACGGAGAGTTGCTAAAGAGTAAAAATGGTAATTTTGCAAATGAAAACTGCCTTTATAGAGAGGTATCCTCCTAGCGTTGGTGTCCTCTCATGGAGGTTGTTCTACTGTATTTAAAAAAAAAAAAGAAAAAAGTCAAGTTAAGCAAATAAAATTTTCTGTGTCATTGAGAAAATTCTATCGATCCAATGATAAGGCACAATTTGGATTATAGATTATAAACACATTTATTTGGATTTGGTCTTATTACCTTGTTTCTATTGATCCAATTATTTGCAAAATGATAATAATAATAAAAAAAAAAGTTTAAAATGTGTTAAGCTGAAGTTAGTCAGATTGTTAACTTGTAATTTTATGTTTTGATGGAGATAAATAATGACAATGTTTGTGTGGTCTTGATCATTGCCCTTCACCAGAAGTTTTTTTTCACCTTCCCCTTAACATCTTTCTTCTAAGTGTCCAGAATGTCATGACTCATCTCTCTTCAAACAGAATGGTTCCGCTGCTCTGACAATAGCTGATAACAACAGAAAAACACTCTTGTTAGAGGACTCCTTCTCTACAAAGGACAGTTTTCATCGCAAAATTTACTATTTTTTACCAATTAGCTACAAGAAAATAAGACCTAATCCAAATAATCTAATAGTGTGTGACGTTTGTGTAACAGCATTGTTACCATCATCAGAATAAATGATTAAAGAATAAATTATTCTTTTGTCTGAGGATGGTAATAATGCTGTTACCCAAACCTCACACACACTATTAAATTATTTTCTTGTAGCTATAATCTATAATCCAAATTGTGCTTTATCATTACCAATTTTTACCATTACCCTGGCAGACACCATCAAAAGTCTCAAGCTTTACAAGCTTGATACCTTAGTGTGATTGAGTGGAGATAGGAAAGAAGATTACCAATTAGCTGTTCTCAGGTAAAAGGACACCTCTCTACAAAGGACAGTTTTCATTACCAAATTTACTATTTTTTACCAAATAGCTGCTCTCTGGTAAGAGGAAACCTAATTCTGTAACTAGGTGTTGTTCTTTACAGGAATGTTTGTTCTACTGTATCAGGAACACACGAGAGAATTGAAAAAAAAAAAAAAGTATTGGCCAATTTTATAGCTGATTGGGGTCAGTCTGAAACCAGCAGGAGTTGGCCCATATTGATTTGCATGTGTTATTACTTAATGGCTCAAACGGCTCCATTCTCTCTCTCTTTGCTCCCATACAATGGAGAACTTGAGGTAAATTTTCTTTAAAATCTCTTATTCCCCTTTCTTCTTTATTTATTTAACACCTAATCCAACTCTTTCAAGGTATAGCTGAGGTTCTGATAAATCTACTGACTGTGAATCTGATAAAAATGAATTAATTTTTTTGAATACTTTGACAGTTGAACCTTGCAATAACCTTTCAAGCTAACATGCCAGGAGCACTAGAAGTAGCACTTCTTTGGGATCAAATAATTTTTTATTGTTCTAACTCTGTTGTTATAATAACCCCAGTTAAAATAATTCGACCTTAAAAGTTTGGAACTATATGATGTAATTTTCTATATTTTTTTAACGAGGTTCTTATTTTGTTACATTTTTGATTGTTTGTTACCTTGTTATTTTTTAATCCCCCCCTTAATCCAATTGTGTACCTTACTTATCAAGATATCCTTTTGCTCCAAAGACATATATGTCTTCTTCTTCTTTCTTATCTCCACTCAATCACACTAAGGTATCAAGCTTGTAAAGCTTGAGATTTTTTATGGTGTCTGTCGGGAAAGAGTAGAGCTCATCAATGGATGAGTCAATACAGTCAATAATATGTCTTGGGGTTGCATGACATATATGTACATGACAAGATTTATGTACAATTTGCAATTCTTCCAGTAATGCTGTAGAATCCAAGATATGTTTTTATCAGCCCCCCCCTGATATACTTCAACACCTGGGTTTTGTTTCATGGAAGAATAGATTACTCCATCGCTATGGAGCGGGTATCATTGGAAGGTTACTTTCTGGACTTTTGACCATCCCCACATAGTATACATGTATTTAAAAAAATGTACCTCTCTATTTATAAAAAATATATTTTTATTAAAATCAGAAAGCAATTGAAGGTTAAGTTTCTTTTACAATTTTTGATAAGGCACAATTTGGATTATAGATTATCAACACAAGGTAATAAGACCAAATCTATCTATTTATTCGGATTTGGTCTTATTACCTTGTGTTTTACAATTTTTATCCCCACCAGCGAGTGCAAGTAACCAAACGGGGCTCTGGCACATTTGTAAGTGCAAAGTTGAACTGCTTTTCACATGTGTAGACACGTGGAGGACTTACAGTAAAAAGCAGTCGCTAACTACCCACCATGATTATCATGGCCTGTACCACCACGTGTACTAGGGATAAGCAAAAAAAATTTTTTTTAATTTCTCTAGCTTTCAAGCTAACATGCCCTTTGACATGAGTACTAGAAGAATCACTTCCAGCCAATGATACATGCTGAAAAGGATATCTATATACAGTATTACTTCCCTGTAAAGGACAACACCTAATGGCAGAGCCAAAGTGTCCTTTAGGGAAAAGTGTCATCTTACTGAAGAGTTGCAAAATGGTAATTTTGCAAATGAAAACTATCCTTTGTAGAGAGGTGTCTTCTAGTGTGAGTGTCGTCTCATAGAGGTTCTACTATATATATAAATATACAGTAAAACCCCGCTAAGACGAACCATGGCTATAACGAACCTTCCCTTATAACGAACCCATCGAAAATCCGCATTCCATTCCATTAAAATTACCATCGCTATAACGAACTTTTCACTTTTCAAACTAGCGAACTATCGCTATAACGAACCCAATTTTGGTCCCAAAATGATAAAATCTATTAAAATACTATGCTTATAACGAACTTAGAATTGTAATTTAAAAAAAAAATTAAAAAACAAAATTTTGAGCATGTTTAAAGCTCGCGGATCGCGATTTCAAAACAATAAATTTAGCGGCATTGTTAGTTTGATTTTTGCACTTTATTTTTGCTGTATGTTGTATAAATTTTTACACATTATACTTTTTATTAATTAGAATATCTTTGCATCCATTAAATTTGAAATATAAAAAATGCAAATGGCTTCCAAAATGAAGAAAACAAAGGCATTTTAAAAACAAAAGCATTATTTCATTTAAAAAAAAAAGGCCATTTTCAGAACTTTTCAAAGTGAAACAACATAGGCAAAATGTTAAGAACATATTAAAATAAGAGAATATAACTTTTCTATTATAAAAGATAAAATATAAAGTTCTTAAAAATTGTTACAAAGAGGAATCAACTTCAACTTTGCCGCGATCGCGATTGTACGTTTTAGAACTTAAAAAAAAAAAAGTCCAAATAAACGGTCCCGTGATGAAACAAAAATTATTTTTATGCCATTAACTATGGTGATTTTAAAGTCAGCAATGTTTTGCATGGCAGGTTAAAAAAAAAACGAAATCTAGACCTAGAAGAATATGGGGAAACATGAAAGGGAAGAAAAAACACTAACTTATTTGAATGGTGCAATGCTTGGAAGAATGCTTTGAAACAACAAGGTATTAGAGCCATTTTTTTCAAGTAAAAATTGTATTATATAATGTGATAATGATGTTTTAAAATCATTTCATATCTTTGAATATATATTTAATAAAACTTTGCCTAGGATTTGTCTTGATTTTTAACTTAGACATAGAGGTACATGTATGTTAATCATAAGAAGAACCTATTATCTAATGATTTCTATTATTATTCAGTATTAATATAAGGAAATTAGTCAATTAAGGGAATTAAAATAAAGTGACCACTATTAAGAGGCAGCCTCTTCTTGTGTGTATGGCTGTTTTTTAATTATACTGTCTAAAATTTTTGAAAAGTAAAAAAAAATAGCCAAACCGTGGCTATAGTGAACCGTGGCTATAGTGGACCAAAAGCTCTGTCCCATTGGGGGTTCACTATAGAGGGGTTTTACTGTATATTTTAAATTTCTGTCCTGTACAGTTAGTGATACTTCTAATGCTTCTGTTGAAGGCCATCTTAGCCTGAAAGCTAGAGAAGTAAAAATTGTAAAAGAAACTAAAACCTAGAGATTGCTTGTTGATTTTAAGAAATTATAAGACAGGAATGAATGTGTGTTGTAAGAATATACAGTTAAACCTGTCTATAGCGCCCCCTCTAAATAGCGCCTCCTTCTCTATTGCGCCCCGATTTAAATACGTAGTACGATGCAATTTACATTAAAAGTTACCTCTCTATAGCAACCTATTTTGGGGAGTCCCAAGAGGGGGGCGCTATAGACAGGTTTAACTGTATATAAGAATAATAGACCTTCTTATAGTGTTAAATGTAGATGCTACAAAGGTAGTGTCTGTGTGGTAGACAGGGAACATGAGATTTTCTTATCATTACAATGATACCTTAATTGTAGACCATAATTCAATTAAGTTAAACCTGTATGCCATTTTTTTTCAATAGCAGATTATAAAGTCACAGATAGTTCTTTGGAACTGACAATAATATGGCTTCCAGTTGGTGAAGAGTAATTGCCTTAATTGACATTAAGAAATAAATCACCATTTTTTTTTTGCAAAGAAAATAGTATAGGTTACACAAAAAAAGGAAGATTGCACTGATTCCCCTATTTTTCAATTAAAAACATTTAAATAAGTGATTTTCCTGTAATGTTCTCTTCAGGAACCAGAAGAAAATTTTTCACCATTTTAATTTTTTTTCCCTTCCTTCTTACTATTTTTTCTTTAAATAAAAGCTCCCATACCCAATTAATCTGTTATACGACAGTTCAGATAACTGATCAATATGCAAATATGTTCTTGCCGATAAAAAGATAATGTTAGTTAAGAAAGAGTTAATTGTTGCCTATTATAGGGTTATAAATACATTTGCAATATATTTTGCAAGGAGGATATAGTAAAACATGCTGGAAAAAAAGAAGCCTATTGCTTTTCCTTATAGTATAAATGCAAAGGTACTGTCTCGACGTGGTAGTAAACCAAGTCTGAGCAACTTCTTTGATTTTTTTCTCTCTACTATATTTAGAAAGGCTCTTCTCCAGAGAGGGTCTTGCATTGTTTCCCTCCATGTGCTACACCTTTGCTACATCCATGCAGACTTCTTGGATATCTTCCAGCTCCCTCCTTTTATCTCAGGTGGAGTCTTTCTCCTAAAGTCCCTCCTCCCCCTTTCCCTCTTTTTTTTTTTTTTGTCCTCTATTGTCCTTTATAAATTATATTTTAGTTTGGAGCTAAGTCGGCCTGCCACTGAGTAGTGCTCCCAGTCTTAATGACAAAGGCAGAGGCATTCTACTTCACCCAGTCATGATGGTTGTCAAACAGACACCATCAAGGGTCACAACTTGATACCCTAATATGATTGAGTGGAGATGAAGAAGAAGATATTTTAGAATGCCGAATGCCATATCTCTTTCCCTCTTTATATAACTATACAGTAGAACACAACCTCCATTAGAGGACACTCTCTAGATAATACCTATCTAAAAGGACAGTTTTCATCACCAAAATTATGATTTTTTTACTATTTAGCTGCTCTCCTGTTAGAGTATACTTCTCCCTAGTACACTTTGGCTCTGCAACTAGGTGTTGTCTCTTTTACAGAGAGGTTCCAGTTTATAGACTAAAATTTTGTAAATTCTCTTCATTTTATGTGTATTATGATATATAAATCATCACTTAGACCTCATTGTGATAATTAAAAATCTTTGGCACTATGATCAACTCTTATCAGGGGGTGATAACCCTCTTGATGGTTGTGCTAAATTATTCTTCAGACTACACTAGTATATTAGCTGTGAATTTTACAATTATAGGTATAGATAAGGCACAATTTGGATTATAGATTATAAACACAAGGTAATAAAGTGAGGTTATACTGTGTGCATTTGTAATGGCTATATACATTCAAAATTTACTGCACAATCTTTATTATTTATTTACATAAAAAACGGCATGTGTTATTAGACATAATGATGGGAAGATACCAAGAATCTCAGAGAGAGTATTAAAATTAAGGAAATATCGCACACAGTAGCCTGGAAGAATACTATGGAATGTTTAGGTGTTGTTTTTTTTTCCCTTACTATGGGGATGAGAGAAATTGTAATCCCAAGATGTCCTTGTAGGGAAATGGCCTTTCCACGGTTGAGAGATCACCTCCCAAATTACACGTAGGCCAGACTCTCCCTCTAATTACATAGCAGTCCGGTTTGTGCCCGTGTTACACCATCTCATCATTGGTTCTACATCATTTCTCTCTCTCTCTTCATACAATCTCTTTTATACAAGGTGTTCTATAATTGTTATAACAACATGTGCTGATGAATAAGTATTGATTGTATCAAACCATTCCATTAAATTATCAATACTCTTCATCCGGTCTTCAAGTTGTTACTTCCCTCCAGTATGGTATCAATTTCAAGCTTGAGGACTCATGGAATTTGTGTAATCTTTGCACAAGGGGATAAGAAACATCAACATGGTGTCAATAGATGATCTTTGGAGCATATGACCTGTAAAATCATCTATTTCACTTGATGATTACTTCAATTAGTAGAAGGCTTTGTTGTCCACTCAATCTTCTACAAACATCTGTCCATTCTTTTTATGCCCTCTCTCTTTACCTTCTTTAACTCTCAGAATTTATAGAAGTAGCATTACTGCCCTTGTGATAATATGTCTCATGGAAGCTATGTGCCAATTATAGATAAAACCCACAACTAGGTATTAAATAGGTGACCCTTTTATTGCTACCATCCTCAGGCTAAAAAAAATACATTTATAATGTTATCAACAATGCTGTTAACAGAAGTATCACTTGGAGATTACCTATTTGCATATATGTTACCCTAGAATATTGCTACCATCCTCATGCTAGAATACATGTATTTATAATGGTATCAACAATGCTGCTCTTAACAGAGGTACCACTTGGAGATTACCTATTTGCATATGTTACCTTAGAATCTCCCATTATAGAGAGACTGCCTTAAAACATGATTCTTCTTGGCTGCTATTGTACTTATTCTGATAAAATAATATGCTGCAAAGCATCATTAGCACTTAAGAAAATTCAGACAAGATCTGTTGTATACTTCCTACAAAATTACCACATATATATATATATGTCGCATCTGTTGTGGTCGAATGGAAGGGAGCAGCCGTTGTGCATGTACGCTTCAAAAAATAACTTGTTCCACACTCATGAGCGCGTGTGCAAGCGGCGGAGGCGTGGCCTTCGCCCGCGAGCGCTGGCTCCCAGATTTATTTTGTACAGATTTATACTTGGATGAATTTGTATTTACAATTTAACATATTAATTATGGTGAAAATAAATTATACATTTTGGGTATTATACAAATTATGACATATATATAATAAACCACCAATTAGGGTTAGGTGCCTGTTCCACCCTATTTACTACAGGGAGGTAGACCAACGCCATCTATCAGTCAAAAAAGATACTAGTCTTGTCTTATCATAACATCCCATTGTTTATCTTAGACATCACAAGGCTAGAACATTGGGACCTTTCTTTCTCCTTTCTCTAAACCTTCTTCTATCAATTCTCTTTATAAAAGAAAAATTGTAATTAATCGTAGAACAAAAAATAATATTTTTTGACTATCACCCCTATTCTCTCTCTCTCCATTAAACAGTCGATTGATCATCCCCCAATCAAGTATTCCATAAGGAATCAATATAAAGCATTGATTTAGTATTGATTTACCTCGAAGGAAATATTTCTTTCAAGATGTGATTTTATTTATTTATTTATTTATTTATATATTTTGGTTTATTTGGTATTTTTTTCAATATTACAAAGCTCTCTGTGTGCAGTAAAAGGTAAAAAAAAGTATTACATAGTACTCTCAATATAAAAATGATAACTCTAGTTAATATAATTTTTTATAAATATATAAAATTAAAGTTTAAACAGGGGAACAATGTTAAATCCATTCATTTTGATCCTTGCATCAGAAATACTCATTTGCACAATTAGCAGATGCTTTTTTTACTCAATTTTTTGTCACATTATATGGTATATACAGTAGAACCTCCATAAAAGGACATTCATGCTAGAGGACACCTCTCTACAAGGGACAGTTTTCATTTGTAAAATTATCATTTTTACAATTTAGCAACTCTCCAGTAAGAGGACACCTCTCCCTAATGGATACTTTGGCTCTGCAATTAGGTTTTGTCCTTTACAAGGAGGTTCTACTGTATATATATATATTTTCTTTTGTTCTAATTTTTTTCCCCCATTGTAATATCTTATTGTATTTATCAATTTTACCATCACAGTTTAACTTCATTATTACAATATCACACTTGATATATCAATATTTTATGCTCTTATAAACATAGGTAAAACAATACAGGCTTAAAAACACTATATTTTATGAATAATGCTAACAGTAGAACTACCTCTCTCTAAAAGATAACACCTAGTTGCATAGCCAAAGAGAGAATTGTCCTCTAACCAGAGAGTAGAGTCTTTTGTAGATTGAAATCGAAACACTTTTTATTGACATCTTGTCAATTAGGTTTTACAGAAAGAATGAAAAAAAAGATTATAAACAATGAATTATGAGTGAAGAGAACTCCACCATCTTGATAGGGTCCTCTTCCAGACCAAAAGGGGTTCTTCTCGGACCCCCCCGCAGTCTTTTTTAGAAATAAATGTCTTCTAGCAAGAGTATCCACTAACAAGACTGCTATAATGAGGTATGACTATATATACTGTCATGGCAGAGAAGACAAGTATTCCAAAAGTTAAAAATAATTTATTGTCAAAATTCTCATAGAATACAAAATGTGATAATCTTCCACAAGTGATATAATCTACAAGAAGGGGTAAATGGCATAGCCAAATATGTTAGTTGATTAACTAACAACAAAGAATTTACAATAATTATTTAGTGACAATACTATTTCTTTAAAACTTTTTTTTTTACGATGCCATTAATTGCATTTGTAAATTTTTCAAAATGAGAAATTCTCATTGATATGATGAAGAGCAATTCACCTTTTTTTTTTAACATGTTCTTTATGAAAAAGGCATCTCTTTATAGTGCAACTGAAAGTTGCTGATGGATCAGTTGCAAGATAAGGAGATGCCTTTTTCATAATTTATGCACCTTATCCCAGTACAATATCACATTTGTACTATTTTTTCACACATTCTTTAATTAGAATTAACCCAAGACTCCCTTAAAAAAAAATAAAAACCTAAAGTTTGATGTAATATGCTGGTTCTTTCTCTTCTACATGGTTACAGGTCAATGGTCAAATAAATTTATTTATAATTCTCTGAAAGTGCTTTTAATTAAAAGGAAGTTAGAGGGATGTGAAAAAAAAATTGAGAAGAGAGCTTCTAAATTTAAAAAGACCTCTAATCTAAAAATGACTCTCTTGGAATACATAAATAACTGCATGTCCAAATTCTTTTCTTTTTTTTTTTAAATGTCAGAGTCATATTGAATTCTTTTAATTAATGTGAATGTATATATATTATAATAATTTTTCATATCTCTATTATAGTCTATCTCTGTATTATGGAGATTGTTATATATATTAATATAGTTGAATCATAAGGTAATAAGACCAAATCCAAATGAATAAATAGCAGTGTTGTTACCGAAATGTCACACACTATTTATTATTACCTTGTGTTTCTAATCTATAATCCAAATAGTGCCTTATCATATTTGAATCACATTATAACAGCTATGTTAGTTCTAACATTACAATTCTTAAGTGCCGTTTGTTTTAACTATGGTTATAGCAACTTGTGTAGCTTGAATATAAGCTCAGATTTATTAAAATATAGATGTTATAGATGGTGATATATATTGTAGAACCTTGTTATAACAGCATTACTTTGGACCAACCATTGAAATACTTTAGTTTCTATAAATGGTGTTAGCAAGAATAAATCCCTAAAATAAATAGATTTAAAAAAAAATACTGTACAGTAGCACCTCCATTAGAAGTCACTCACGTTAGAGGACAGTTTTCATTGTTAAAATTATCATTTTTACTATTAAGCAATTCTCTGGTAAGAGGACACCTCTCTCTAAAGGACACTTTGGTTCTGCAATTAGTTGCTGTCCTTTACAGAGAGGTTCTACTGTATTGAATTATAGTGTTAGGGAAATTATATAAGATTGTGTGTTAAGTTAAAATATCTGATAAGATTATTAAAAAAAAAAAGTTTTTATTTCATAAATCTAACGTCCTTAGCACAAATTTTGCATATCAATGTTGTACATACGAAAATTTTACGTTTTCACTTTTCTCTTTATTTATTTTTATAATGTTATATTTTTCTCTCGTATGCAAAAATATCTTGTCTTATATAAACTCTTCTTTTGTTTAGTTATCGTAAAAAAGCCTGTAGAAGGACGTCCGAAAGCTTGCTATTAAAAAATTCTCACAAGATACTCCTCTTCAATCTCAGTTTTATTGTTCTATTTTAACTCGAAAGAGTTTATTTTATTCAAGATTATTTAAAGCCAAATACTTTTCTTTTTCTGTCTGAAAAGGGTCTGACAAAAAAAAAAAAAAAATCAACCAACTCTATTAGTCTGATGAACTTTACATCAGAACATTCCAAGTTATCTGTAACATAAACCTTTTACTGAAACATTGATACATATACAGTAAAACCTTCCTGTAAAGGACAACATCTAATTGCAGAGACAAAGTGTCTTTTAGAGAGAGGTGTCATCTTACCGGAGAGTTGCTAAATAGTAAAAATGGTAATTTTGCAAATATAAAAATTGTCTTTTGTAGAGAGGTGTCTGCTAAAGGGAGGTTCTACTGTATATATATATATTTTTAACCTGTTTTAGTTCCTGTTGATCTGTAATTCAAATGGCATGCTTGTATTTTTTTGGAGTTTTTTGTTGTATTTAAAAGAATCCAGGTATATATATAACCCCAAATATTACTAGGGTGTGTAGTATGTGTGTAGTACTGTCTGTGTGTGTGAGGGCTGATAATGTAATGAGGGAGATGTTAATGCGCGGCGGGGTGGCTTGGTGTGTCTAGGAGTTAGTTGTAGGGTCCCTCTGTGCCAGTGATGCCAACTCCCAGAAAGGTAGGCCTCTCTCGTCTCTTCTTAACTTCCTCCATTCTAGCTCTGGTTCCTTTCTTCACTCCTCTCTGCTCTATTTGGACTTCTTCCTGCCTATTTATTTCTTTAGTTTTAAAGAGAAAAAAATGGCTTCAAGATTTTGATGAGCTTTACATGTATTCATTATACTTCTTAAATTTCCTGTTTATTTTTCTCTCGTTCTTTTTTTCTACCTCTATTACTCTTCTATTATTCTTTGTATATCTTTCTCTCTCTTTTTTTTTTTAATCTCTTCGTGTCTAATACTTTATTTTTGTAAATGGTTGTAAGATTTTTTGCTTATGGGCTTTGCATGCATTCTTTTATCATTTCCATTCTTCTATAGCGTATCTTTTTTTCTTGTTCTCTCTTCTTGATTTTCCTTTTACTCTCATGTCTCTATCATTTACCCCAATCATTCTTGATCTCTTTCTTTTATTCCCCTTATATCTTCAACTTTTTTTTCTTTAAAATTTTGAATGGGCGCTTTGCATGTATTTTTATCTTTTTAAAAATAAAATTTCTGTGTCTCGCCCTCCCCTCTAGCAGTCATGTTTTTGTTCTCATTTTTTCCCCCTTTGTTCTCATTCTGTCATTCTTTCATCCTTTTTAAATTCCTCTCTTATCTACTCATCCATCTTCTTCATCGATTTCTTTCTTTTAAGCTATTTAAAGATATCAGTGTACTTTGCATGTATTGATACTTCCATTCCTTTATTTCTTATCCTTCCTATAAAATGCAACACTCTCATCTGTTTAATCTTTTCCTGAGCATTTTTAAAATCTTTTTATTTGACAATTCTTTTTCCAACTAGAGTCCTCAGATTTTAATTGGTTTGCATGCATTCTCCTCCTTGTTTTAACTATCTTTTTTTTTCTTAACCTCATATTCTGTCATCTTTTTTTCAAATCCTCTTTTTTTTTCCCCCCCTCAGCACATGGTCTCATTTTAACCTTTTTTTTTTAACTTTAATGATAATGACTTTACATTAAACAAAATTTATTTTTTTTGGTTTGGTTAATTTTTTTTTTAAACATCCAGGATTTAAAAAAATCCTTTATTTTTTTTTTAATAATAGCATTTTTTTTTTCAAACCAAAGATTTAAATGATTCGGTTTTGAAAGAGTAATGTTACCATTATTATTTTATTTTTATCTTTTATAATTTTTAAAAATAAATATTCCTTTTTTTTTAAAGCATTTGTTATAAATATAAAAAATGTAGCAACATGGCTATTTATTATTCAGCAAGTTTCCACAGTCAATATTTTACAAAATTAAGTTAAATAGCTGGCACATTTATACATATATATATAAAGAAAAAGACGTCTCCTTATCAGGCAACTGAAAGTTAATGATGGCTTGCGCTATCTATTTGAATAAATATCAACTATTTGTTGATTTTTAATTATTTCAGAATTGGCCAAATCCCATTCTATATCTTCTTTCTTTCTTATCTCCACCCTGGGTGAAGTAGAATGCGTCTACCTTTGTCATTAAGACTGGGAGCACTAATCAGTGGCAGGCCGACTTAGCTCCAAAAGAAATCGCTGCCTCTGACATGAGGAACAGACACCATGTGCAGCCGTTCCTAACATGGAGTACAAACAGCTGCTCATCCTGTATACCTGGATCAGGAGGCCTTACAGGGTACTATCAGCCGGGCCAGCTGAGCCCAAGTTTTTTAAGTGAGCTTGTTACTGCTCCCCCTCCTCCTTTTTCATCCGGACTTGGGACCAGCAAAGGTGGAGTTCCCATTCTTGATTAATCAAGAAAATCTAACCACGTACACATTTCAGGCTGTTGACCCTCGTCAGCATGGTGCAAGCTGTACCTCAACAACAAAAAAAACTGGTCATTCAAGCTTCTGAAAAATCATGAAACGGGTAGTTAAGGCTAGAAGTCAGAAACTTTCAGTTGCCCTATAGAGATGTCTTTTTCTTAATTTATCAACCTTATCCAGCACAATTTCACATTTGTACTGGATTGCTCTATTTTCAAATTTATAATCTTTTTTATCATCTTTTCTTTACAAAACAAAAATGCATAATCAAATTTTAACAGGATTTAATCACAGGAGATTAAATTTAATCTCATTTTGCAGTAAAGCTCATCAAAATCTTCTTCCCAAATTTTTCTTTTTTTCTCTCTTCTCCACATCTCTTTCTCTCTCTCTCTTTTAAAACAACTGTCCCCCTCTTCTCTTAAATTATTTCAACCATTAATTTCTTCTTTAGTTTGATTTATCTCTCCCCCACCCCCCCTCTCCCATTTCTCTTTAGTTAAACATTTTCTATGATGTTTTTCCCCCCTCCCTCCCTTCCCCATCAACAGTCAAAAACTTCCCTTTAAAAACGACCTTTTATTATATAGTTAAACCTCTCTATAGGAACAGCATGACTTGGGAACCTCTGATTTTTTTTTTTGTTATAACAACCCCAAAGCTTTTAAAAGAATTGAAAAACTTGAAATTAAATAGAATGTTGATATAGCACAAATTGGATTATAGATTATAATCACTACAAGAAAAAAATCTTTTGTCTAATGATGGTAACAACGCTGTTACGGAAACATCACACACAATTTATTTGGATTAGGTCTTATTTTCTTGTAGCTAAATATGATAAAGCACAATTTGGATTATAGATTATACTACAAGAAAATAAGACATAATCCAAATAATTTAATAGTGTTTGACGTTTCTGCAACAGCATTGTCACCATCATCAGACAAAAGAATAAAAATCTATTTTAAAAATCATTTTTATTCTTTTGTCTGATGATGGTAACAATGCTGTTACCGAAACGTCAAACACTAATTAATATTTTTGGATTAGGTCTTCTTGTAGCTAACTAGAATGTTATAACCATGTTGCTGTTATAATGAGGTTCCGATATATTTCTTTTCTTTGTAATAACTTCCCTTTTATTTGTGGATCTCTTTGTGATTTAGTAGTTGATTACTTTTAATTTCATCTCTTCCTTGTAACTCATGCCTAGTTTTTATTTGAACTTTTTTTTTTTACAATTAGAAGTTGAATTTGTAATTCTCTAGCTGTTGTAAGAGAAGAAATGCATTAAGTTAGTTGAAGAACTAGAGTCTATAGGGAAGGATACTGAAGATTGAGAAGGTATCTCGTGATACTTGTTCAGAGGAATAAAGCTGCTATAATAAAGAAAGGGATGTAGAGAGATTAGCTTGTATCCTGCAATAATTGCTCAGAAAAATTATTCCTACACTAGAGAAGGATACTAAGAAGATACAAGGTAATAAGACCAAATCCAAATAAATTATTTATTTGGATTTGGTCTTATCACCTTGTGTTTATAATCTCTAATCCAAATTGTGCATTATCAATACTAAAAAGATTGATAAGTACCTCGTGAGACTTGTTCAGAGGAATAAAACTGCTATATTAAAGAAAAGGATGTAGAGAGATTAGCTTGTATCCTGCAATACTTGTTCATAGGAATTATTCCTACACTAGAGAATGGCATGGAGAAGATTGATAAGTACCTCAGGATACTTGTTCAGCGGAATAATGACACTAGTAAAGAAGAATTCCAATAAGATTAGCTTGTATCCTGCAATACTTCTTCCAGCAGGCTAATACCTTTGGGACAAGATACTGTATCATTCATGTCATAAAAATATAGACCATTTTAAATGACCACACATTTCTTTATTGGCCTATTATGCATGCAAAACATAAAATAAACTAAAATTGATGATGATAAATAAAATTTCTAGAATATTATTTTAAAGAATCACAGAAATATTTATATAATATTATTTATAAAGTATATAAAATAAACATAATGAATGCTACTAGCTTGTACTTGTTGAATAGAATAGGTGTACTCTCTATAGAGGTTATAGTATACATACAGGATACATAGCGCCATCTGTATGTTGATGATTAAATTATCTAGTGCTATTTATTTATTTTAGTTTTTAATTGTATAGAAAAAATTTCCACAATTGGTGAACTGAAGATGATTTGTCTTCTTCCTTCTTATCTCCACTCGATCACACTAAGGTATCAAGCTTGTAAAGCTTGTTGATGGTGTATGCTGGGGAAGAGTAGAGCTCATCAATAGATGAGTCAATACAGTCAATAATATGTCTTGGGGTTGCAGGCTGAGAATTGCAAGATGATTTGTGGGAAAGCTAAGCTTATCAGTGGTGAACCTTCTTTGTGATTTTGCCAGTGATGAGCCTTTTCCTTACCTTTTTCATAAAATAAGTCACCAATTTTGGAAATTTGCTCTCTAGGATTAAACGTAATAATGCTGAATAAAAAAATGCTTTTTCCTTAGAAACTAGGGGAAATAGTAAAGGATCCTGTGGTGTTTTGGGAGAAAACAATACAGAGAAGGTTAACACTTGGAATCATCTCTATGCCAAAGTGAAGTAAGGATAAAGAGCAATACAACTACTAGAATAAAGTTTTTATAAAATGATAACAGATATTAATAGCAGGCCTCTTTATTATTCTACTTAATTTTGAATAATCACCAAGAAGAGATGCTATAATGAGAAATGTGCGAAAGTGAGAAGTTTTTCTAAGCATAAAGGTAACAAATCTCCAAATTAATGAAATATTTGTAAAAAACATTTTGTTAATTTGGATCTGGTCTTGTTACCTCATGTTGCTAATCTAAATTGTACTCTTATCTCAGTAGAGAGGTAGAAGTTTCTTTGATTGGGAGACGACACAAGCTTTAGAAACTCTCACTCCTTCCACTGGTGAAGATGGCAAAGAGCCCTTCTTTGAAATGTACAACAGCTGGGGGACTGCAAGGTTCAAAAGCTCTACAGTCTCCTAATGAAAAAAAAAAAAAAAGCCTTTTGCGCATTTTTCTCTTCTTAAATACTTGGCCGATCAATAGGCGCAGTATTATAACTACTACAATAGAAATGCTATTGAGATTATTAGCACACCACCTATGGTATTTTTCATACAGGAATATAATCACTAAAATTAAAATTATATACTGTGCGCATGTTAAAATTTGCATTAGGCCGTATGCATGGGTAATTCTGAAAAAATTTGTGAAGATTTCAATTTTCTTTTTATATCCCATCATTATATCCTTTAATCTCCAGTTATAAAGGTCTGGCCCTTATCATGGTTAATTTTTTTCACTGTCAAGTAAGAAAAAATGCCATTATATGGGAGCCAGTACTGAATGTGTATAGCCAAATACAAGTTGGTGGTTAAAAGATCAAAATGGACAGTTTGAGTGACAAAAAAAATCAAGAAGTTTAGAGAAGATTTATAATGGAAATTATAATAAACCTTATAAATGAATTAAGAAAAAGGCATCTCCTTATCGTGCAACTGAAAGTTGCTGATGGCTTGCGTCTTCTATCGGAATAAATATCAACTATTCTCGTTGATTTTTAATTATTCCAGAATTGGCCATTTTCTTTTTCTTAATTTAGGCACCTTATCCCAGTACAATATCACATTTGTACTATTTTTTCACTTATAAATGAAGTTGTATAAAGGAAATGGAAGTTTGATAGGTACTCCAAAGGTGATCAAATCTATTGACCCTATACTGGTAGGGTTATACCCTACCTTGAGGAATGAAGAGAGAGGTAGACAGATAAGAAAGAAGAAGAAGAATGAAGGAAGAGGTAGACCAAGAAGAGAGATTATTAATTTGATTATCTTAATTAAATGGTTTAGAATTGGAAGCGGCATGAAGAGAATCGCTCAGAAGAAGAGGTAAATGGCATTCCATGATGAGCCAACCTCTGTATTGGAGACAGCACTGCACAGTTGATGATCAACATCCTCGTGTGAACTACCACATTCTGGAGGTCACTGAGAGTGAAGTCACCCTGTAGAGCTAGGGACATCTACAAAATAAGGGAAATTTGTGGTTGTATGTGGAAAGAAATATCTTTCAATGGTAAACACAAGGTAATAAGACCAAATAAATAGTGTGTGATGTTACAGCATTGTACATTAACAGCGTTGTTACCGAAACATCACACACTATTTATTATTTGGTCTTATCACCATCTTACAATAGTTATTTAGTTTATAAGGGAAGTTTTTGTTGTTGTTTTTGTCCTCAGTATTATTTATGTTTTGTATTGTTTTGTTTTTTAACCTCTCCCCTTCCCTTCCCTTCCTCTCTCCCACTATATTTTGGAAGTTGAAGTGTTCAGTTGTTATAGTTTTGGGTCGTTGTTTTTCCCCGCAGATGTCTGATGAGAGGTGTCTATACTCTACCGCCCCTTCGTTGGTGAGGGCTTGGGAGACGATGGAACATTCTGACGGCAGGTATTTACAACACCTCTCTCTCCTCTCTCTCTACATCATCCCTCACTACATCATCATCACCATCATCATCCTCATGTTATTGTTACTACAATGATAATACAGTCACAGCTCCCATGAGAAACCATACCATAAAAATATGGCTAAACTTTGCCTCTTTTGGAGGTAGTCTCTCATCAGAGATTGTGTTTCAGTTAATAGACTCCCCATTACTTTTTTTTTTTCTTATCCCTAGTACACGTGGTACAGGTCATGATAATCATGGTGGGTAGTTAGCGACTGCTTTTACTGTAAGTGCACCACATGTCTACACATGTGAAAAGCAGTTCGACTTTGCACTTACAAATGTGCCAAAGCCCCGTTTGGTTTCTTGCACTCATTGGTGGGGTTGGACTTTTGCAAGAATCGGGGGCCATTGGAGCATTTTTTTTTTATCAGAAAAAAGTGCCCAATGCGGGAATCGAACATGGGTCGTAGCGGCCAAAAACCAACGGTTTAGACTATCCTTCCACCGACCCCCTCCCATTACTTGGTCTTGACTTGACATAAATTCTTAATAAGAGACTACCTCCAAGAAAGACCCATTTTTTAGTCATATTTTTAGGCAATGATCTCTCATTGGAGACTCACTGTATTTACAATGTTAATTTCTGTTAGATACCACCTTCTATGTAAGAAAGGAATCTAGCTAGCTCAAAATTTGACAACATTTAAGACTAGATAGGAATATCACAGAGACCAATTCTAAGAATATGTAAATTAAATTTACTTACATATCCTTCAGTGTTTTTTGTCTGAAGGTGTTATTTCCAAACTTTATTTGAATCTTGTTACCCTCAGTTATTTTTTTTTGTTCTTTTTAAAGTGAAAAAGGTTTCTACTATTCCTAATTGAAATGAAAACATTTATAATTCTCTTCCATTATCTCTTATAGTTTGTAAGCAAACTATAAGACGATAAAGAACAATTTGGATTATAGATTATAAACATAAGGTAATAAGACCAAATCCAAATAAATAAATAGTGTGTGACATTTCGGTAATAGCATTGTTACCATCTTCAGACAAAAGTTTAGTCACCCACCATTGCAGAGACGGTCAATAGATGGCACTTAATTTTAGAATATTATTTTGAGGTGATCTTCCTTTATAAAGATGGGAAGGACACCAGACCACATCCAATTCTGGTACAATGTTGTTACCATCATCAGGTGAAACAACTAGAATTATAGATTTGAAACACGCAAGGTAATAAAGTACTATTCATTCAGTACTTTTGTCTGAAGATGGTAACAATGCTCTTACCAAAATGTCACACACTATTTATCTATTTGGTGTCTTATTACCTTAGGTTTATAATCTATAATCCAAATTGTGCCTTATCGTCTTATAGTTTGCTTTAACAACCTTTACCAATCTCTACAGCGCTCTGGTGGCTATATAAGCATGACAACAGCCCAATACAATAGTTGAATGGCTACTGGTAGATTGACCAAACTGTTGATTCACCACTGAGGAACTGCTGTAAGCTCTTCCAATATTTGATCATTGCAGTAATGACGCCAGAAATAATAGGTTTTACTCAATGATAAGGTTCAATTTGGTTTATAGATTATAAACACAAAGTAATAAGACCAAATACAATTTATTTATCCTATTTGTTTGGATTTGGGCTTATTATCTTATGTTTATCTCAAAAATTTACAATAAATAATTTCCTTTGCCCCAGAGTTAGATTTTTAGCATTGTTACCATCATCAGACAAAAGTACTGAAGTTACAAAAGCACTTTTGTAGGATAATGGGAACAACACTGTTACCAAAATTTCTCACACATTATTTACAAATTAGAATTTGGGTCTTATTATACACCTCAAGTCTGTGGACGAGTAGGTAACACCCTCAATTCCCGACAGTCATGAACCGGGATTTAATCCCGCCTTAACATTTTGTTTAATATGTGAATAACCGTCACATATTATTCATTGTTTCAATTATCATAAAATAGGTTGCTCTTGTTGAGCTGTACCTAATAAAGTGATTTTGGAACCTTGTTTCTAGCAGTTACTGAATTGTCGTACAATTTATTCATCTAGATGTGGCCTTGTTACCTTATGTTTCTTCCTATCTATAATCCAAATGGTACCTTGTCATTTTGATAGTTTGAATTAGTTAGTATGGAGAGAGATAGTGCCATTAAGGAATGCAAAGAAAGAAGTGGCCTGCCCTCCATTCCAAGGGCCAGGAAAAACCAGATTTCTGTAGGCGATAAATCATCCGGTTTATTTTAAGGTATCAGCTCCCAATTAAAAACTACTGTTTTTTTTTTTTTTAATGTCATTTAGGATGTGTTTTTTTGGTATAAATATTGATTTACCTTATTTTTGGAAACTATTTTTAATTTGAAATACCAAATATTTCTCTCATTCTTTTGTTTTATATGCTCAGGAGAGTCTGGGTTTAGCCACAGTATGTATGCAGCTAGGAGAACACAATCCAAATTTCTATACTTAGTAGCAACTCTCCTGCAGGAGATCAATTCTCTCTAAATGACAATTTGGCTCTGCAACTAGGTGTTGTTGACCTTTAGGTTACTGCCATATAGATTATTTGAAGGAAAAAATACTCTAATGAGGATTTTAAAAAGTTTTTTTTTTTTTAAATAACATTATAATTTGAGTGATAAGGTACAATTTGGATGGTACAATTTATTGGTATAGTAGAATCTCCATGAGAGGACACTCGCGCTAGAGGACACCTGTCAATAAAGGACAGTTTGCATTTGCAAAATTACCATTTTTACTATTTAGCAACTCTTCAGTAAAAGGAACCCTCTCCCTAAAGGACAATTTTTGCTTTGCAACTAGGTTTTCCTTTATACAGGAAGGTAAGTTCTACTGTAAATCACTTTTTATAATTATAAAATTTTGAGTAATCTCTAGGACTAGTAATTTTGTGGCTGAACTTCTCGCAGTAATACTTGCCTAGTATGAAAGAGTGCTATGGGGGGATAGGGAAGTAGTGGTTGAAGGAAAGCAGGGGGGAAGTAGATTAGGAATTCCCTAAATGGAGTTGGAGAGAGAGGGTTGGAACAGGTTTGAGGGGGGAGAGACCCTGTTCTAGCCTTTGGCTCGGTCACAGTGCCGCCAACTTCCTTCCTTTCCTCCACCGCTATATACTCTGTCTAATTTGTAACACATTTACTGCCTAATGTGTTTCTATAATATCATCAAATATTTGAGGATTATTAATGAAAAGACACACACATTGCCAAGTAAATTTATTTTCTAAACTATTATAGACGTGTATGATTATTCTTTTTTAAAAAATAATATAATATCTACTGCCCTTACTGCAATGGAAAAATAGTTACAGTAAGGGCAGTAGAAATTATTTTAATTTTAAAAAGAATCATACGCGTCTATAATAGTTTCAAATTTTCATAACAGATGGCACGCTATCATAGTAAATTTATTTGTTACAAATTTTATTGATAGATGACAATTGAATTTATAAATTTAATACTTACTGTCTCTCACTCAACTTGATCTGCTTGCTTGCCTTTTATATATATATATACAGTAGAACTACCTTTCTGTAAAGGACAACACCTAATTACAGAGCCAAAGTATCCTTTAGAGAGAGGTGTCCTCTTACCGGAAAGTTGCTAAATTGTAAAAATGGTAATTTTGCAAATTAAGACTGTCCTTTGTAGAGAGGTGTCCTCTAGCAAGAGTGTCCTCTAATGGAGGTTCTACTGTATATATATATATGTGCCTATATATATCTTATATAAAGAAAATAGATTTGATTTTTTCAGCTTGAATTTAGATCATTAGAGCTATATAGAATTAATACTTGATGCTGATTATTTTGAGAATAGAGATATTTGTTGAGGATTATAGTAATGCAGTTATTTGCTGGTTCTTTTTAGTACTATATGGTATTGGTGATGCAGTCGTGGCTAAAATCTTGAAAGTATAATAACAAAAATGGTTTTCATCAGAGATTGTTTTATTTGGGCTAAAGTAATATATAAGAACATAATTTGATTAAAGTACTGCCTGGCTTAAGGCGTAAGAATATAAAAATAAAGGTTATTTACATAATGTACAAATGTTTTGAGATGACCAACGGGGGAACAACAACAATGAGTATTTATAGGGAAAGCGTGACCTCTGGCGGTCGATTTAGCAGTATTTGTATCTATGAAATATATTTTTAAATAAAATATTTTAATATAACATTTTAAATAATACCTTTATATAACATATATATTAAAAAATAAATATATATTTTGCCCCAATCTTCTCTAAAAAATATAATTGCAAAGTTTTATTGTAATCTTTTTCGGATTAGAAAAAAAAAATCAAGCACTATATCTGAAGGGTAATGAATGAGGGTGTTGAAATGTAGCTATGTATATATACATGGCTCTTTTTTTGCTTTACCACAGATTAATTGGTCAATTGACGTGATTGGTTATGTTTCCTCATGCACATGACCCAATTATTAAATGATAGCCTGTGTAGTGCGTTTCCCTTCCCTCCTTTTATCTCTTTGACCCTCTCTTAGGTTATTAAGGTCATTATGGAATATTGTCGATAGAGAGCAAACTCTGAGCATTTAAAAACACATTTTTCTTTTAAATTGATGGGTGATAAGGTAAAATTTGGATTATAGATCATAAACACAAGGTAATAAGACCAAATCCAAATTTGACATCGAATGTGTAATTTGTGTGCTTCCCAATGTTTAACTATGTTAATTTCACAATGATTTGTATATAATTTCAGATTTACACGCAATTATCCTAATTGTGGATATGGCAGCGTGTCTTTGCAACTGTTAAATAAATTTGCAACAATATTACATATATGTATCCACCTTTATTTCTTTTCTCATTGGAATACAAAAAAAAATAATAATAAAAAAATAATGTAAAAAAAATTAAATGTAACAAAATTAACATATTTCAAATAGCCCAGCAAGCTGGCTGTAGAAAGGTGAAAAAAAATATTTGGATTCGGTCTTATTACCTTGTGTTTAATTTGATGGGTATTGTATAGGTCTATATCAAACCCCAATAATGATGACCTGAGTGGGTAACACCCTCGATTCCTGACAGTCATGAACTAGGATTGTATCCCCCGTTAACATTTTGTTTTAATATGTGAATAACCTTCACATATTATTCATTGTTGTAATTATCATAAACTAGGTTGTTCTTTTTTTAGCGGTACCTAATAAAGTGATTTTGGAACTGAACAAACCCCAATCTGTGGTTCACTATAGCTGTTGGTTTTTTATATAGCCATAGTTCATTGTATTATAAAATGGGGGTTATTACAGGTCGTTATAAAGAAAGGTTTGCTAAATCGCAAGTTTGTTTTAAAAGGGTTTTACTGTATCATCTCAAAATACCTTTTGTTATACAAATTAATTAATCTTTTAAACACATTATTGACTGTATTGACTCATCCATTGATGAGCTCTATTCTTCTCCGGCAGACACCATTAAAAGTCTAAAGCTTGATACCCTAATATTTTTTTTTACTTATCCTTTTAGTCTAAATTAGACAAGATCTTGGAGGTTGTGCTCGTAAAGAAGCTCAAGAACTCTTCTTGGTTCTCTGTACAGGGATCTTTTGTCCTTTCCAATACAATCAGTATATGTTGGGGAGTGGCCTCTTCGGTTTTGCACCTAGTGCACATGGGGGAGCTTTTGACTCCCTCTTTATAGACTAGAGGGCGATACCCTAATATGATTGAGTGGAGATTAAGAAAGAAGAAGATAAATCTTTTATAATTTTGTAGATTTTTTGTATTTCGTCTAAATGTATTTATCCAAAGTTTAGAAACATCAAGGTAATAAGACCAAATCCAAATAAATAGTAGTTGTAGTAAAAGCGTTGTCACACACTATTGGATTTGGTCTTATTACCTTGTGTGTCTTATCAAGCCTTCATATCAATATTTAGCAATTCTTCCTATAAATAATTCATAGCTTTATCATATTGATGTTATTTTTCTTTTTTAAAATTTGTATGGGGAAAAAAAAAGTGTGTCTGTAGGTTCAACACTATGCATTTTATAAATAAACCATTAATTTATTATTATTTTTTAATTATCCCTGGTACACGTGGTACAGGCCATGATAATCATGGTGGGTAGTTAGCGACTGCTTTTTACTGTAAGCGCACCACATGTCTACACATGTGAAAAGCAGTTCGACTTTGCACTTACAAATGTGCCAGAGCCCCGTTTGTTTACTTGCACTTGCTGGTGGGGTTGGACTTTTGCAAGATTCGGGGGCCATTGGAGCATTTTTTTTTTTTTATCAGAAAAAAGTGTCCAATGCGGGAATCAAACCCGGGTCGTAGTGGTCGAAAACCAAACGGTTTAACCAGCCTTCTACTGACCCCCCATAAAGCATTAATAAATAATTAAACATTAATTTGACTCTTTCAAATATAATATTGGATCTTCCATTCTTAATTACAGAAGGCACTTTGTTCCTTTATTTATAATTTATGTCTGGGACTCTCAGTAGACACACAAGTGATATATATAAACCTATTTTATTTTCAACTGCCATGACTTGGGATCAAATCTCAGCATTGGCTACTTTTTTCTGAGGAAAAAAAAATGCTTCAATGGCCTTTCCCTGATTCTTGCAAAAGTCAAAATTCCCTATTGAGTGCAAGTAATTAAATTGAGACTCTGGCACACTTGTAAGTTTCCAACTGCTCTCTATGTGCGTAGACATGTGGTGTACTTGTAGTAAATGCTGTCACTAATCCTTCATAATTGTCAGGTTCCATACCATCTGTTCTAGGGATAATTAATGGCTAACAAGCCTAGTTGTAGATGGTTTTATAAAGAGTGATGCCCTTCTATTTCATAAATGTATATACAGTAGATGTACTAAGTGTCAACCTGCAACCCCAAAACACATTATTGACTGTATTGACTCATCCATTGATGTGCTCTACTCTTCACCCGCAGACACCATCAAAAGTCTCAAGCTTTACAAGCTTGATACCTTAATAGGTAATAAATAGGAGATAAGGAAGAAGAAGAAGATATACAGTAGAACCTCCCTTTAGCAGACTCACCCCGTTAGCGGGACACTTCTCCACAAAGGACAGTTTTCATTTGCAAAATTACCATTTTTACTATTTAGCAACTCTCCGGTAAGAGGACACCTCTCCCTAAAGGACACTTTGGCTCTGCAATTAGGTGTTGTCCTTTACAGGGAGGTAGTTCTACTGTATGTATATATATATTATTCCCAAAGCTTATATGTCCATATTAATTCTAAAATATCAAGAATAAATACTTTTAAATTGCTGCCAGAATTGTCTAATATGGTATAGTAGATTAAACTGGTGAAACACTCAGGAAGGTTTGTTAATGATGAGCCAGACACTCCCCAACATTTTTATCATCACAGTTAAGGAGCGATTGGAAATTGAAGAGGAAAAATTATTTTCAAATAATTTCAATTTTTGACCATGCATTTTGATGCTATAAAGTTTTTTAATCTATTAAATTCTAAATCTTTCTCTCTCTCTCTCTCTACTTTGAAAGTATAACAAGAGAAGAAGAAAGGATGATGATGTGGCAGTAATATTAGAATGCTTTTGTATTGCTCGAAAATACTCAGATTTCAAACATTAGCCATCTTATCTTGGTTTCAGGGTTTTTGTGAAATTGCAGTAGAACCTCTCTCTTCAGTCAACTATCATTTCACACCTACTTTCACTCAACCATTTTTTAAAATCCTTGTCAGCCTAGTTACTTACTGGCTATACTATATTATTATAAAAAATGTCTTCTAGCATTGAATGTTACAATGAAAGATATCATCTTAACCAACTATAATTCAACACACACTCACTTTAAATCAACAAAAAATTTCTGATCTCTTGGGAGGTTGAAGTAAAGAATTTGTACGGTATGATAAAGCACAATTTGGATTATAGATTATAGATACAAGGAAAAAAATTGTCTGATGATGGTAACAATACTGGTAACGTCGAACACTATTAAATTATTTGGATTCGATCTTATTTTCATGAATTTGTACGGTAGTAAATTAACCTATACTCTATATCTCTATTGAAGTGGGACATAGACTTTGAAACTGGTGCAAGTTTGGTCAATCAAGGTTTACAACCTGGCCAGTAATATATATAACACCTAATTCTATATCCATGGTTGACGGATGATGATATTTTAACTGAGTGTTAATGGGAACACTTAAGCATCTTGGGTCAAATAGTCTTCTTTGATTAACTGGTCTTATATTAGGATAGATGCACAATTTGGATTATATATATATGGATCATTTTTCTTTTTTCTGATGATGGTAACAACGATGTTACGTCGCACACTATTAATTTATTTGGATCTGGTCTTATATTAGGAACACAAGTACAAATTAGTAAATAGTGAGTGATGTTTATTTCTACAAAATCACACAAATAGGGAAACAAGGAGAGGGAAACATGATGTAATAGGGTGTTATATTTACAGAATACAGTGATATCTATTTTTCAAAGCAAAATTGTGTGTTATGAAAAGGTAAATACACCTATCCCCCGATTTACACGGTAGATACGTTCCTGAGAAAAAACATGTAAATCGGGGGATAGGTGTACACAAAAATAAAAATAAAATGCATTGACAGGTTAAAATATGTAGTCAGCACATAAGCTCGGGATTCCTTGTGAGATGTGTACACAGCGCATGTGTTCAATCACAGTAGCATTTAGTATAGTGCGATAAAAACAAAACTTATTTGAAAAACCGTGTAAAAGCGAAAACGTATAAAACAAGTACTGTGTAAATCGGGGGATAGGTGTACTTTGTAATGAGGTTCCCATCATTGGTTATCCTTGATTGTTGAAGTTTTATTATCTCTTTCAAGTAATGTTTAAGGAGTTGTGTACAGTCTTATTTTAAAAAATGGTGATAAGGTAATTGTATGAATCTAAACATCAATAATGATGATTATGATGTAATGAAGGGTGTGGAAAGTTACTTATATAACAGAGAGAGGGAGAGTAGAGCTAGTTCATTCTCCAAGCAGTTTCCCCTGAGGGTAATTTATTGCTTCCCTCGTCCCTTCCCCTCTTTCATTACATGGTAGACCACCTGCCAGCTCCTCAGGCAAATTTAGACCTTCTTGTCTCACCCGTGTCTGGGCTCGACCCCTGGCTTGATCTACTTTCAAAGTCACTATTTCTTTTGTACAGTAGAATCTCTCTCCCTTCTCTCTGAAGAACAACACCTAGTTGCAGAGCAAAAGTGTCCTTTAGGGAGAGGTGTCCTCTTAATAAAGAGTTGTTAAATAGTAATAATGGTAATTTTGGCAATGAAAACTGTCCTTTGTAGAAAGATGTCTTCTAGCAGGAGTGTCCCTCTCATGAAGGTTCTACTGTATATTAAAAATATGGCCATTTCTTCACCACTCTCCTAAGGTACAATCTGTATTCAAGATCCATAAGCATGTTCCATAGTGTTCTTCACTGTTCCCAGATACAGGGTAAAAATTGGCAGCTTCATATTCTATGGGAAATTTTCTCCTCAATAGCCTTGCAATCATCTTCAGCCTATAGTCCTATAGGGGTCCTCAGATAAAGTACTTGTAGTCTAACGAAAGTAACAATGCCACACATTTCTTATAGAATACTTATTCAAGATTTGGTTGTTATACCTTATCCTGATTCTACTATGTATCCCAAGACTTGGATTGAAGGAAACACAACAAAACCAAATTAGGTATGTGACAGTGTTGTTACCGAAACATACAATTATAATTGATTTAGTCTTGTATTTCTAATTATTACAGTAAACTAGGGTACTCTAACTACAATGCTTCAGTTTTCTTAAGAGGTAAGTTGAACAATTCTTTTTTAAAATTACATCTTAGCAATATATATTCTTTTCTTTTTAAGATAACAGCAATACAATAAGCAATTTCCTGACTTGTAATTTTTTTTTCTAATATTGTAAAAGGAAAGATAATAAGGGTTCGAACCCGCATTGGACACTTTTTTCTGTTTTAAAAAAAAAAAAATGCTCCAATGGCCCCCCGATTCTTGCAAAAGTCCAACCCCACCAGCGAGTGCAAGTAACCAAACGGGGCTCTGGCACATTTGTAAGTGCAAAGTCGAACTGCTTTCACATGTATAGACATGTGGTGCACTTACAGTAAAAAGCAGTCGCTAACTACCCACCATGATTATCATGGCCTGTACCACGTGTACTAGGGATAAGCAAAAAAAAAATAAATAAATAAATAAAAAAATAAAAAAAAGGCATCGAAACAATTTTGTGTAGAAGCCACAAACTCGTATAGAAAGAATATTCCACAACAAGCCTTATCATTTTAAGACAACTAGCCAACAACCTAAGTACCATGGTTTCAGGCCTATGGGATAAGAAAGAAGAAAAGGCTATGGCCCTTGTCAGTACAGGGGACAACTTTTTATATTTTATGTATAGCCATCATGTCTCCGGGTTCACCCCTATGTATTGAAGACATGGAGGAAGAGAGGAAAATGGCCCTTTGTATGCAGATTTCTGGTAACCTACATCTCATTTAATAGGCTTAGTTCTCACACAGCTACTATACCTCTGACTGGTTTGGTGGAGATAACTTCTTCTTCTTCTTAGCTTGGTATTAATTTGTTTTCTCCATTAATTCTGTACTTTGTGAGACAAAGGGAGCCATGATCAGGGTGATATAGTAGAATACCTCCCTGTAAAGGACAACACCTAATTGCAGAGCCAAAGTTAAGTAGAGGTATCCTCTTACTGGAGAGTTACTAAAAAAATAGTTTAAAAATTGTAATTTGGCAATCAAAACTGACCTTTCTGCCAAAGTGTCCTTTAGGTAGAGGTATCCTCTTACTGGAGAGTTACTAAATAGTTTAAAAATTGTAATTTTGGCAATCAAAACTGACCTTTCTGCCAAAGTGTCCTTTAGGGAGAGGTATCCTCTTACTGGAGAGTTACTAAATAGTTTTAAAAAAATAGTAATTTTGGCAATGAAAACTGTCCTCCTAAGGTACAATCTGTATTCAAGATTCATAAGTATGTTCCATAGTGTTCTTCACTGTTCCCAGATACAAGGGAAAAATAAAAAAAAATATTCTATGGGCAATTTTCTCCTCAACAGCCTTGCAATCATCTTCAGCCTATAGGGTCCTCAGACAAAGTACTCGTAGTCTAACAATGCCACACATTGCTTATGTGTCTTCTCTCATGGAGGTTGTTCTACTGTATCTTAAAGCATCTTCTGATTACTCCATTGAATATTGTTATTGTTAGCTTGATGATGTGGATTGGAATACAGTTGAATAATTTGTTTCATAGATTAGAACACACAAGGTAATAAGACCAAATAAATCAATCTCTAAATAAATAGTATATGATAGTAACAACGCTTACTGAACTTACTTTATTAATTACTAATATACACTCATGAATAAAACTTGTACCTTTTAAGCATGTATCTCAGTATTCAGACAAAAATACCTGAAAGATATTTAATACACAGTGACCTTTATTGAAGACAAATGAGATAACCAAATGTGAACAAAATTACCTCAATCTCCCTAAAAAAAGACGAATGACTACATCAAAGATTTCCCACTTCCTCAAGTATTGTTCATGCGAGTATAAATTAATAGTCAGATAAATCAAAGATGATAATTTGAAAGCGATAAAAAAAAGGTTGTGTTTTGAAAAAAATAGGTTGAATTTCAGTAAAGTGTTGAATTCTCTAGTGGTTTGGAATAAAGAAGTGTAGGTAGGTGGGTTGTCCTCCACCCCAGAGGTTATTGGAAGCAGCAGGTTCAATTGACGGCCAGATAGATATAATTAGAAGGAGAGGTTGGCTGCCAAGAAGGTACAGAGAGGGAGCTGTTCTCTGTTTTTTTTATAATATATGGTGGTAAATCTCTCCTACATCACACTACATCTTTCTATTGATTGGATTACTATTTATTCAGATGTCTTTATATACTTCCCAAGTCTATAATGTTATAAGTACAATTTAAGAGACTCATCTAGATAAAACATACTAGGTAATAAGATCTAAACCTAATAATAAAGTAATAAGAAATAGTAAATGTTGTAGTTCATATGTAGTGTTGTCTCTGAACTTTTCTATGAAGATGGATGGTATCGATGTTAATGAAATGTGTTATGGATAAATTAGAGATATATATATCACTGGGAAGTTTCACCAACAAGCCTTTATGAAAGCTGACCTTTTAAGACAAGTGTCCTCTAGAGAGAATGTGTCATGGAGGTTGTTCTACTGTATAAAGGGAGGCTGTTTTAACAAGGTTCCACTGTAATATACCCTAGTACAGTCCCTTTGGTTGATTTTTCAAACTAGTATTTGGAATGTGGGGGACTCTGTGTGGTTTCTTGACAGGAGTGGATGCTCCCATCCCTTACAGCTCTTATATAAGTTTAGCATTTCTAATACTCTTCTCTGCACCTGATGGAACATCCTCTAAGGCTAAAAGCAATCAAATTTCTATATACTCCACACAAAAGCATTTTTTTTTTTTGTCTTAAACCTAACAAGACCAAATCTAAAATTAATGAAATGTTTGTAATGTTCAGGTAACAGTATTGTTACCATTATCAGACAAAATAGGCAACAATACAGTTACCGGAATGTCACAAACATTTCATTAATTTGTAGAGATGTGGTCTTTGTTACCTTATGTTTCTAATCCAAATTGTACCGTATCAATTGGATGTAGTATTGTTACCTTAGGTTTCTATTCTATAATCCAAATTGTACCTTATCAATTGGATGTAGTATTGTTACCTTAGGTTTCTATTCTATAATCCAAATTGTACCTTATCAATTGGATGTAGTGTCTTGTTACCCTATTATTCTAATCCAAATTGTACCTTATCAATTGGATGTGGTCTTGTTACCTTATTATTCTAATCCAAATTGTACCTATCATTTGGATGTAGTGTCTTGTTACCTTATTATTCTAATCCAAATTGTACTTTATCAATTGGATGTGGTCTTGTTACCTTATTATTCTAATCCAAATTGTACCTTATCAATTGGATGTAGTATCTTGTTACCTTATTATTCTAATCCAAATTGTACTTTATCAATTCACAAGTGTGTAGAGAAGGATGGGAGAGTTAATAAGAGGTAGACAGTTGTTGTGTTATCTCTGTCTGTTATATTTTATATCCTCCCTAGATAACGTGATGGGAGGGTAGGTAGTCCAGTCATACTTAGGTTGGTTCCGGCTGCTGCTTGCTTGCAGCCTGTGTAACACCTCATACACGGGGGCAGTAACAATCAAGTAAGCTCTCTGTGGGGGTAGGTGGTCTAAACTATTGGTTTTCGACTGCTACAACCTGGGATTGAATCCCTCATTGGTCACTTTTTTTCTAATTAAAAAAAAAAAAAAAATGCTCCAATGACCTCCGATTCTTGCAAAAATCCAACCCCACCTGCGAGTTCAAGTAACCAAACGGGGCTTTGGCATATTTGTAAGTGCATAGTCGAACTGCTTTTCACATATGTAGACATGTGGTGCACTTACAGTAAGTCACTAACTATACCCACCATGATTTTCACGGCCTGTACGGGGCTCTGGCATATTTGTAAGTGCAAAATCGAACTGCTTTTCACATATGTAGACATGTGGTGCACTTAGAGTAAAAGCAGTCGCTATGGCCTGTACCACATGTGTACTAGGGATAATACATAATAAACTCTTGTATTATCCAAAAATGTTTATAATGGAGAATATTCTGAAGTTCTCAAATGCTTGTGTCGCATAAAAAAAAGAAAGAAGTATGAGAGTGTGCCATGTCCTATAAATTAACTCGCCAACAGTCATTTGTCAGTTTCTCTCCATCAATCAGATTCAATTGAGAACACTATGATATATTCCGTGGTTGTTGTTGTTTATGGTCATCTATAGAGGGATTTGTTTGTTATGAAAATATATTTGTGGAAGCGCATTGCTCGATGCAATTTCTTGTAATTATATGTATGCACCTCTATAGACCTATTAGCTTATATCCATAGTTTCCTTAAGCTGGCTTCTATGGTTGTTGTTCCTTATTCCATTGTGTAAAGATTACACAAATTCCGGAACTCATGGAATGGGGTATAGGAGTGCAGCTTTCGTTGATAATGGCACCATGATCCAGACACACTTTGGTGAAAGTCTGATTATGCCTGTATTTTAAGGCCGTTCCTAACAAGGAAGCAGATACCTTTGCTGCCAATTCTAACATAAGTACAGACACAGCTTTTCTGTATCCCTGGAGAGGGACCCTTGCTGAGGTCAGTTGATGGTAAATGCAGAGTATATAAGAAAATCAATTCAATACAATAGCAGAGTGGACTGGAGATTGCCAAAAAAACAGTATTACAAATTTTATTGATAGATGGCAATTGAAATTATAAAATGCAATTTGTTTGTTCTACAACACAATCTATAGAGAGATTTGTGTTTGAGCCAGCAAGTCACCATCTCTAAGGCAATTGAACAGTTTGTGAGTAATAGCTTTTCTTCTAATGTTAGATACAAAAGGGATATGGTCCGTAGTTGGCCGGCTATATCAATATATCTTGGATTGGGGAAGGTGTGCAGATGCATTTTAAATCCCTAGTTAGTTTTTAAGATAAGCCTGTTTTGTTGCATGCATAAAGACCTTATATTTAAGTTAATTTCATCTTCATGAATGAAAAGCACAATTATAACCAACAGCACTTTGGATTAAGATTAGATGATAATATGATATTTTTTTTTTTTTTTTTTTTACGGTTAAAACAAATTTAATTTTAAATTTTGGAGAAATTTCAAAATATATAACATTATAACCAAGTTGCTGTCATATATAGAACAGAAAGTGGTTACTTGGACACATGGGCACTTTATTTTTCCGTTCATCATTACTCTTCACAATTCATCCTTTCCTATTTCATCCCTAAGGTTAGAAAAAATTGTTGAAATAATCCTTAAAATAAATTTAGATTTTTCGTTCAAAAGAAACACATGCGAGATAATTTTCAAATGTCGTTCTAAAAGAAAGTGGTTATAATGGAGGTTCTAATATGCACTTATTTAGATAGGATCCTTTAACTTTGACAAAATATTTAAAAATCTGGGAATTTTAAAAAGTAGTTTATTTAAAAGAGGCAGATTTCAATATACTCTTATAAAACAATAAAAAATATAACACCGCTATATCCATCAACTAAAAAAAAGCCCATTTGGTACAGAGGATTGGTCACCCCGGCTGACCAAAACTTTCTCAAAATTGGTCGGCACCAATGAGGAATTGATTTTGATATTAAAGTTGACGGGGTAGCAGTAGCTCTCCTAATAGTTATTTCCCCCCCCACCTCACTATTTATCACCTCCCTTCCTTCTCTTCCTATATACTGAGAGAGTAGAAATATTTACCTTCTTCTTTTTTTTTTTTTTTTTTGCTTATCCCTAGTACACGTGGTACAGGCCATGATAATCATGGTGGGTAGTTAGCGACTGCTTTTACTGTAAGTGCACCACATGTCTACACATGTGAAAAGCAGTTCGACTTTGCACTTACTAATGCCAGAGCCCCGTTTGGTTACTTGCACTCGCTGGTGGGGTTGGACTTTTGCAAGAATCGGGGGCCATTGGAGCATTTTTTTTTTCTTTAAACAGAAAAAAGTGTCCAATGCGGGTTCGAACCCGGGTCCTAGTGGTCGAAGACCGAACGGTTTACCTTCTTTACCCCACTAAATGTTTTTATTTTAAAAAATAATAATTGTTTAAAGTATGGAAATACAGTTAAACCTGTCTATAGCGCTTCCTCTAAATAGCACCTTCCTCTCTATAGCGCCTGATTTTAAATACATAGTACGATGCGATTTACATTAAAAGTGACCTGTCTATATACCCCCTCTCTATACCACCCTATTTTGGTGAGTACCAAGAGGGGTGCTATAGACAAGTTTAACTGTATATTGCACTTTTCTTTTTGCATATGTAACTTTTTTGCATATTTGCTCATGAAGCTTTCAAACAACAACAACAACAACAAAAAGCCTTTATTGGGGCCACTCGCCCTATACAGGATTCGCCAGTTCACAAGGGATAGGGAGAACACTGTGAGGCCTTTTTCCGGGATATAGTCTTGTGGAATCCAAATATCGCCATCGCTATATACCTATTCTTTGATATTTCATTAATCAGTGCCGGGAATGAAGGACAAAGTTGCCCCGTTTTATCATTTAATTTTCGTCTTTCCTCAGACAGAGCAGCACAGTCAAATAAGTAATGCAGCATCTCCGTTGTTATTCCTGATCCACAGAAAGTGCATTTCAGGTCTTCACGCCTCAATAAAATCAAATGGTGTTCTCTGAAAAAAATTGAAAGGGTTCTAAATTGTGCAATTAATCTGATGATAGGAAAAGGGAGTTCAGTTAAGAAGTATTCTTCGGTGGTAAAGGTTGTATATATGTCTCTATAGTGGGAATATAACTTTGATTGGGTTATTCTTGTTAGGTCGTTTTGTATTGTTTGCTCTATCGCAGTTCTTAATATTCCAGGGATAGCATTCCTTAGTGAGTCAGGATCATTACAATAAGTAAGCCACGAGGATCCGTTATTATTAAGTAAATTGCTTAATTGTTTTATAAAACCGATGGGCGCACCTGTAGCACAGGATAATTGCCTCATTCTAGTTAAACAAATTCGAGGCAGTCTATTTGTATCCATACTCAGCACCCTCAGCCAATATTTCAAGGTCAATTTCAGAGCTGTTATTATTAATGAGACGCGGCCTGTTTCTGGTCTTATTATGTATCCTGGTGTATATCTAGGCAAATTCAAAAACCTACGAATAAATGTATCTTGTATATGGTCTAATAAATCTTTATACTCTGTTGCCCAAATTGGAGCAGCATACATCAAAACCGCCATCACAATTGAGTCAAACAGTTTCATTGCAGAGTTTAGTGAATTAATTTTTGATTTCGCCAATAATGGGGTTGTAGCATTTATTGCCGCAAGTGCTTTTCCTTTGAAAAAGTTTGCGGCTTGAGTGGTTTTAGTTGTACTGACCAGAGGGTATCCCAAGTAGATATATCTTCTTGTTACCATCAGAGGTTTACCATTCCAGTACCATCTATCTTCTCTTGAGGGTTTACCACCATTGCGAAATACCATAACCTTCGATTTGGACTCGTTCAGTGTCATTTCGTTCACACCAAGATATTCCTTCAATAAATTAATCTTTTTTTGGAGGTTTACCCTCGACTCCCCTATAATAGCAATATCATCTGCATACATCAGCAGGTGAACATCACCAAATTCCGGAAGGTATACACTCGTCAGATCTGAGTTGTCATACATTTTAATCAGGTCCGTCATGAATAATATAAAAAGTAATGGCGATAGTGGCTCTCCTTGTAAAACGCCCGAATGTATCTTAATATTTTCTGTAATTGAACCCCTCCATCTGACTGCCACAGTCGCCTGTTCGTAGTAATTTCTAATTGCATGTATAAATTGATAGCTTACGCCCAGATTGGTTAATTTCTTCCAGAGTAATGAGTGAGGAACTGTGTCAAATGCTTTTCTCAAATCAACAAAAAATACATATAATTTTCCTCTCTTTTTCCTCAGTGAAAGTTGTATTAGAGAGGTCAATGTGAATATCAGGTCCACACACGATCGGCCCCTTCGGAAACCCGCCTGATTTTCTGGAATGACGTTTCTTCTTTCTACCCATTCATTCAGTCTTGATCTTAGTATTGTTGTAAAAAGTTTCGAAAAATTACTTATCAGTGCTATACCACGGTAATTTGAAGGGTTGTCTTTGTCACCGCTTTTAAAGATTGGATGTATGATCGATTTAGTCCATATTGTAGGATAGTGTCCCATTATCAGAGCTCTATTGTAAAATTGTTCTAATAAACCCATGTATGAGTCTGGGAGTACTTTTATTATTTCATTGGGGATGTCATCAGGTCCACTTGCCTTGTTATTTTTCAAATCTCTGATTGCCCTGCCTATCTCTTCAGAAGTTATCTCTGGATCAAGTATTGGGTCGCTCGGCGAGATCCTCACTTCTATATTACAGATCTTCTCTTTTTCCTCAATACTCATTAATTCGCAATAAAATTCGTGCCATTCCTGTACAGTAATTTCTCCTTGAATTTTTGTTGCTCCTTTAAATAGCGCAATGGTCTTCCAAAAGGACTTTGAATCTTTAATATTTCTCAATATTTCTTGTTTTTCCTGAATATATTTCCTTCTTTTATCATCTAATAAACCGAGATATTTCTTTCTATGGAGAGCATAGCTTTCAAGGTCTTCCTTCCTGTTGGTTCTACGGAATTCCTTCAGACTTTCTTTTGTTAGCTTTTTCATATCGTAACAGTTTTTGTCAAACCATGGCCTAGATTTTCCGGTGGCACTCTTAGTTGAGTACATTATTCCTGATGTTGACATTGCCTCGGTAATTCTTTGAGTGAAAGTATTTACGGAGCTATCGAGATTTAATATTTTTACTACTTGCAATTCCTTTAATTCCTGTTTAAATGTCTTAATTCCCCCAGCTGTCCATCTGTATCTCGTAACACCATATTCTTCTCCCTTAGATTTGTTTTCATAGGTGTTTTGGACTGTTAACTTCAGGATAAGAGGAAGGTGATCTGAGTACATCTGGGTTTCTATCCTGAAGTCTGATATTTTTTCCAGTATTCCTTGGGAAACTATGCAGTAATCAATAGTTGATGAGCCTCTCTCCGAAACATATGTAAAGTCACCCTCTCTGTCTCCTGTTGATCGTCCGTTGATATGAAGCTTTCAAACTTTCCCATCTTCATCTTTAGTTATTTTCAGGAAAGCTTGTGTCTATAGTGATTTTTACAGTAGAACCTTCATTAGAGGACAACTCTACAAAGGACATTTTTCATTGACACAATTACCATTTTTACATGATGAAGCACAATTTGGATTAGGTCTTATTTTCTTGTACCATTTTTACAATTTAGAAACTCTTCCATGAGAGGACACCTCTCCCACTTTGGCTCTGCAATTAGGTGTCTTTTACAGGGAGGCTCTACTGCAACAATTTTTTTACAAAGAAAAAAAAGATGCTGTTGAAGGAATGTGAAAAATATTTTATGAACATTCTGTAGTATGTGGAGTCTAGCTGACCGACCCACGGAAGAAACCAGTCCAGCCAGCTAGGCTGTCAACCAGATTGAACTCCAGCTATTACTTGCTAGATTTACAACCATCTTAACTAGAGCTAACTACCAGGCACCTTATCTCTTTTCTTTATTACCCTCACCCTCTTTTTGTTGTTGTTGTTGATGGAAGATTTCTATGCAATAAGGATAAATTCTTTTGATAAGGTTTATTTCACAATTTGGATTATAGATTATAAACACAAGGTAATAAAACCAAATAAATAAATAGTGTGTGATGTTTCGGTAACAGCATTGTTACCGAATTAATGGAATTATTTCACAATTTGGATTATAGATTATAAACATAAGGTAATAAGACCAAATCCAAATAAATAAATAGTGCGTGACGTATTTAATTTATATTAATTCGGTAACAACGCTGTTACAGAAACGTCACACACTATTTATTTATTTGGATTTGGTCTTATTACCTTGTGTTGATGAATTCTTTTAGTTTTTACGTTAGTTTAGAAGTAAATTCAGAGGCTCTCTGGATAAAATTTTTAGAAGGTAACAAGATTAAAATAAGTTAATAGTATATCCTAATTACTCTGCAAAGAATGATCCTGATGTTCTTTGATTAACAATTTAAATGGAAGTGGAGTTTAGAGAGTAGAAAATTATCTGGTCTAAACACAAGGTAATAAGACCAAATCCAAATAAATAAATATTGGTCTGGGGATTTGGTCTTATTACCTTGTGTTTATAATCTACTAGCGGACGTACCCGGCTTCGCCCGGGTTTTACCCGAGTAAAGGTTTGTCTAACAAATCTCTCGATAAAGTGAACATTTTTTCCCGGTCCCTTGAAAAATACTCGATAAGTTGAATAAAATCAATATTAATTGGTTCCCTCGGTAATTGGAAGTTAAAGGAATAGTATCTTGCCTTGGAATTGTATCATTATTCTTGTCTCAAATAAATTGCCGTGTCATCCTGAATTTTGTCTTTCCTAATTTTCTACATTACAAAATCATCGTATCATCATGATAATATTTAGAGCAGATTGTTGAATTATAACAGATAAATTAGAATATTTATCTTGATTATTTTAAAGCGAAAAGTTATTTCAAAAATTTTATTTGCTAGAAACCTTCCCAGTACTATACTAAATAACTTCCCAAAGTTTCATGGCGTTCCAATGAGTGGTTTGGTCAGGCATAAAGGACAGACAGACACACACACACATACATTCATTTTTATATATATAGATAATCCAAATTGTGCCTTATCATCTCTGGTCTAAAGTAATATGCAGTAGAACAACCTCCATGAGAGGACACCTCTCAGGACACTTTGCTGTTTTTGCCAATTAGTAATCTTCCGGTAAGAGGACACCACTCCTTGAAAGACATCTTTTACAGAATGGTTCTACCGTAATTCTGTTGAACCAGTTAAATTGTGGTGAGGCACACATGATTTTTTTTTTTAAATAAAAAAAGGAATTATGGTAGCTTTTAGGCGCACCTTCTTCAGTTAAGAATATATTGATATGGTATAGCAGATTTAAATTAGCATGTTCATATGTGAAAAATTAATAAGAAAAAAAAAAATAGAAAAAAGGTCAGGTGTCAATATTAAAAACAAAAAAGCATATCCTGACATGCTCAAGTTTAATGTTTAGTTGATTTTTGTTCCACTAGATGGCGCTTTGTTATCTAAAATGCTCATTTGAGTGATCTGGATATGACTTTCTTTTTTTCTGTGTTTAATATGTAAATATATAGTCGGATTCTCTTCTATAACAACAGCACTTGAAACTGAGATTTCATGATGCTTAACCATGTTGCTGTTGGAATCACAGTTAAAATAATTGGAACCCTAAACTTGGGGAACTTGAAATTTAGATATAATGCTAGTGTGTAACGTTTCGGCAACAACATTGTCACCATCATCAGACAAAAGAATAAAATCCTGTATTTTCTCAACTTCTTTAAATAGAGTTTCAGATCCTGAAAAACTTTAAAATAGAATCTTCAAGTGATATGGCATCAACATTGATATTCACTTTAGAATTCATTTTCTTCAGCTCGGATTTAATTCTTTAGATATGATGCTATAAATAACATTGTTGGTATAAAAAAAGGCTGTTATAAGGAGATTTCATCGTTGAAATTTCATTTTGTATTTTATATTTATTGTGTATTTAAAATTAAAGAGAGAGTGAGAAAAGAGAAGCTACTCCTGATTGTATAATTGAATGTTGTTTTTATAAAGATGGTTGAATAGATTCTAAGGTATACTTGGTTTAAATTGGATGTTTTTGTAGTTAGATGTGATGTAAGATATAATGAGGGTTTTTTATACACATTAGAGGGATGTGTGTAAAGTAGCTAAAGAAGAATGTAAGTTAAATGAGTGTGTGCGGAACCTATTAAAGAATCATTAAGGTGGCCGCCCGGCTGCTAGGTGGTGTCTACAGGTGACCTACATCCTCTGTAAGGTGAGGTCGCCACTTTTGGTGGTCGCTGTGGGTTGGGATTTTATCTCTTGATAGAGTTGCTAGAGAAAATGTGTTAACTAAATACAGTAGAACAACCTCCATGAGAAAACACTCACACTAGAGGACACCTCTCTACAAAGGACAGTTTTCATTTGCAAAATTACCAATTTTACAATTTAGCAATTCTTCGGTAAGAGAACACCTCTCCCTAAAGGATACTTTGGCTCTGCAATTAGGTGTCCTTTACAGGGGGGGTTCTACTGTAGCAACTCTCTGGTAAGAAGACTCCTCTCCCTAAAGGATACTTTGGCTCTGAAATTAGGTGTTGTCTTTTACAAGGAGGTTCTACTGTATAAGGAACAAGGGGATGAAGTAATGAGGTACAATTTGTGTTATATAGACGATGACAATTAACTTAAATTTATTAACATCTTGTCAATACATGAAAAAGTGCTAATAGTCAGCACTATTATTTTAAAATAATAATTAGATATACACAACAATGTACATGGACACCTCTGCCACCGCTGCAGAGTTTGGTGGAAGATTGCCAGCAGGACTCCAGCAACACCATGCATTTTGCGATCTATCTATTACAGTAGAACCTCCCTGAGGGAACACTCGTACTAGAGGACACCTCTCTCGAGAGGACAGTTTTCATTTGCAAAATAACCATTTTACTATTTAGCAACTCTCTTGTAAGAGGACACCTTTCTCTAAAGGACACTTTGGCTCTGCAATTAGGTGTTGTCCTTTACAGGGAAGTTCTACTGTATATAGATGGAAATCACCAGATGACCAAATATCCCCAAAGGATTAAATTGTGAGGTTTCAAAGAACTGCTATTGATACCATCTTCCAACATATGACTATATATAAATGATAATCAGTACACAGTAGAACTACCTACTCTCTTGTAAAAGGACAGCACCTAGTTTATTTTTTTGGCTGACCTCTCATGGAAGGTTCTACAATATATGATGGGCTTTATTGCACATAAGGTAGACTACGATGTGAATGAGGAGGCATGCAAATCGACAGTTGTCCCAGCTAGTATGTAACTGAGGTGAGTGGGTGTGACGAACCAATCAATATAGAGGTGACTGTCCTTTGAGAAGACGATGGTCTCCAAAGTGTTCTCCTCCTCAACTTATCTGTTAAGACATGCTTCCCCCCCCTCTCCCAATATTTTTGGAGGTTGCTATTCCTGGTACTACTCACTTTGGCCATGTCCTTTCCCCCCCCACACACTTACTTACTCCACGCTGCTCTCTCTATTTATCTCGCCTCGTAGGGACTAACTGCCTTCTAGATAGATTGCCTCCTTCCTCTACTTTTTTGGTCTTCTTCTCTATTTTTATTTCTAACCTCTTCTCCCCTTTCTTCTCTCCCTTCCATTCATCCATCTCACCCTTACACCCTTTAATAATCCATTACATGGTAACAGGAATAACAAGGATCTTTGCATAGTAACAGGGCCATATGCAAATAAGTAATTTATATATGTAATGTAATATATATGTATATATTTTTACTCTAATGCCAAAAAATATGTATTCTATAATATACAAACCAGCCTGTTCATGACAGTATCAATACTATTATAGTAGAACCTCCATGTAAAGAACTTAGTTGCAGCGCCAAAGTATCCTTAAAGAGAGATGTTCTCTTACTGGAGATTTGCTTATTAGTAAAAATGTTAATTTTGTTGATGAAAAAGCTGTCCTTTGTAGAGAGGTTTCCTTTAGTGTGAGTGTCCTCTGATGGAGGTTGTTCTACTGTACCAAAATATATATCATAGATACTGTGAAACCTCTCTATAACAAACCCTTTGGTACACTATAGCCATGGTTCACTTTGTGGTATTGCTCATATTGGTGGGGTTATTTTAGGTTCATATGGGAAGGTTCACTATAGCAGGGTCATACTGTATATACACTGAAGCCTCATTATAAAAGCCTTTCAACTTGGTTATAACAACTTAAAATCTTGATCCCACACAAATGATGGGGTTACATGGAGAAGAGGTATAAATTATCAAAATATATGACAGACTTTAGGCTCTATACCTTTTTCTTTATTTTGGATTGGCATGCATTCGATCAATAGATCTTTGACAGACATATGTAACTAGATAACAAGATTTTCTAAGGAGTATCTTATTATTTTCACCCAACAAGATTTTTTGACCCTGCCACAATCCAAATTTTAAAAATGCATGGCATCTGAAATCTGCCATTTGTATTTATAGTCTTGTATTTGAGCCATTATTAATATTTAACTTGAAATGGGAGCTGATATAAGGGGTTTGTGCTGAATTAGTAGCTGTGGGTAGACCTTGTTGATTAGGCAGTGTCACTCTTTCCCCACTGTAACCTGACCCAACTAAGTGAGCTCTTTGCAAAGAAAGGAACCATTCTCTTCCTATAGGCATATAGCTTAGCAAGTTTCTTTTTACATCAACCTGACTTGGCGAGAATTTGCAAATCCTATTTGCATATTTATGCAAATCATATCGTATCAACTTTCTTTATTTTCTTGAAGAAAATTATTTTTACTATTTAAAAAAAAAAATTTTTATTTTTTTTTTTTTTTGCAAATCATATTTGTGTAAATTTAATGATCTTTGTGTGCATGCCGATATAATTGATCTCTTATTTAAGACCTACAAGATTTTACAAGAGTAAATTGCATTTTAAAAAGTGAATATTTCCAATCTTGAATACAATTCTAGCATGAAATCTGATTTGTAAAATAAGTTTACAAAATGGATTTGAGGCTAGTATTATCTGGTCTCCTGGCTTGGTTATGAATCAGAATCTAAGTTTAGTAGAACTTCTCTCTAAAGGACAACACCTAGTTGCATAGTCAAAGTGTCCTTTAGAGAGTGGTGTCTTCTTACCGGAGAGCAACTAATTAGTAATTTTTGGCAATGAGTAGTGTCCATTATAGCATGAGTATCCTCTTGTAAAGGTTCTACTACTGTAAATGGTTTTGATTTTTTTTTCATAGCCCTTTCTCTACTTGACCATCCGCATTTATCAGAAAAGTTCAAACTGTAGACTACAAATAATTTACATATTTAGCCTCAATTATGTTAATAAGTATTTTGCATATCTATCTCATATTTACTACTTCTTTGTGTGTATATATATATATTAAAAATAAAAAAGGCATATCCTGACCAGGAGCACATGTGCTTCACAGATGGCAGAGCGCCATCTAGTGGAGCAAAAATAAATTAAACATTGATTTAGCCTGTTCACTGATATTTGGATATAATATATATATATATAGATTTGTTCAATTTTTCTAAAAAAAAAAAGATTTAAGTAGAGCAGTTAATACCTGTTGAAGGGCTGTTACGCCCGAAAGCTTGTATTGCCGATATATAAAAAGAAACACTTCCCTCTGCAAATTTTCTTTTATTTATAATTTTATATATACAGTAGAACCTCCCTGTAAAGGACACCTAATTGCAGAGCCAAAGTGTCCTTTAGGGAAAAGTCTCCTCTTACCAGAGAGTTGCTAAATAAAATGGTAATTTTGAAAATGAAAACTGTTCTTTATAGAGAGGTGTCTACTAGCTCGAGTGTCCTCTCATGGAGGTTCTACTGTATATACAGAAGAGATTTTGTTGTTGTTGTTTCTTATCCCCTTGTGTAAAGATTACACGAATTCCATGAGTTCATGCTCCTCGAGCTGTTTTATGATGAGCAGCGGCCTCTCCCAAAGGTCCTGTTTAGTGCATCTAATGCAAGCCAAAATGTGTTCTGGAGCTGCAGGTGACAAGCTACATATTAACAAGTGAATGAGAGTTCATCACATATTCATTTGCCATGGAAGGAGGGAAGGTGTGGCAAGCAGGCATATTTGGCTGACTGCCTTCGGAACAAAAGATGCCGAAGAGTGTGTTACTCCTCCTCCTCCATCTGGGGCTGACCCAATACTTGGAACATCTCCCAAGTCAGTCATTCTGCTACTGTTTGCTTTTGCTGCTTTCTTGCCCTCTCGCAGCAATTTTTAGACTGTGAATCCTCCAGTCTAATTTTGGCTGCCTTGGGTCTAAAACCTGAGAAATTTTATTTTCAGTTATAGATTTCATGCCACTCTCTAACAGTGATTTATTTTTTAATGCCGCCGCCTGCCACACAGAGGATGGGTTGGTTTGGTCTCTCTTGGTGGTTCGTTTAAATGTAGTCTTTTTTTTTTTTTCCATTCAGGGAGTTAATCCAATGGGTCTTATTGTAGCTCTCTTACCTCATTTTTAAAGAATTTCCTTCAGTTCTATACCCTACAACAACATATGTAAATTAAATGTGTGTTTAATAAAATTGTCTTTCTTTTTGTAGAGACTGTGTGAAAGTGTGTTGAAAGGGTCAAATTTCCAATTTCACACACAAATGAGGATTTATTTATTACACAATTTTTACCCCCCTTTTTTTGTTAACAGTATAATGTATTCACAAGATAAGATCATCCAAGTATAAATACAGTTAAACCATTCCACTATAACAACATTACTTCCCCAGACCACATTATAGCCGTATTGTAGTTATATAACCTTAGTTAAACCAATTGGTACTTGAAACATGGGGCCTTAGGATGTTCATAACCAAGTTTTGCTGTTATAAAAAGCAAAATAAGAAGCAAAACACTTACAGCAGAACCTCAATGAACAGACACCTCTAAAAAAAGGAGAATTTTCATTACTATAATAATCATTTTTACTAATTAGCGGGGGGGGGGGGTCGGTGGAAGGCTGGTTAAACCGTTTGGTTTTCGACCACTACGACCCGGGTTTGATTCCAATTGGACACTTTTTTTCTGTTTAATAAAAAAAAAATTAAAAATGCTCCAATGGGCCCCGATTCTTGCAAAAGTCCAACCCCACCAACGAGTGCAAGTAAACGGGGCTCTGGCACATTTGTAAGTGCAAAGTCGAACTGCTTTTCACATGTGTAGACATGTGATGCGCTTACAGTAAAAAGCAGTCGCTAACTACCCACCATGATTATCATGGCCTGTACCACGTGTACTAGGGATAAGCAAAAAAAAAAAAAACACCTATAAGACACTTTAGGTGTGTAACTAGGTATTGCCCTGAAGGTTGGCTACTGTGCTAGCATGGATCTTGTTGACCTGTGATTATGGTATCCTGATAGATTGTGTCTAATGTCAGTAGGTGTGATTTCAGTATGCCTAGCTTAGAACCGCTGTCTAGACCAGTTTCTCAGTCACCCACAATTATGGAAGGTAAGTCCCCTACCTATTCTTCTCCAACTCATAGTGCCACACTGGAGACTCTTGAAACAAACAAACATCTTACAATGATTAGGCACAATTTGGATTATAAGCACATGGTAATAAGACCAAATAAATAAATAGTGTGTGATGTTTCAGTAACAGCGTTATCATCATCTTCAGACAAAAGTATTGAATGAGTGTAGCAAGTGTCAGCACTTTTGTCTGAAGATGGTAACAACGCTGTTACTGAAACATCACACACTATTTATTTATTTGGATATGGTCTTATTACTTTGTGTTTATAATCTATAATCCAAAATGTGTGCCTTATCAAATCATAGTATAACATTGTAGTGTAATAATGGTGTAATTTGATAATGATGTTTGAAAGTGCGCTGTGTCCTAATTATTTCTTCAATATAAACACTTTGTTTTCAAATGTATATTGAATCATATTGATGTAAAAAAAAAGGGTCAACTTGATCACATGGATAATCCGAGAAACCACGAGAGATTTATGTACAATATGCAAATATGTATTTACAAAGGTAAGTGTATAAGTGGATGAAAGGGTGACAACACTATTGTGAATTGATGATAAAGCATTTTACTATTGTGAATATTTGTTTATTTCTTACAAGGGGGTAACAAGAAAAGTTAATCCTACCTGCCATCTTGGTAACAATTCTTGTTTCTTTTTAATTTGATAAGGCACAATTTGGATTAAAGATTATAAAACACAAGGTAATAAGACCAAATCCAAATAAATAAATAGTGTGCGACGTTTCAGTAAGAGTTTCGGTGAAAATGGTAACAACGCTGTTAACGAAACGTCACACACTATTTATTTATATGGATTTGGTCTTATTACCTTGTGTTTATAATCTATAATCCAAATTATGCCTTATCATTATAGACTACAAGGTCTTTGAAGATCAAAAGAATGTAAATTTCCTCTAAAAGACAACTAGAATTAGCACTCCTAGTGCGATTTGGTCTTATTTACCTTGTGTTTCTTTATAATTTTTAATGCAAATTGTATGCCATAACGCTTTGGACATCTGTTTTTTTCAAATTTTTATTATCTGTCTGCTGTGGGTTTTGAGAAGACATCAATGATATATTCCTGTTTTCTAAGATCCTTAATTGGCCTGTAAAATTGTAATCAAAGATGGTGGCAAAATGCCATCTTTCACACAAGGAGAATAAATGTCAATTAAACATTGAGTTTTATTCCCCTCTTATCTGCTAATTTTCTTGATAAATCAAGAATAGCCAACCTCTTATTCATTAACATATTTACATATAATGATTTGAAAAAAATGGCACAAAGGTAAAATTGTTCTGAGATCAGGTGGATAAATTAAGAAAAAGACATCTCTTGATTGTGCAAATAAAAGTTGCTGATGGCTTGCGCCATCTATCAGAATAAATATAGACTATTCGTTGATTTTTAATTATTCCAGAAATGGCCAAATACCCATTCTTGAATGATCAAGAAAAGCTAACTATGTACATGTGTGTGTGTGTATATATAATGATTTATATACACTCTCTTTCTTACTTTGTTGATAAAGCACAATTTAGATTATTGATACAAGCAAATAAGACCTAATCCAAATAATTTATTTATTCTTTTGTCTGATGATGGTAACAATGCTGTTATCGAAACTTCACACACTATTAAATTATTTGGATTAGGTCTTATTTTCTTGTATCTTTCTTACTTCTTTAATTCAACACCCCAAGGGATCAGAATTTTCAGTAGAAATTTTCAGTAAGTCTTGTGTTGAATTATTGTCGGTTAAATTAAAGAATATAGCCTCTTAAAGGGGGTTTGAGAGAAAAAAAGGTTGAATTAAAAGTTAGGTATTGAATTAAAAGAGTATACATTTTCTTCTCTTCTTCTTTCTTATCTCCACTCAATCATATTAAGGTATCAAGCTTGTAAAGCTTGTTGATGGTGTCTGCCGGGGACTATTTGTGTAAATGATATTTATGAAACTGTGCACTACTCTTTTCCCATCTTATAGATGAAAGTTAGAAGATATGTGGCAAACAGCTTGGCTTATATATATATATATATATAGCCTGTGGATTTCTCCAGACAATAGCTCACACACATGTGGGAATGTTTGAAACCTGATATTACCCGCTGGCTATCTGCTTACTCTATTGTCTATCCTCCTCCACCACTGCCATATTGTTGGTTGTCTACAGCTATCCATGGTACCAAGACTGTACAATTCCAACTAAATACTTTATACCTAAAGTAACAGATGTGGGGTTCCCATCTATCTCTTCAAACAATAAATTTCCGCTTTCAATTCAGATTTTTCAGAGGTTCTCAATCACATATTTAGCCTGAAAGCATTATTTTTAACTAGATGTATACCTGATAATTGGGGCTGCTCATATTTAGAACTATTCTTTCTTATCTCCACTCAATCATATTAGGGTATCGAGGTTGTAAAGCTTGAGACTATCAATGGTGTCTGCCGGGATGATTAGACCTCATCAATGGATGAGTCAATACAATCAATAATGTGTTTTGGGGTTACAGGTTGGGAATTGCAATGATAAATGAGACTTCTTCTTTCTTATCTCCACTCAATCATATTAAGGTATCAAGCTTGTAGAGCTTGAGACTTTTATTCTACTTCATCCAATCATAATTGAGACTGATATTTATGACTAATTTTTGCTTCCCCTGTAGAATAGTCTCAAATAATCTTCTCCTTCTTTCTTATCTCCACTCAATCATATTAGGGTATCAAGTTGTGACCCTTGATGGTGTCTGTTTGACAACCATCATGACTGGGTGAAGTAGAATGCGTCTGCCTTTGTCATTAAGACTGGGAGCACTACTCAGTGGCAGGCCACTGACTTAGCTCCAAAATAAATGGCCACCTCTGACATGAGGAACAGACGCCATGTGCAGCCACTCCTAACATGGAGTACAGACATCCTGTATCCCTGGATTAGGAGACCTTACAGGGTACTATCAGCCGGGCCAGCTGAACCCAGGTTTTTTTACTGAGCTTGTTACTGCTCCCCCCTCCTCCTTTTTATCCTGGCTTGGGACCGGCAAAGGTGGCAATTGCTATATGGTTGCTAAACACAAGATAAAAAAGACCAAATCCAAATAGTGTGTGACAGTTTCGATAACAGCGTTGTTACCATCATCAGACAAAAGTTCTGAATAGTACTCTGATACAGTACTTATACTAGATGATGGTAACAACGCTGTTACTGAAACATCACACACTATTTATTTATTTGAATTTGGTCTTTTTACCTTGTGTTTCTAATCTATAACCCAAATTTTACCTTATCAGAAGGGGGGTTGCTAATAATTTGTTTCTATCTCTCTCTCTTTTTTTTTCAGGCTTGTGAAGTGTGTTATTATGTTACATACACAGAGAGTTGTCAGTAGTCAACACCTCCACAAGTCAACCACCTCCAAATGTTTTTGCCCCGCCTTCTATATGTTTATTATTATTTCAAGGTTGGAATGGCTGGAAGGACGGAATGTAGGAGGCAACAACTCCTGTGTGGCAACAAAAAGCTCCTGGTGTGAAAAATACATTTTTGGGTTAAGATCAAGAAGGACATAGCTGAGACCTATTCTACCAACATAAGAATGGTAACAACGCTGTGTTGTGCTGAAATGTTTCCTTTGGGTGTGGTCTTGTTACCCCATGTTTCTAAAGAAAGAAAGAAAGAAAGTTTTGTATGATAAGGCACACAATTTAAATTATAGATTATAAACACAAAGTAATAAGACCAAATCCAAATAAATAAATAGTGTGTGACGTTTCGGTAACAACGCTGTTACCGAAACCTCACACACTATTTATTTATCTGGATTTGGTCTTATT
>CP092873.1:89129411-89157886 GCA_030710605.1 Cordylochernes scorpioides | reverse complement strand
GGCCCATCAGTACTGAACCCTACCAATGGCTTTCACCAATTTTATCTACCAGATCATTTTTTAGTGCTCTAATACTGGATGATTCTGGGATGTTTCACTGGCTTGGGTTTAAATGGGGATCTGACGAGGTAGGGGACTGAACTTGATAGAGGAAAAATGTCTTTCGTACCCAATATAAACACAAGGTAATAAGACCAAATCCAAATAAATAGTGTGTGACATTTCGGTAACAGCGTTGTTACCATCTTCAGACAAAAGTACTGATATCACTTGTACCCAATATATATTGTCCTAGTACCTCACCTACAACTCTCCAAACTTTACAGAAGTGAGACATCGATTGTTCCCTGATCTAAATGATCTAACTCTTTTACATATGGTGTAGACATGTGGTGCACTTACAGTAAAACCTACTTCTACCCACCATGATTGGCATGGCCTGTACCACATGTACTAGGGATAAGCAAAAAAAAAAACCTCTTACATCAGCCACTTTGTGTCTATATAAATTTTATGAACTCTGTCAATTAATACATGTAAAGTTTTAAATATTTTTTTATAATTCTAAGTTTTAATTTGTTTGTTGTTTTTGTTTGTTTCCTCTGTAAAAGGCGCAAATATTTCAATATCGCGGCTGGTTGAATAATAAATATATAAAAAAAAAAAAAATCCTAGCATCTCCCAATACTGCAGAACTTGGAAGATACAGATTGCATCAAGCATACTCACTTTTTATTTCAATTGCCATCCATTGAAAAAATGTATGTAACTATTATTTTTGGCAATGTGTTTCTTATGAAATTTATTATCAAATATTATATCTCTACAGACCTTACTGCAATAATAAATTAGATGAGAGGGCTTGGCTCATCAGTGGTGAACCCTCTCAGCGGTCTTACTAATAATTTTTATCATTGCAGTAAGATCTGCAGAGAATATTTAATAATCTTCTTTCTTATCTCTACTCAATCATATATCAAGTTGTGACCCTTGATGGTGTCTGTTTGACAACCATCATGACTGGGTGAAGTAGAATGACCTTTGTCATTAAGACTGGGAGCACTACTCAGTGACAGGCCGACTTAGCTCCAAAAGATATTTAATAATAAATATCATAAGAAACATATATCGTCAAAAATAATAGTTAAAATGTTATTCTTGGCCTCAAAAATCAAATTTTGACTTGGTGATCAAGAAGTTTCTAAGGCTGCAGCCTGCATCACTCTGATGAGGACCAACAGCCTAAATTGCTTTCATGGTTGGCACTTCTTGATTTAGCAAGTAAATGCCTCTATAAAAGTATAACGAAAATTAAAATTATACCGCGAATGTTTCTTTTTAAAAATCGAAATTTATTTTCAAAGAGAAATAGCGACATTTCTAACTTTGAAGATGAGGTATGGAAAGGTGAAACATGAAGAGTAATGGAGAACGGAAAAATAAAAAGTGTCCAGGGGCGGGAATCGAACCCATACCCTTCTGCTTACCGGGCAGGTGCCTTGTCCACTCGGCTACCCTGGACGTATTTTTCCGTTCATAACTTATATTTAAAGTAACATTTAAAATACAATATAACACGGCTGATGATTGTAAAACGAAAATTAAAATTATACTGCGAATGTTTCTTTTTAAAAATCGAAATTTATTTTCAAAGAGAAATAGCGACATTTCTAACTTTGAAGATGAGGTATGGAAAGGTGAAACATGAAGAGTAATGGAGAAAGTATGCTGTGCTATTTTTTCTCATTTATAACTTTTGTGCTGTTACCGAAACATTATGCATTATTTATTTAGATTTGATCATATTACTTTGTTTCTAATCTATAATATATAAATTGAACCCATGATAAACCACAGTAATAATAAAGCTGTTACAGAAACGTCACACACCATATATTTAGTTGGATTAGGTCTTATTTGTAGCTATTATCTATAAATTGAACTGTATCAAGTAAATGTGTGTTAAACACATGAACATATACAGTAGAACTACCTCCCTGTAAAGGACACCTAATTGCAGAGCCAAAGTGTCCTTTAGGTAGAGGTGTCATCTTACGGAGAGTTGCTAAATAGTAAAAATGGTTAAATGGTTATTTTGCAAATGAAAATGTCCTTTGTAGAGAGGGTGTCCGCTAAATAGAAACTGTTTTTTTTTTTTTCTCCCTTTAAATTTAATCAAGTTGGTTTCTTTGTTTGTACAATGGAGTTTCTTTACAACAGCAACATGGTTCTTGCATCCTAATTCTTAGGTCCATTTGTTTTAACCTTGGTTATAACAACCTAAAATCTTTGTCCCAAGTGGTTTCTACCCTGTGGTTGGACCGTTTTTTATTGACTACTTTAGTTTTGTGGTGAATGAGAATGATGGGGAAAAAGCTTGAATACAACTACACTCAACTCTGTTGCTATTGTTGTTTCTTATCCCCTTGTGTAAAGATTACACAAATACCATGAGTTACGCTGTTTTATGATAAGCAGCTGCCTCTCCCAAAAGTCCTGTTTAGTGCATCTAATGTAAGCTAAAAGGTGTTCTGGAGCTGCAGGTGCTAAGCTATATTTTGGGCAAGTGGGGTAGATTTTGTTATTTTCTATCTTCAATGTCTTGAGATGGCCTGTTCTAAATCTTCTTAGTGTTGTTTGATGTTGCCTGAGGCTCAGAGCTCCTCCTGGGTCCACTCCACTGTACCAACTGTGCTTAGGTGGGATCCTCCAGTTTTTGTTTATTTTTGTTTTGGCTACTGTTTCTATTTCTTTAAAAGTAAGTTTATTTTTCTATTGCAAGGGTTCTTTTGTGCCTTTTTTTGCTAGCGCATCAGCAGATTCATTGCCTTCAATGCCAACGTGTGAGGGTATCCATTGAAGGTGAATTTTTGAGGTTTTTGAGAGTTTTTGGAGATAACCAATTATGTTCCTGCTTACTTTGTCTCTAAGTTCCCCTGTGTGACTCAAGTGTTGTATGGCACTTCTACTATCAGTGAGAATCCAGGTATCTTGATAATTAGTATTTCTGATGGATTTTAGGACTTCGTAGATGGCTAAGTTCTGATCTGAAGACTGAACAAAAATTTGGGTTTCTTCTGTTCATTTTCTCATGCCATTTGTGGTTTTAATGAGACAGCCACTGCCAGTGTGTCCTAGATCGTCTCTGCTACCATCGGTATAGATAGTTATTGCATTTTTTTTTTTTTTTAGGAATGTTATTAATTATTTCTAATGATAATTGTTTTAAGTATTCTGGATTTTGGTATTGTTTGTTGGTGGGTTCATTTGAAGTGGCATTAAAAATAACATTAGTGGTTCGCATGGAGAAATTTTTTCTGCTAAATATATATTTTTTTCTACTATATATTTCAAATATTCATTTCTTTTGGTCAAGTGGAGAGGGCCTTCTTTTTTCAGTCTTAGATTGGATTCCCAATTAAGTATGTAAAATTATTATTAACAGCATTTTTTGTTAATATATTTTTTTTAATTCAGGGTAGTTCTTTAAATTGTAAGTTATAAAAATCATAATTTAAAATAGTTTATATACAGTAGAACCTTCCTTTAAAGGACACCTAATTGCAGAGCCAAAGTGTCCTTTAGGGAGGGGTGTCCTCTTACCAGAGAGTTGCTAAATTGTAAAAATGGTAATTTTGCAAATGAAAACTGTCCTTTGTGGAGAGGTGTCTGCTTAAAGGGAGGTTCTACTGTATATTTCTTTTACATTTATTTATATATATATTTTTACATTTTATCGTCCCCTGTAATCTTACTCAACTATGTACAGTAGAACCTCCCTGTGATGTCTTTGTAGTTGTAAAGCTAAAATGTCCTTTAGGGAGAGGTATTCTCTAACCAGAGAGTTTCTAAGAAGATGGCAATAACAAACCACTTCTGTATCAAGCACTATACTGAGAAAACTATATAAAGTAGAACCTGTCTGTATAAAAGAAACCTAAATGCCGAGCAAAAGTGTCTTTTTAGGATGAGGTGTCCAAAAGAGTTGCTAATTGGCAATAAGAATGATAATTTTGATGAAAACTGTCCTTGTAGAGAGGTGTTCTCTAGCATGAGTGTCCTCTCATGGAGGTCGTTCTTCTGTACTGGTGTATAGAGGTGTCCTCTCATGAAGGTTCTACTGTACTGGTGTTGAAAACTGTTCTTCGTAGAGAGGTGTCCTCTCATGGAGTATGTTCAAGAGTTTGTAAAATGTAGTATAAAGGAAAGAACCAAGGTTTGGTTTTTATTAGAAGAAGGTAAATGTCTGGCAAGGCAGTAAGACAGACCATCTGCGGCCTCCAGCGGCACAAGTTACATAAGCTGCTGATTGGACACTATCACTGATAAACAGTTGGCTGCCGGCGCCTGATTGGGCAAATTTTGTTTTGCTCTCTCTCTTGGTTTTCTTCTTCTTCAGTCATCCTTTTTTACGATGTTTTCTTGTACGTTCTCTCTAGACAGGTAGGCTTTCTTTCTCTTTGGTGTGATTTCTTTCACTTTTCTATTTATATAATGGATTAAAGCACCACAATTGCCTTTACTTATACTTTCTATTTGCTTTAAATGCTTATATTGAGAATGAAAGAGGAGCTTCTAAAGAATCTCTACATCTATTATGGAGCTATGTTACTGAATAGTATGTATATATGTATGCCTGCATCATGATGACAAAGGTCAACAGCTTGAAACACACATATGTGGTTGGCTTCTTTTGATTTTATCAATAAAAATGGGTTGGCCAATATACTGGAATAAAGTTTTAAAATTATTATGGTTTATAGCTATGATAATTATTTTAAAAGATGGTGCATTGCCATTAGAAGGTGGCTCAGGGCATGCCTTTTCATTTATTCATATGTGTATATAGTATAATTCTAAAGTCCTTAGTTTTAAATCTTGTTTTAACCACAGTGAGAGATAACAGCCTAAAATCTTGGTTAGGGAAATGTTGTTCTAACAAATTTCAACTCTTTCTTAGTTTTAATCCTGGTGGTACAGTAGAACATTCTCCATGAGAGGACACCTCTCTACAAAGGACAGTTTTCATTTGAAAAATTACATTTTTACTATTAACAACTCTTTGATAAAAGGACACCTTGCCCTAAAGAACACTTTAGCCCTGCAATTAGGTATCCTATACTGCGAGGTTCTACTGTATATATATTTTATTATTATCCCATGTATGCAAGGTCATATATAATTTTTGATTAAGTGTAAGATCTGTTGAGGAAGACTTCTCTAGTGGGCCCCCTTGTAACAAAGATGAGGTGGTGTATCTGGTTACTAGAAATATGCTACACTTTTGTGTTCTAATTTCAGATTGATGTGTTTAAGAAATGTTAAAAATATATATATATTTTGTGAAAGCCTACAAATATTGTTTTAAAAATTAAAGTGTGATACCCATTAACGATTCCCCCTGCCCTAAAGTGTTAGGGACTATCTATTGATCCTTATGTCAGCAGTGTATTAGGAGTGACTGAGGCAATATTGTGTGTCCAGGTGAAGATCCTGGTTCCCAACAGCACGGCAGGGATGATCATTGGGAAAGGGGGGAGCTACATCAAACAAATCAAAGAAGAAAGTGGGGCCTACGTGCAAATTTCTCAGAAGTCCAAGGACCATGCTCTGGCGGAGCGGTGCATCACTGTGATCGGGGAGATGGAGAGCAACAAGGCGGCCTGCACCATGATCCTGGCCAAGATTGTGGAGGATGCCAACAGCGGGACCTGTCTGAACGTCAGCTATGCCGATGTCACCGGCCCTGTGGCCAACTTCAACCCCACTGGCTCCCCCTTCGCCAACTCTGGCCCCAACAGCGCCACTGGCCTGAACAACAGTAACCCTAGTTACAGCTCCAACGGCAGCTTGAACAGCCTGAGCCCCTCGGTGACCAACAGTTTTAGCAGCCCCCAGGGCGGAGCCACGCCGGCTATTGCCGCCACAGCCACTGGCATCATGCCCTTCACCAGTGGCTCGGCAGCCAACATGCCCCCCTCCAACACCAGTCAGGTCATTGAGAGCATCAAGATGATGCTGAGAGGGAATGGCTTCTCGGAGCAAGCCACCTCAGAAATTGCTGCAGCCATGAACACCCTTGCCAACTATGGCGTACTGGGGTTGGCAATCAACCTGCTCAACAGCATCAATGGACCCCCAATGATGGGTATGGGGCTCCCTAATGCCGCTGCTGCCACTGGAGGGAATGCAGGCGGCCAGGGACTCTGCCCAGCCAGTTCCCCCGCTACAGGCATGCCCGGCTTGGAAGGCCCGAACTCTGGTGGCCCCACTATGCCCAACTCCAGCATGTTTGGACCCATTGGCAGTCTAGGCAACGGCATGTCAAATCTAAGCCTAGGTTTCAACTCTCCCTCAGCTGCTGCAGCCGCTACCCGGTCTGCTGGAGACAGGTTCACCATGGCTGCAGACGGCTCCATGTTCGAGCCCTTTCCTCAAAACTCATCTGCCTTAGGTTCTCCCGGAGATGCCTCCCTACCTCCCATCAACAACAACTCCTTCGGGCTGGGCACCAACTTCAATGCCGGCGGGGGTGCCCCCATGTGCAAGAGCCCCTCCCTGAGTGACTCCATGCTGGGGTCGGGGGACCTGGTGAAGTTGGACATAGAGGTGGGGGAGAACATCGTGGGTGCTATCCTGGGACCAGGGGGCAAATCCCTGGTGGACATCCAGAACTACAGCGGCGCCAGCATACAGATATCCAAGAAGGGCACGTTTGCTCCTGGCACCCGCAACCCGCATCGTCTCCATCACTGGCAACTGCACCTCTGTCAACAGCGCCAGGGGCCTCATTGAACAGATGATCAACAATGAGGAGATGAAGCGCCGGCAAAACAACATGCGGGTCCTACGCTAGCTCTGCCGTTTTTATTAATGGACCGCTGCGTGTGTGCACTTCTATCTCTCTATCTCTCTCTCTCTCTATCTCTCTCCTTAACTACTCTCTTAGCCCAGATGTATAAAAAAAAAACAACCCCCCAACACACCCCTCTCACATGCTTTGCCTGCCCATCCTCCACAGTTTTCTCTTGTCTGTGTACGCATGCTGCATGTTCTTCTTTGATTATTTTTTTTTTAAACCCATTCATTGATGACAAGAGGGTTGGCAAGGTGAGTGTTATCTCATTATTCCTCTTCTTTTTCTCTCTTTGGTTTTTTTTTTTTGTTGTTGTTCTTCTTCAAAGGTGTTCTTTACAGTGTTCTGAGAGCACTCCCACCACCTCTACTCTGTGTGTCTCTCGCGCCATCACTTCCATCCTTAGCCATGATTATTCCAGGAGGATGATTCCTTATTGGTGTATGCATCATCCGTTGTGTGTCTGGGCACTCACCTCTACTCTTTATCTTTTTTGATCGTAAATTCCCCCCTTCCCTCCCCCACTCTCACCCCTTCTCCCCATTCCTTACCACACCATGCATCTGTTAACTTTCAGAAAAAAAACAAACAAAACCATTGCTTCACTATTCAAAAAATGATAAATCAAATCTATGCAATACACACACCACATTAAGAACTTCTTAAGAACCAATTCTTGTATGACGATTACTTTTTTTAAAATTCAAATCCTCCCTTCTTACACACACTCTTTCTTTTCTTTCCTTTATCTTCTAAACTCCTTTTTTTATTATTATTATTTTTTTCTCTCTTTTGGCTTTTCTCTTAGAGTGATTTTTATTTGTTGTTATTGTTTTTTTTTTTTGTTGCTTTAATTCTATTATGGCTTTTTTTTTAAACTTTAATATTTTTATTATTATTTGTCTATTCCTTTATATGCTTAAAAAAATTCCTTTGCTATTATTATTAACTTTCTTTTATTTTTTTTATTTATTTAGAGAGTATATACTAGTATATAAAATTTCTTCTAGGTAAACCCCCTCCTTTTTTTTTTTTTTGGGCAAACCCCTCCATAATTCCCATTTTTTTAACCTTTATCCCCTAAAAAAAATTGTCACTTCCTTTCTTTTCTCATCTATACACCTAGAATTTCTAGGCATTTCTACATGCATTATGTGCTAAGATTTCGTTCTTTTAAATTAGTTATTTTCTAAAGAAAACATTTTTTTTTTTTTTTGCACATTGCACATACACATACCTTAGCACACATAAAACATTCTTAAAAAAAAAAAACTAAACTCTTTGTATAAGTTATGCAAATTGACATGTGATACTTTGAAAAAAAAAAAAGTTTTTTTCATGAGAGAGGAAAAAAAAATTTTTTGACACATTTCATCTTTTTTTTTTTTTTTTGCAAGTATATGTTGAGCTTTTATAAATATTTCTACTCCTTCTTTTTCTATATCCTCTCTCTCTCCATACAAAATTCTCAAGACATTTCGGATAGATTCTAAACTGTCCCATTTTTGAGAGGGGGAAAAGAAAAAAAAAAGAGCAAAGCAGACAACAAACTTAACATATGGGTCAATTTGGAGGAGGTTTTTGTTTTTTTTTACCTAGTCATTATTGCCTCAAGCTTGATTATAAAACCGCCACCTACTAGTCTGCTACTGCTGCTTCTTCCTGGTTTTCTTTTGGATAAAATAATATATGCTCTTCTTTATTATTACCCCCAAACAACCCCTTCAAAACAAACTTTCATCCTTTTATATCTCCTCTTCCGCCCCCCACACATACAAATAACACTCTGTTAAATGCCCTTTGGCTTTTTTTTTTTCCAATTTTTGCTCCACATCCCCCCCCCCCCACCCTCTTTTTTTTTTTTTTCACTACGAAGCAAAAAAAAAAATGTTTGTTGTTATTGCAAAAAAAATTCAAAACTATATAATGAGCATGTCAAAGAATATTATTTATCGCTTTTTCTCTCTTAGATATTTATATATATATAATCTTCCCCTTTAATATAATGAAGATGCCTTTTTTTTTATATATATTCCCCCTCCCCTCATTATTAGAATGATAGAAAGATGATATATTGAGAGACCATACCTTTCCATTATCCCAGTTTCTATCCCATTCAACCCTCCATTTACCCCATCCTTGTGTTTTATTTTTGCCCTTCAAATAACCCCCCCCTCCCTCCCCCTCATAAACAATAATAAATCGCTAATCATGGTATTAAGTTTTTTTTAATTATTATTGTGTCCTTTTTTTTTTTTCCTTGCCTTTTCTACAATTTGGATAGGGTTGGTATTTTGGACAACTAACACCTTCCCCACACTTTACCCATTATTATTTTTTTTCTTCCTTCTTTCTTCTTCTCTACACATCTTTTTTTTTTATCCTATTTCTTTTCTTCTTCTTTTTTTTTTCTCAATTATTATTTTTTTTTTACTTTATAGATGAGATATAATAATCTTTTGTGTTTTTATTTACACTTATAATCATGATAATATATAACAATCCTTTTTTTTTTTTTTTTAAAGATGAATAGCTCTTATAAATTTCTTTTAAAATGATGATTATGTTTACTAAATAACTTTTTTTTTTTTAAACTAGTATATATACATATATATCTATCTTTTTTTTTTAAATGAAATAATAGGGAAAAAAAAGTGGCCATGAAAAAAATGACCATTTCTTATACTCTCTCATACCTTTTCTAACATTCTTTAAATATTTTCCACACACGCATAGAAAAAAAGCTTTTTTGAAGAAAAAAAAACTATTTGTTATATTGTTGAGATATATAAATTAATAATGATGATGAGAAATAATACTCGAGTTATTGAAAGTTTTTGGGAAAAAAAAAAGTGAGACAATAATCTAATATATAAACAAAAAAAGTTGCATATATATATTTAGAGTGTTTTTTTTTTTTTTATATAATAATTAATATTTTGTGGTGAAAAGTTCTCTGGGAGTATTTTTAATATATAATGAAAATATTAATATTGGTAAAAAGTTTTTTTTTCATGGCCATATTATATTCATATGTAAAAAAAAAAAATAATAATAATAAATTCTATGAAGGGTAAAAGGTATGTTTGACCATTTGACTGTGGGTTGCTGCAATATCGAATTTTTTTTATAGGGGTATATAGATATATATATATATTTTAAAAATTTACATCTTTTGAATTTTTTTTTATACATTATATATATAAATGCATTAATATTATAGAAAAAAATTATTTTCTTTGTAAATGGAATAATATTTCACACATAAATATATGGGAGGGTGTATCAAAATATGCTTATATATATATATATATCTATTAGTAATTCATTTCTTCAATCAAATGTTTTTTTTTTTTTTTCCTATACATGGAAGCAAATATATCCCTGAAAATTTATAAGAATATAAAAAAAAAAAATAGTATATTTAAAAATATATATATAATATAAATACCTATTAAAAATTTAAACAGATTTTTTTCACACACATATACTGTATATTCATTATTTAAGTTATATTTTCTTTATTAAAAGACGAACATTAAACACTCAAACTTTTTATTATCCCAACCTTTTTTTTTTTGTCAGAATATAGAGTTTTTGTTAAATTTGAAAAAATATATATTAAATATCACACATGATTTTTTTTTTTAAATATTTGAAAAGGTTCCTTTTATTATTATTATTTGCCAATATCAGTTTTTTTTTTGCTAATATCAGCTGTTAGATATATGTATGAAAAATATATATTTTATGGATTTTTTTTTTTAAAGAAGGAAATATGTTTTTTTTTTAATAAGAAAAAAAATTAATATATTAAACCTTTTATTAAAAAAATATTTATTTTTTACTGTTTATTGTTGCAATTATAGATTTTTTTTTAGAGATTTTTTGTGACTATAAATATACTGTTTAAATAAGCCTAATTTTATTTATTAAGTATTCTTTTTTTTTTCTTTCTTTCAAAAGCATTACCACTATTATTTCATTGGCATATCTAAATAAATCTTTTTATCATTAATTTTAAAAATTATATATATATTTTTTGTTTGTTTCTGGGTGCTAGAAAAAGCTGCCATTTCTTTTTTTTTTTTTGTATCTAAAAATAAATCATTGGTCAAATTCTATTTTTCAAAATTCATTGAAATATTGGCATAATCTTTTGGTATTTTTCCCCCTCTTCTTTTAAATATCTTTTCATTTAAAATAAAGCATATATTAGGGAAATATATAATGTATATATATTATATATATAGTTGGCTTAAAATGCTCACTGTAAATTTTCCTTTTTTTTTTTTTTAGTATTTATTTTTCCCATTATTATTACACAAAACATATGATACATAATGATGAGTTTTTTTAATGCAAATACACACACACATAAAAAAAAAGACATTTCTACCCATGGCCCCATCATTTAGAAAAAAAAGTTTTATTTTCTTGATAAAATAATTTTAAAGCCATCATAACATATTTTTAAAAAAATTATTTGAAAGAAAAAATGTTTTTAACATTGTAATATTTATATAGACTTTAGTAAATAACATTTTTTCTCTCCTTCCACCCCCCCCCCCTTTTTTTTGTGCATCTTTGATAATTTCATTTTTCGAAAAAAAAAAAACTTTCTAAAGCGGAAAAAAAAGTTTAGCAAAGATGAAAACTGTGATGGAATTAATTTTTTTTTTTTTTAACTTTTATTTTCCCTCCACCCTGTCTTCCATTATTAAGAAATGCTTGATTTTTTTTTTTTTCAATTTTAACATAGCTTTCCACCTACATTTGCTTACAATCTCATACTATATATTTTTTTGCATGATTTGAAAAAAATATATATATTTGTAATTTTTTTTGTTTCTATCCCCAAATATCACCGCATTGCCATAGTAAATACTGTGATTATTTGCTTTTTTTTTTTTGGTCACATATAATGGCAGTTGCTTTTTCTTTTTTTTTTTTTTATTATCATTTTAAAAATTGATTGCAATAAAATTTGCTATTATGCCTTCCCCCCCTTTTCACCAACCCCTCTCCTCTACTTCCTAATTTTTTTTTTTTTTTATCTCAAACTTTTAAAAAGTGTTTTGTTTGTTTCCCAAAAATTTTTTGGCATGTTTGATAAAAGAAAATATGCAGGTAAACGAAGTGTTTTTAAAATATTGAATGAATAATAAGTTTACAAGAGTTTTTTTTTTGTGCCAGTAGAGCGAAAAAAAATGTAAATCTATTTTACAGCTTGGTTTTCAATGTTTTTGGTTCTCTTTTTTTATTTCTTTTGGTAGTAATTAGTAATTTTAAATTAGTTTTTAGTTAATTTTTTTTTCTCCACCTAACTTGAATTTCTTTTGCCAAATTGCTCATTGGAAAAAAAAAAGGACTTGAATGTGATTGTTACGACTTTGACATTTTGGTTTCTTTTTTTTTATTATTATTTTTATTTTGTTTTGACTAGCAAAAAAAAAACGACCCAAACCTTTTCTAAAATCAATTTTAAAAAAAAAAGCACCATCACATCCCACACGAATGCCTTCTTGTTTTTATATAGCAAAAAAAAAAAAATCATTTTTTTAATATATAACAAATATTTAAAAATAATTTTTTTAATCTCTCAATGAGCATCACCCACTTTTTAGCCTACAAATTCATTTTAGGTACAAAATATACAAATGGCCTTTTTTTTTTTCTTCTTTGACTAAAAAAAGAGAAAGGCTTTAATCATCCATTAAAATAAAACTATGCAGGACTCTTGATTTTTTTTTCACATATTTCCAAATTTTTTTTTATTCCTAGTTTTGAAATTCTTCCTTTGTTTTTTCCGAATTGTTTCCTACTTTTTTTTTTCAGCATAACTTGTTCATTCCAAAATTTGCTCAAATTTTAATTTCAAGCAAATTTCAGTAAACATTTTTTTTCCCTTTATTTCAAATTCTTGCTTCCCACCCAACAAAAAAAAAGGTATCAATTTATGATGGTATCAAAATTTTTTAGTATCATTATTTTCTTATAAATCATTTTCTTTTCAAATGGCTGACCTTGAACTGGTTATGGTAAGCTAGAATGGGAGTACAAAGCATTTTTCCTCTTTCAGTTTCGCCTTTTTTTTTTTTTTCAAATAGGTAATATTCAATTTTCCACATTCAATTTTTATTTTCTATCTCTTGGAACATTGAAAAAAAAGGTGATATGCATATTGTTCACTCTTGCCACAAAATATCTTCAACAAATAGGAAATTTCTTACTTATCATCTTTCATTATCTCTTCTAATATTAGCCTTATTATAATAACTCCCCATATCTAAAAAAAACTTAGCTAGAGAAAACCACTCTCAACTATATAAAACAAGACTACACACAATTTTTTTTAATAGTATAGTTATTCCAAAAAATCAACAAAATTTTTACCACACATTAATAATAGGATTTTTTTTTTTGGCTTTCACAATTTATATACGAACATATTTTTTAGATTTAAAAAATATCACCTATTTAAGTATCATTGAATGAACCATCTGCATATATATATTTTTTTGTTTTTCAATTTTGTCTTTTTATTTTTGATGTTGTTCAACTTGGATGAGGCTTACACAATGTGTTCCCAAATAAGAGTCTTTCAACCCATTCTCTCTCTCTCTAACTCCTAGAATGTGCCTATGCAGAAAATGAATTCTATCAGGGTGAAAAGTTTTATCTTTTTAGCCTATCATTATAAATTTCTTTATATGGAGGATTTTTTTTTTGTCTCGTGTTATTACACTATAAAAAGAATGAAGGAACAAAGGGTTGGTTATAAATGAAATGTTGAAAAAATATTTATTATCAAAAATTCACCTCATACAGAATTAATGCTTTTTTTTTCTATGATTATTTTAGTATTCAATTTAAAAACTTTCAATGAAAAAATAAAGTTTTTTGACCATGAAAAAAAAAAATTGAGCCTTTTTCTATGAATATTATAATAAATCTTTTTGACTAATTTTTTATTTTTTTCTCAATGAGAGCTTGCATTTTACCCTTTGTTTCTTTTAATTCTGTTAAAAAAAAATTGATTTTTCTATACAAAAATATGAAATCCTCCCACCTGTTTTTAAATTTGATAGATGATTTGCTTTTTATTATATATTTATATATATATAATCATATCTTGTTCTATTCTAATAATTTTTTTTAAATATCATCAATTATGAAATTTTTAAAAGAAAAATGAGTGTTTACTATATTGTTCTATGAATGTGATTTTTTTTTTTTAAGAAAAAAAAATCAATAGAGAGAAGATTTCTTCTGGTTTTTATATATATATATGAGAAAAAAAGTACATAAATTATCATACACAACTTATAACTCAAATTGAGTAACAAAAAATTCCTTTTTGAAACCATTCATGCTTATAGCTTTTTTCATAGACCAAAGTATAATGCCAATATCCATATTTAAAACTCTAAACTAAATAGCCCATTCTCAAATTGCTTATAAATATATATATATAAAATGATTCTTGCACCATTTTTTTTTTTTTTGTATTGTTGGTGTAGGGAAAATTTTCTCAGCAGCATTAGCCCCTCCCACTGTGATGCTGATTGGGTACTGCCAAGCCCCTCCCCCCCCCCCTCCCTTTCCAACCTCTCCCCTCCATTATTAATTTTTTTTTTTGGAAAAGGCAGTTAACCCATATATATATATATATATATTTAAAAATGATTTTCTAAAAAAAAAAGTAAAAAAAAAAAGCCCTTTGTTTTAATGATTTCTCAATATTTTGTGTTTATTATTTTTTAAAAAAGAAAAAGCAGTTGTCTCACCAACCTTTAGAAAAAAAAAAAAACTTAAGCAGAAGAGCTGACCAATGTTGGTTTGTCAGCTGAGGTGTGTTTCCGGTCACCAATAAATGTTTGGCTAGCGCACCTCTGAACCCCCTTACAGTGTTTTATGGTTAACCTTAGACACAAACATTGTCTTTATTGGGAGTGTTTGTGATAAGTGATTACAAATACTTCAATAGAATTTTGCTAGCGCATATCTGAACCCCCTACCAGTGTTTTATGGTTAACCTTAGACACAACATTGTCTTTCTTGGGAGTGTTTGTGATAAGTGGTTACAAATACTTCAATAGAATTTGACTAGCGCACCTGAAACTCCACACATTTTGTGGTTAAAATACTTCAATGGGATTTGGCTAGTGCATCTCTGAACCCCCTACAGTGTTTTATGGTTAACCTTAGACACATCATTCCTGGGAGTGTTTGTGATAAGTTGTTACAAATACTTCAATAGAATTTGGCTAGCGTATCTCTGAAACTCCACATGTTTTGTGGTTACAAATACTTCAATGGGATTTGGCTAGTGCATCTCTGAACCCCCTACAGTCTTTTATGGTTAACCTTAGACACAACATTGTCTTTCTTGGGAGTGTTTGTGATAAGTGGTTACAAATACTTCAATAGAATTTGACTAGCGCACCTGAAACTCCACACATTTTGTGGTTAAAATACTTCAATGGGATTTGGCTAGTGCATCTCTGAACCCCCTACAGTGTTTTATGGTTAACCGTAGACACATCATTCCTGGGAGTGTTTGTGATAAGTTGTTACAAATACTTCAATAGAATTTGGCTAGCGTATCTCTGAAACTCATGTTTTGTGGTTACAAATACTTCAATGGGATTTGGCTAGTGCATCTCTGAACCCCCTACAGTCTTTTATGGTTAACCTTAGACACATCATTCTTGGGAGTGTTTGTGATAAGTTGTTACAAATACTTCAATAGAATTTGGCTAGTGCATCTCTGAAACTCCACATGTTTTGTCATTACAAATACTTCAATGGGATTTGGCTAGTGCATCTCTGAACCCCCTACAGTGTTTTATGGTTAACCTTAGACACATCATTCTTGGGAGTGTTTGTGATAAGTTGTTACAAATACTTCAATGGAATTTGGCTAGCGCAGCACCTCTGAATCCCCGGTGTCTAATGTATTTAGCCATAAATATAAAAAATTATTTCTTAGGTTCATAGAATTGTACCTAGTCACGATAAAGGTTGTAGCTACAACATTGAAATACAATCTATATATAACTTGAGAGTAATTACTCAAATAGTGAATGATAGCACAAGTTACATTTCAACAGGAGTATAACATACAAGATAACAACTACATGATTGGACTCCCATATCATACTTTCTACTTTGATTCCCAATTAGCAAATTTGCATAGAAACACATTCTACATTCATGGACAAAACTTTACAATTTTTACCTTTTAGCATGTATTCAGACAATAACTGAAGATAGATATTTGATACATACTGACCTTTATTGAAGACACACAACATAAGTGGGAACAAAATTGCCTCTATCTCCAAAAAAAAAGATGACTGGCGACATCAAAGAATTTCAATTTCCTCAAGTTTTGTCCATGAATGTATTTGTTCCTCCCAGAGCAAGTACAACTCCAGGGTAGGCACTTCTTGTGGGGAGAAATTGCCCAAAAAGTGAAGGAACCAAATATATTTGGCCAAGAGTGCAATGGCAAACCACTTTGGTATCAAGAACTGCTACGGAATCTATATACAGTAGAACCTCCCTGTAAAGGACACCTAATTGTAGAGCCAAAGTGTCCTTTAGGGAGAGGTGTCCTCTAACAGGGAGTTTCTAAGAAGGCAATAGCAAACCACTTTTGCATAAGAACTACTGAGAAAACCATATACAGTAGAACCTATCTGTAAAGGAAGCCTAAATGCAGAGCAAAAGTGTGCCTTTTAGAAAGAGGTGTTCCTCTTACCCAAGAGTTGCTATATAGTAACAAAATTATAATTTTGGTAATTGACACTGTCCTTTATAGAGAGGTGTCCCTAGAGTGAGTGGCTTCTCATGGAGGTTCTACTGTATATGGACAAAATTTCTATTCCACATAATGACCAATTTTTGACACCTAATGAGAGAAAATGGATTGGAAAATATGTTAAAAGGATGAGAGAACAAGACCTCCAATGAGCTGGCTAGAAGCTCCTGGGTGGTCACTAGATAAGCTGTGAGTGGTTACTAACAGAACAAAGTAGAGAATATTTGTCCATGTAGTAATCAAACTCAAGGTAATAAGATCAAAAAAATAAATAAATAGTGCATGATGTTTCGGTAACAGCGTTGTTACCATCTTCAGACAAAAGTACTGAATGAGAAATTTTACCACAGCATGTTTTAAATAGTTACTGTTATCAAGTGTGTAAACAAGATAAGAAGAAGATAGTTATCTGAAGATGGTAGCAACGTTGTTACTGAAACGTCGCACACTATTTATTTGGATTTGGTCTTATTACCTTGTGTTTATAATCTATAATCCAAATTGTGCTTTATCAGTAAATCAAACTCCTTAAAAATATCATATAAACATTGCTAAATTATCACTATTAATAATTAATGGGACCCACCCCCTAACTTTCACAGTGACTTCATTCTAATGATCCTCAAACATCAAAATGAAAGACACTCATGGACAAAACTTAAGGAAGTTGTATCTTTTAGCATGTATATCAGGAAAATAACTCTGAAAGATATTACAGAGACCTTTATTGAAGACACACAACCAAGTGTGAACAAAATTGCCTTTGTTTAAAAAAATATTTGCAATATCGAACACTTTCCACTTCCTTAAGTCTTGTCCATGAGTGTATATGTTAGAAATAAATGAAAAGGATCATAAAAGGTTGGTGGAAGGCTAGTATAAACTGTTGGTTTACGATTCCCACATTGGGCACTTTTTTTTCTGATTAAAAAAAAAAAAAATGCTCCAATGTCCCCCTATTCTTGCAAAAGAACCAACCCCACCAGCGAGTGCAAGTAACCAAACGGGGCTCTGGCACATTTATTTGCAAGTGCAAAGTCGAACTGCTTTTCACGTGTGTTGACATGTGGTGCACTTCCAGTAAAAGCAGTCGCCTTCTACTCACCATGATTATCATGGTCTGTACTAGGGATAAGCAAAAAATAAAATGTCTCACTGAGGCTGGCTGTAAATGACAAAGTGAACCACACACATAGTAACTTTGTGGGGAATAAATAGGCCTTTCTGAGAGGTGAGGGAGTACTTGTTGTGTGTCTTTTAAAATGTAAGGGTGAGGTGAAAGTAGGTGTATCTTCCTTAATGAGTCAGTCATCACTAGAGGAAGTTACAGTAAGAGGGGCAAAGTCTGACTGTCATAGCCAACCAACGACAGCAGCTCTCCCATCATGGAGACTTGTGGACTAACTCTCTCCATGACCTGGTATAACTATACAATGGGATTTAAAATGTGATATTTTTCTCATTCAGCACTTTTGTCTGAAAATGGTAACAACGCTTGTTACCGAAACATCACACACTATTTATTTATTTGGTCTTATTACCTTGTGTATACAATGGGATAATAATAATAAAAAAAAAAAAAACAGTAAGGACCACATTGAGTCCAAGAGGGTTGTAAAATCCAAGAATTAAAGAAGTCAAGACCAGATAGTAGAGAATTCAGAAAGAGATTTTTAAAGATTTAAAAAGTTCAATTTAGAACAATATATATATAAAAAACCTGATAAACAATTTTTATAAAGGCATCTCTTGATTATGCAACTTAAAGTTGCTGATGGCTTGTGCCATCAACTTTTATTTGGAAGTTTTAAAAGGATATTTTAGGGGGTCAGTGGAAGGCTGGTTAAACCGTTTGGTTTTTGACCACTACGACCCGGGTTCGATTCCCACATTGGACACTTTTTTTCTGTTTAAAAAAAAAAAAAATGCTCCAATGGCCCCCGATTCTTGCAAAAGTCCAACTCCGCCAGCGAGTGCAAGTAACCAAACTGGGTTCTGGCACATTTGTAAGTGCAAAGTCGAACTGCTTTACACATGTGGTGCACTGACAGAGTAAAAGCAGTCGCTAACTACCCACCATGATTATCATGGCCTGTACCACATGTACTAGGGATAAGCAAAAAAAAAAAAAAAAAGATATTTTTATAGCATATCACAATTTAAACAGAGTTATCTGGTAACCCAAACAAAAAAATTGTGGTGTGAGGACAACAACAAACTGTTGGCTCACCATTGGAGGAAGTTACAGTAAGAGGGGCAAAGTCTTACTGTCATGTGTTGCTCCCTGAATAGCCAACCAATGACAGCAGCTCACCCATCATGGAGACTTATGGACTAATTTTCAGTCTCTCCATGACCTTGTATAACTATATAATGGGATTTAAAACATACTGTGACGTTTCAGTAACAGCATTGTTACCATCTTCAGACAAAAGTGCTGAATGAGAACAAATATCACAGCACGATAGATGAATTATTTGAAGATCATGAACTCATGGAATTCGTGTAATCTTTACACAAGGGGATAAGAAACAACAACAACATTATTTGAAGATATTAAGATCTCCTTTGTGGGGGTCGGTGGAAGGCTGGTTAAACCGTTTGGTTTTCGACCACTAGGACCCGGGTTCGATTCCTGCATTGGACACTTTTTTTCTGTTTAAAAAAAAAAAAAATGCTCCAATGGCCCCCGATTCTTGCAAAAGTCCAACCCCACTAGCGAGTGCAAGTAACCAAACGGGGCTCTGGCATTTGTAAGTGCATAGTCGAACTGCTTTTCACATGTGTAGACATGTGGTGCGCTTAGAGTAAAAGCAGTCGCTAACTACCCACCATGATTATCATGGCCTGTACCACGTGTACTAGGGATAAGCAAAAAAAAAAAAAAAAGATCTCCTTTGAGAGAGGTTAATGACAATTGGTATTGGATGTGGATACAAGTTAAACCTAACATCACCTGGAACCTTAGAGGATGTTATAACAAGGTTGCTGATATAAAGGTGGTTGTTGTAATGAAGTCCCACTGCTCATGAGTCTCCATGATAGGTGAGCTGCTGTCATTGGTTGTCTACCCACCACATGACAGTAAGGGGGTTGGTAGAGAAATGGTTTAAACCCTCAAATTTTTTATAGCAACAACTGGGAACTGAATCTCTCACATCGGGTACATTTTTTTCCTGAAAAAAAAAAAAATTGCTTCAATGTGGTCCCCTATTTTTTAAAAATTAAATTCCTACTAGTAAGTGCAAATAAACAAACAGGGCAATGGCACACTTGTGTTGTTGTTTCTTATCCCCTTGTGTAAAGATTACACGAATCCCATGAGTTCATGATCTCATGGAATGGGGTATAGGGGTGCAGCTTTCGTTGATCATGTCACCATGATCCAGGCACACTTTGGTGAAAGTCTGACTTTGCCTGTAGTTTGAGGTTGTTCCTAACATGGAAGCCTTTGCTGCCGACTCTAACATGAGTACAGACACAGCTCCTCCATATTCCTGGAGTGGGACCCTTGTTGAGGACCATCAACCGGGTCAGACCTGGCTCAGCAGACATCTCCGGCCCAGAGGAATCCTGACTGTCATCCATCAGCAGTCTCTTGGCATGTTCCACAGCAGAGGACACACTTGTAAAATATCTATGTGCTTACTTATACACTCATGGACAAAACATAAGGAGGAAGTTGTTAGTTAAGGAAACAGGTTTTGAGAAATGAGTTTCATTTTTATTACAATCTCAAGCTTTCGGACACTGCTCTTCTTCAGGAGTACAAAAATAAATAATGAAACGCTGTTAGGAATTTATATCTTTCAGCATGTATATTGGGATTCAGACAATAACTCTGAAAGATATTACAGTGACCTTTATTGAAGACACACGAGATAACTACACTCATGGACAAAACTTAAGGAAGTTGTACCTTTCAGCATGTATATCAGGATTCAGACAATAACTCTGAAAGATATTACAGTGACCTTTATTGTAGACACACGAGATAACTACACTCATGGACAAAACTTAAGGAAGTTGTACCTTTCAGCATGTATATTGGGATTCAGACAATAACTCTGAAAGATATTACAGTGACCTTTATTGAAAACACACGAGATAACTACACTCATGGACAAAACTTAAGTTGTACCTTTCAGCATGTATATTGGGATTCAGACAATAACTCTGAAAAATATTACAGTGACCTTTATTGAAGACACACGAGATAACCAAGTGTGAACAAAATTGCCTATCTCCTTTAAGAAAAAAAAAAAAATAGACGATAGGCGACATCAGAAACTTTTCACTTCCTTAAGTTTTACCCATGATTGTATATGTGTAGACAATGTGGCACACTTAGAGTAAAAGCATCCCCATAAGTCCTACCACCAACAGCAAGAACCTGGAAGTGTTGAATTAAAGATGTAATGGTCTAACATCAGTACAGTAGAACTACCTCTCTCTAAAGGAGGACAACACCTAATTGCAGAGGCAAAGTGTTCTTTAGAGAAAGTTATTCTCTAACAGCAGCTAAGAGGTTTTGTCATTTTGATGATGGAAAACTGCCCATTGTAGAGAGGAGTCCTCTAGTGGGAGTGTCTTCTCACAGAGGTTCTACTGTATGAAGATACAATTTGGAATATTCTATATACAGTTACGAGCGTCATGCTCTGTCACTGTTTGCTTTTTTTTGGAATGGCGCTCTCCTATTGGTTGGCTACGATCACGCCACCTATGCCCCCCCCACTCGCTTTTTCGTTTTTGTAACTATTGTGTTGGAGCGGGTCGCTCCTTAAATAAATGCATATATTAGTTAATAACTAAATGGAATCCTCTCTTTTTTTTTCCCCAGTAAGAGACGCCTACGGAAGCCAACAGTACATAGACAGATAAAGCACATAGGCTATAGTTATTAACTAACATATGCATTTATTTAAGGCGCCAATTTATAATTGTAACAAAGAGTATTTGAATCAAAACATTTAATCGGGTAAAACACGGGCGTTGCCCGGGTCATTCGGCTAGTAGATTAGAAACATAAGGTACCACATCCAAATGATAAGGTACAATTTGGATTATAGATTAGAACTACAAGGTACCAAGTACATAAATATTGTGTGGCCTTTCGGTAACAACACTGTGTTATTATTTACCTTGTGTTTGTATGTATGAAGAGCAAAAAAAAAAGTGTTACATTTTGACAACAAACAAAGAGAGAAAAGACGAGGCACACACAATTTTGTACAATATATAAATAGTTTTTTTTTTGCTGCTTTTTTTTTTTCTCTGAGATTGTGTGGAGGCCATTTTTAAAAAAAATAACAAGAGAGGGTCGTCAATTGAGTTCAGCTGCTGCTAGGGTTCTTGAGCCTGGTATACCAACACAACAATGACTTAGTTCACCAAATGATGATCATATGGTACAATTTGGAGGAATTGTAACAGTTACAAGGTAATGTGACCCAATTCAGAGATACAAAAGTTCCAAACACCTACAAATATTAAAAATAAAGAAGGCATCTCCTGACCACGAGCACATGTGCTTTTTAGATGGCAGAGCGCCATCTAGTGGAGCAAGAATAAACTAAACGTTTATTTAGCTTGCTCCGTGATATTTGGCCAACCCAATTTCTTGATAAATCAAGAAAAACCATCCACGAACGCGTTTCGCGCTGTTGGCGCTCGTCAGCGTGGAGTAGGCTGTAACCACTGCGATCAAAAATATTTTTGGTCCCAGAGGCTTCTTAAGAAATCAAGAAATGGGTATTTAAGGCAGAATTTGCGTAAAGATGCTTAACACATTTTCCATTGTTTTTTCATACCTAGAAATATATATATTTTTAAATGATAAGAGGTACAATTTGGATTATAGATTTAGAGAAACACAAGATAACAAGACACCATATCCAAATAAATAAATAATGTGAGATGTTTCGGTAACAGCATTGTTACCATCATCAGAAAAGAAGTATTGAATGATTCAGTATGCTGCTATCAAAACATCATGTACTATTCATTTATATATTTTTTAAAAAGATACATTAACAGAATGGAAGAAAGAGGAGATATCAATGACATTTAAAGATATACTTTTAATTATTCTAAAAAAAAAAAAGATCGAATTCTAAGAATTACCTTAGGGTTCTTAGAAATCAATTTTCTTCCAATCTGCAACCTTGTTTACACACTTGATAATAGTACTAACTATTTAAGACCAGGCTGTTTACCTCATTCAGTCTTTTGTCTGATGATGGTAACAACACTGTTACCGCAACGTCACACACTATTTGTATTTGGTCTTATTACTTTATGTTTCTATTTTAAAAAGAGCAAATTACATTAACCTTTAATTCAGACTTTTAATTTAAATTTGAGAAAATATAATATTTGGTATAGTACGGAACAAAAAGGGAATTTTTAACTAGAAATAGAATAATGAAGGATAACATAGGCACATTAAAACCAAGATATATTATTTATGGAATTAAATGCACACAATGTGACAAAATGTATGTAGGAGAAACAGGCCGTAATTTAGAGACTAGGATTAAAGAACACCAACAGGGTTTAATGGGGAGAAGGGCGTTAAGCAAAATTGGGGAACATGCATTATATTCAGGACATAGGCCAGATTGGAATGATATTGAGATATTTTATAGGAATATAAAATTTAAAAAAGAAAGATTATTTTTAGAGGGGTGGGTATCACGGGAAATGGAAAAAAGAACTTTAAATGTATATGAAGATATTCCGCTACAATACAATTTATTTTTAAATAAAAAAAAAAAAAAATATTATAAAGGGTAAGTATAAATTGTACATAATAGATATCGATTAATATATACTATTGTGAAATCTTTTAAATGTTATTATTATTTTTTATATTTATTTTTGTTTATAATTTCTTAATATAAATATGTATATCATAATTTTATTTCAAAGATCATAGTCTTTGTGAGTTAAATATTTATTTTTTGACTCGTGCTTTGGATGTTGTAAAAAATTTCGAATATCGCGTGAGAACGCCCTTAGAGCCTTAGAATAATTTTTAACGCCTTGCTATATGTTTTAATTTTTTGTTTACTCCTGACGAGGACAAAATCTTTTTGTCGAAACGTCGAGGTAATAAAAAGATTTATACCGGCCGAAGTATCTTTTTTCGAGAAATTTAATTCAGATGTTTCTGTGATCCTAAACTACATTGGAACTAAAGAAATTGGCGCTTTGTGTCTCACAAGTAGCTTTTCCCAGTGACAGGAGGGCAAATCTTCTCTGTAGAGAGGTATCCTATAGCGGGAGTGTCCTCTCACAGAAGTTATAAAACTTGCATTTTTCTTTATTACATGTGGGGCGGACCAATACACTATTCTATTTACATAAAATTCAATTTGGGTAAAATTTGCTCAGGTGATTGTAGATAACCAAAGTCTAATCCTTTATGAAAGAGAATGGATGTAAAATAGAAATATCAAAGAAGAGATGAAATTGATAAAGCACAATTTGGATTATAGATTATAAAACAAGGTAATAAGACCAAATTCAAATAAATAAATAAGTGTGTGACGTTTCGGTAACAGCGTTGTTACCATCTTCAGACAAAAGTACTGAATTCGATAGATTGATAAAACAATTCAGTACTTTTGTCTGAAGATGGTAACAATACTGTTACCGAAATGTCACACACTATTTATTTATTTGGATTTGGTCTTATTACCTTGTTTTACAAGAGATGAAAGTAAAAGGCAACCAGTTTCTTTATTGAAAAGGTAAAAGCTTGGCAGGCTTTCGGACAATAACATCCTTTAACAGGCTGAATACAAGAGTCTAGTATTACAGCCTGTTAAAGGACATTATTGTCTGAAAAAGCTCACCAAGCTTTTACCTTTTCATTGAAGAAACTGGTCGTCATCAGTCTTTATATCATCTTAGGAATGATATATGCTCCAATGGCCCCCTGATTCTTGCAAAAGTCCAACCCCACCAGCGAGTGCAAGTAACCAAACGGGGCTCTGGCATATTTGTAAGTGCAAAGTCGAACTGCTTTTCACATGTGTAGACATGTGGTGCGCTTACAGTAAAAAGCAGTCGCCTAATTCTACCCACCATGATTATCGTGGCCTGTACCACGTGTACTAGGGATAAGCAAAAAAAAAAAAAAGGAATGATATAGAGCGATTCCTCCTATTAAAAAATCAAAGATTCAGTTAAAAAATCAGTTTTCAGAAGAAAAAAAACATAAAAGAAACACAAATAAAACTTGAGAATAAGTACATGAAACTTAACCCAGGTTAGTGCGCTTGTTAACATTATTAAATAGATGTTCTTGATAAAGATCCATCATGTATGTTATGAACAGAATGTCAGAGAGATCTAGGAATATACTGACCTGGGTCTCTTCATTTTCTTTGGCACCTTCTTCTTCAGGCTGGGCTAGGGCGGTGGCTGGAGTCCGGCCGATGTGCTGCCGGATATATGTGAGGTCAGGGTTAAGGTCCGTCTCAAGTCCTATTTTAGTGCACCCTGATCACAATATCAGCCAACAAAAGTGCCTATTATGATGCACGTCATCTGTTATGAATCTGTTAGACACGTATGATTTTTTTGAAAATTAAACAATTTCTACTGTTATGGAAAAATTAAAGGGAGGGCCTGGCTCATCAGTGGTAAACCCTCTGTTACAATACAAGTCTAGCATCAGTATCACTATAAAAGGAAGTTCCAAAAATGCAATATAACAGGGGTATGGTAGATTAAACTGGCGAAACCGCTGGGAGGGTTCACCACTGATGAGCCAGGCCCTCCCTTTAATTTTTCCATAACAGTAGAAATTGTTTAATTTTCAAAATAATCATACGCGTCTATAATAATTTCGAATATTCAAGTCCTATTTTATAAAGTTGTTTCAAAAGTTTGTGTTTTTCTTATTACTTGGCAAATACATTAAAATATACATAAAAGAATTACTTTATACATAATACAGACATTATAAATAACAGCGAATAAAATATTTCGAAATAAAGATTTAGAACAGGCCATCTATAGCCGTTGATATGGAAAATAATAAAATCCACCCCATTTGCCAAAAATGTAGCTTGGGGCCTTCTATTCCAGAACAAATTTTGGCTTGTATTAGATGCACTAAACAGGACCTTTGGGAGAGGCCGCTGCCTATCATAAAACAGACTGAGGAGCGTGGACTGATGGAATTTGTTGATAAGGCACAATTTGGATTATAGATTATAAACACAAGGTAATAAGACCAAATCCAAATAAATAAACAGTGTTGTTACCGAAACGTCACACTATTTATTTATTTGGATTTGGTCTTATTAACTTGTGTTTGATGGAATTTGTGTAATCTTTACACATGGGGATAAGAAAAAAACAACAGGTTGGTTATAATCATGTTGTTAAAAGAAGTAAAACTTTAGAAATTTCATGTCATAATCTAGTCAAATGTTGGAATAAGGCTGTAATTGGGAAAAACCTGGCTCTGGAAAACCTGCAGAGTTTAGTCTGGAAAATCAAGGACTGCTATCTCTTTGGGAGGACAGATTTGCTGATGCTAGTTCCATGAACAAAAGTGGAGCCTTGGTTCAAACTAATCATTTTCTGCAAACAGAGGTTTCAAAATCTCCATATTGAAACTTTTTTTTTTCATGAGGTACAATTAGAAACCTAAGGTGACAAGACACATGAACAATATATTGTGCACCACATTATGGTGAGAATATTGTTACCAGATTCAATACATTTGTCTGAAGATGGTAACAATGCTGTTACTGAAGCAGCACATACAATTCAATGATTTGGTTTTCTCACCTTATTTTCTGAAACTTTTTTATAAATAGAGTAGAACCTTCATAAGAGAACATTCTCACTAGAAGACACCTCTTTAAAAAGGACAATTTTCATCACCAAAATGACTATTATTGCTAATAAGCAATAGGAGTAGTGCTCCCAGTCTTAATGACAAAGGCATTATACTTCACCCAATCATGATGGTTGTCAACTTTACAAGCTTGATACCGTAATTTGATTGAGTTGAGATAAGAAAGAAGAAGAAGTAACTCCCCAGTAAGAGGTTACCTCTTCTTAAAGGACATTTTGGCTCTACAATTAGGTGTTGTCCTTCTCTCTCCCGGACAGAGGTCTGTTCTGAAGGAATTCCTTGACATGACAATAGCACGTGTCAAGTCTGATCTACATCTGTCAGTCTTCAGGAACAGAGTGTGACATCGAACCAGATGACCCTCAGTAATGGGATTCATCTAATGTAAATAATTTTTAATATTTTCTCTCTCTCTATATATATATATTTTTTTTTTTCTTATCCCTAGTACACGTGGTACGGGCCATGATAATCATGGTGGTTAGTTAGCGACTGCTTTTACTGTAAGCGCACCACATGTCTACACATGCGAAAAGCAGTTCGACTTTGCACTTACAAATGTGCCAGAGCCCTGTTTGGTTACTTGCACTCGCTGGTGGGGTTGGACTTTTGCAAGAATCGGGGGCCATTGAAGCATTTTTTTTTTAAACAAAAAAAAAGTGTCAATGCGGGAATAGAACCCGGGTCGTAGCGGTCGAAAACCAACGGTTTAGACCATCCTTCCACCGACCCCTCCCTCTATATAATTTATATGAACGATTAATAAAAGTAGTTTCAATCTCAATCTATATAACTTCTGATCATGGCCACTTAAGATCAATCCAAGTATGTAAAAGAGAGAGAGACTTGACAGTTTTGAGTGAGGAGGGTTTACATAAGCTTGCAGCCCATTCTCTTGGCTTTCAGCCAATACCTCAAAGGGATTAGATATCCTCATCTGCTCCATCTCCAGCACCAAAAAAATGCAGAGCTCATGCATCATGTGGCCAAGAGAGAGATAAGAGTGGTATAAACTATCGGTTTTCAACAGCCATAGAATTGAATCCCACATTAGACACTTTTTTCTCAAAAAATTTGCTTCATTTGCCCTCCCTATTCTTGCAGAAGTTCAACCCCACCAGTTCAAGTGATTAAACAGGGCTCTGACACACTTATAAATGCAAAATTCGAACCGCATTTCTACATATTGTAAACAAATGATGCCCTTACAGTCAAAGCAATCGTTAACTTCCCATCAAGGCCTGCTATCACGTGTACTTGTGAGATTAATTTTAAGGCTTCTACCATATTATAGCAAAATATTTATTATTTTATTAAGATATTATTAATTTTGATATTTATTTTTTGCTATTCTGTAAACTTATCTCATTGCCTCTCTGGTATTTTATAAATTTTGATTTGTTCTTGCCTTAAATACATTGCCTCTTACATTGTCTACATTACAATATTTATAAAAATTACATAATTATTCTTAGGGTATATTAGACAACAGCCAATATTACCATATGCAAATAGGGGGCGTACTTTTATAGCAGGAGCAGTCACAAATGTGCTACTAGGAGTATAGTTAAACAATAGTAAACCAAAAAAATAAAGAGTTTTGACCAAAATAAAGGATATTCAAGAGGATCTGCGGGCCTCTCCGGTTCCTCACACAGGTCCGTGAGAACTGGAACACAGAGTTAGGGTTAATCTAAATTTGCATATATAGGAGATATGCTTACCCTTTGTCAGGGCTTCCAGCACTCCATGTTTCTCCAGGTATTTCCTGTATTCTTCTTTCTTGGAGTCAATGTTGGGGTTGTAAACCTGGCACACACACACGTGGTGATTTGTGAAGCAGTCGTGGTGATTGTGTGATGAGTGGTAAGGACACACAGGAGACAGGATCCAGAGGTAAGAACCTG
>CP092873.1:89072463-89129311 GCA_030710605.1 Cordylochernes scorpioides | reverse complement strand
GGTTCATAGTTTTATGCTTACGTCCAAAACAAGTATCAAAAACATTTAAGTTTTAAAATTTGTAATTTTAAAATGACTTCGTACAGGGTAATTTTTCTATTTAAGTATCTAAAATGTATTTATTTAAATAGATAGTATTTATGCATGTAAACATATGTTCAAACTTTTGCATTTATAATTTAAATGCTATTTATAAAGCATCATTTGCATATTAAAGATTTGAATATTTTTATTGATTTTTTTTTTGTTAGTAACTTTTACCATATTTTGTTGCATGCATGTTTAAAATTTATCATTGGAACTCTCAGCATATAAGTTGAAGCAACATATTCATATACTTAAAATATCTACATAATATTATAACCATGTAAAGAGAAATTATGTCAAACTAATATTTTGGGTAAATTTAACAATAAAAAGGCTCCCATATTTAAAAGTTGCCTCAAATGAAAACCAAAAGAAGCTATCACTTGGAGAAAGAAAAAAATATACAGAAGATAAATTGAACATTGATAAAGACATTTTTTATTTTTTTTTATATGAAAAAAAAAAAAAAACATTTGTAGGTTTTTAAAAATAAGTTTAAATATGAGACAACCACTTTTTAAAATAAAAAAATTATTATTTTATATTAACTTATACAATATAAATAAAAAAATTTATTTTCATATTCAATTTTATGTATTAAAACTTTTATTAGTACCTTGTTTTATTCTACAATAAAGTTCATCATAAAAATTAGTTCCATAAAACTAAACCTTTTAATCTCCCCCTGCTTTAAAAGATTATCACAATTTAGATATAATATATAATAAATATTTGATAAAATAAATTAGTATTTTTATTGGCAGCTTTAACCATGAGAATATTCCATATTGAATATCTTAGCAGACGAATGGTATCAAATGATGCATTTTGTAGTTATAGTACAAAGTGGTGACAAATATAAGCAATTCACATTTACTAATGTAATAACTTAGTACATTAACAAATTCATATTCCCATTAATAAAAACTTTGTTTTATACCATGTGAAATTAAAAATAAAGAAGGCATTTCCTGACCACGAGCACATGTGCTTTTAGATGGCAGAGCGCTATCTAGTGGAGCAAAAATAAACTAAACGTTTATTTAGCTTGCTCCGTGATATTTGGCCAACCCAATTTCTTGATAAATCAAGAAATATTGATAAAAATGTGAATGTACTGGGATAAGGTAGATAAATTAAGAAAAAGGTATCTCCTAAGGAGTTGCTTTTTTTTAAATTTGTTTATGCACACCAATTTTAATAAACTTGCTGTAAAAATAAAATAAAAGTAAAAAGGGTCAAAGCCTGAAAACATAGATATTGACGTTCAGGAGCCGACTGAAATATTGGTAAAATAAATATGTTGATCCAATATTTGCTTCTTTAATTATAGTATAAAGTGTTTTAATGCATTTGTCTTCTTATCTCCACTCAATCATAATGGGGTATCAAGCTTGTAAAGCTTGAGACTCTTGATGGTCTGCTGGAATAAGTAGAGCACATCAATAGATGAGTCAATACATCAATAATGTGTTTGACAACCATCATGACTAGTGAAGTAGAATGTGTCTGCTTTTGTCATTAAGACTGGTAGCACTACTCAGTAGCAAGCCACTGACTTAGCTCCAATATGAAATAGCCACCTCTGACATGAGGAACAGACACCTTGTGCACTGCTCCTAACATGAAGTACAGACATCCTGTATCCCTGGATTAGGAGCCCTTACAGGGTATTAACGGCTGGGCCAGCTGAGCCTGGTTTTTTCGCAAGTTTGTTACTGCTCCCCTCCTCCTTTTTCATCCGGGCTTGGGACCGGCAAAGGTGGAGTTGGATTTGGTCTTATTACCTTGTACCTTGTATTTATAATCTATAATCCACAAATTGTGCTCATCACTATTTACTAGTTTTTATTAAAGTCTACTTCATATGTTAGTTCTTTTTAAACTATAAATCTTAAAATATTATAAAGATAATATTGTAAAAAATAATTTGTGAAATTTTATTATTTTCAAAAAATATATCTACATACAGTTATCCTGTCTATACGCCCCATAGCACCCTATTTTGACGAGACCCAAGGGGGGGCGCTATAGACAGGTTTTAACTGTATATTTTAAAGCTGAATGGTCTCAGAAGATGGATCAAAATTTTCTGAAGATTGACTGATAATGTACTGCCAGGACCAACAATTAGGTTTCACTGATCTAACTGGGTTATTGATCTGTAAAAGAATGGACACCTCTCCCTTTAAAATGGATGCTATAATAGCTGTTCCTGTAAGCTGTTGTTGGGTGCTGCGCTACCTGGAGTATAGAAGCTCCATCTATGCTTCCTTTCTTCCTGTGGTGAATCTGTATAAGACCAGTGGTCTTAATAAACTGTGTTGCTGTTATAACTGCTTTGGTCTATAGAGTACTAATTGATTAAATCAACAATTTGGATTATAGATTATAATAAAAGAAAATAAGACCTAATCCAAATAATGTATTAGTGTGTGACATTTAGGCAACAGCATTGTCACCATCATCAGACAAAAGAATAAATGAGTAATTGAATGGGAGAGAGGTGTCTTTTCTATATAGATTAGAAACAAAGTAATAAGACTAAATAAAAAAAAAAAAAAGTAAAAACAATTTGTTACCATTGTTGGTAACAACATAGTTGGATAGTTAGCAGCTGTTTTTACTGTAAGTGCACCACATGGCTACACATGTAGAAAACAGTTTACCATCACATAAGTTTGCCAGAATCTCGTTTGATTACTGCAGTTACAGGTAGGGTTGGGCTTTTGAAAAATCGGAAACCATTGACATAAATTTAATTTTTTCTATCTGTCAAAAAAAAGTATTCTTCTTCTTCTTTCTTATCTTCACTCAATCACACTAAGTATCAAGCTGTAAAGCTTGAGACTTTTGATGGTTTGGGTAAAATATAATGCATCTGCCTTTGGTCATTAAGACTGGGAGTACTACTCAGTGGCAGGCCATGACTTAGCTCCAAAAGAAATGGCCGCCTCTGACATGGAGAACAGACGCCATAAAAAAAAAGTATTCAATTCATGGATTTGAATCTGGGTCATGGCTGTCAAAAATAAATGATTTATACCACACGTCTCATGTAACGTTCTCACGCTGACCCACTACCTTATGTTCAACTTCATGGGGGGTTGTACCAGGACGAAATGTCAACATGGAAGCTGATGGACTACATAGTCTATGGCATCTGCTATTTATTCATTGACTAGCCGAATGACCCGGGCAACGCCCGGGTTTTACCCGATTAAATGCTTTTATTAAAATACTATTCGTTACAATTATAGATTGGCGCCGTGGATGTCTTTCTTGTTAATATAAAATGAGTTTTAAAAATTGTAAAAATAATTGCATCGGCCGGGAATCGAACCCGGGGCGCCCGCGTGGCAGCGCGCATTCTACCACTGAACCAAAAGCAAACGGTGACAGAAGTGTCTCGCGCATGGCGGCACCAAATGATGGGGGGGGGGGGGGGGGGCAAAGGTGGCATGATCGTAGCCGACCAATAGGAGGCGCCAGCAAACGTGACAGAGGCCATGACGCTCGTAAACTGTATATAGAATGCTCGCTATAATTCAACAACCAAATAATCTGAAGTCCAATAGAATATTTTACCTAACACACCTTCACGTTACTATTATGTTTTATCTCTAATCTCTCCCCAAAGTGGATCCTTATCATGTTTGTAGATGATATAGCATCATGAGGTGGGAGATTTCTTAGAAGGATAGATAAAGGAATTTCACTCTAGTAGAAATACTCCATGAGAGGACACTCAATCCTAGAGGACATCTTTATAAAGGACAGTTTTCATTTGTTTTTTCTATTTGGCAAATCTCCATTAAGAGGACATTTCTCTATTAAAAAGACAGTTTTCATTTGTCAAAATTGCCATTATTGCTATTAGCAATTCTCCAGTAAAAAGACACCTCTCCCTAAAGGACACTTTGACTATGCAATTAGGTGTTGTCCCTTACAGAGAGTTTCTACAGTATTACCATTAAATGTGGTAAATCCATGTATAAGATTTTATTTTCCTCCAATTTTTTACCCAGACTTTATTTATTTATTACTTGATTGTGTCTTAAGTTTTCCTGTATTAAAATTTCATATTACCATTAAATATGTTTAGCTTTAAAAGTAAAAATAATAACTTGCTTTTTTTTTTTTTTTGCTTGGATAAAAAACTTCAGAAATCTAGGTCCACCTCTCTCTTGTAATAACTCTGGGCCAATTTTGTATGTCAATGAAGCTGAGGTTTAGATATTGTCATTGTTTGCATAAGGTAATAAGATCATATCTAATTGGGATTTGGTTTTATTACCTTGTGTTTCTAATCTATAATCCAAATTGTACTTTATCATTGTCTTCTTCTTTCTTATCTCCACTCAATCGTATTAGAGTATCAAGCTTGTAAAGCTTGAGACTTTTGATGGTGTCTGCTGGGATGAGTAGAGCTTATCAATGGATGATTCAATACCGACCTATAATGTGTTTTGGAGTTGCAAGTTGAGAATCGCACTTAGTACATAGTTGAAAACCTTATCATTTCCATGTAAGATAATTAAGAAAGACAGAACTTCAGATAATGGCAAGACGATTTATTTTGATTCAAAAAATAGTTGCTTATTGATAAGGCACAATTTGGATATAGATTATAGAAAAAGTACTTTGTCTGAAGATGGTAACAAAGCTGTTACCGAATACGTCACACACTATTTTTTTATTTGGATTTGGTCTTATTCCTTGTGTTTAATAGTGCTTATTTACATGAAATAAAGGAAAGAGAAATTCTCAGAGTATAAAATATCAGAAATTCTATTTAGTAGATAAATTATTCAAATAGTCTGTTACCCATATCAAAGTATATTTGATTTTATTTCTTTCTGTGTGTTGTTGTTAGCATCCATCAAGTTGAGTTCAACTTGTGACTATATGGAGAAATATTCTCTAATGTGATCTAATATTTGGTTCATAAAGTTTTCTCAGTAGTATTTGATACAGAAGTGGTTTGCCATTGCCTTCTTCATCTATGCTGTTGGCCAGATAAATTTGGCTTTTCCGCCTTTTGGGGGTGATTTCTCTCCTCCAAAGAGAAGAGAGTGTTCCTCATAGCAAGAATGAAGTCTCCTCTTTTGATGTCTCCTCGTTCTTTCCTCTTTTGTGTTAGACATCCCATTAGGATGTTGCCTGTCCTCTACCTTCTTTCAAATCCACACAAAAATCATACAAATCCATAAAGTTACCCCCCAGTATTGATAAGAACTCTAACAGCCCAAAAAAATGATATACTATCTAATGGTTTATTGGTTATTTTTTGTCTGAATTAGCCCCAAATTGGTGTTTAGGCTTCTTGTGTCCATCTGAAAATACCCTCTCCAGGAGATAGTTTTAATACTTTTATTTAGAAGGGAGAGGTACTCTTTTGTTGCACATATTTCATTATAAGACAAAGTTGCAGAAGGATAATATTTATATACCCAAAAGAGGCACCTCTCCCTTTAAAAATGCATTAAACTGATGCTGTTTGGTTTATCACCCAATAAAACTGTGTAAAGGTATTCTTCTCTTCTTCTTTCTTATCTCCACTCAATCATATTAGGGTATCAAGCTTTAACAACCATCATGACTGGGTGGAGTAGAATGCTTTGCCTTTGTCAATAAGACTGGGAGCACTACTCAGTGGCTTAGCTCTGAAAGAAATGGCCGCCTCTGACATGAGGAACAGACGCCATGTGCAGCCACTCCTAACATGGAGTACAAACGCTGCTCATCCTGTATCCCTGTATTAGGAGGCCTTTACAGGGTACTATCAGCCGGGCCAGCTGAGCCCAGGTTTTTTAGTGAGCTTGTTACTGCTCCCCCTCCTCCTTTTTCATCCGGGCTTGGGACCGGCAAAGGCGGAGTTTGTAAAGGTATTGATAAGGAATAAGTCACAACCCCAATTTTGTAAAATTCGGACAAAAAAGCCAACAACCTGTATATCATGGTTTCAAGCTTGGTCCTAATCAGTACAGAGGCGACTCTTCGATTTCATAGTGTCCTACGAGGGAAGTTATCAAATTGTTTCAATTGGTTAAAAAATATGTTTCAATACATTAATAAATTTCACTTGGCGAAGGTAATGATAAAGCACAATTTGGATTATAGATTATAATAAAAGAAAATAAGACCTAATCCACACCTATTACACACTAATAAATTATTTGGATTAGGTCTTATTTTCTTTTATTGGTGAAGGTAAAAATTTGCTTTTATTATTTACCAGTTGCACAAATAAGACACGCTATATCCGATCTGGATAATTGTGCGTGAAACTATTTACAATAATTGTAGTAGAGTAGGTAACAGAATTATCAAAAAGAAAATAAACAATTAAGAAAAAGAGCATTGAATAAACATATACATCAAACAAATAAACAACAACATAAGCAGATAGAAGAAATCGCAAAGTAATTATTTACAGTATGTTAAGCAATGATGGAAGTTGATTTAATGAAGTTATCTGTAATAGTAACGTGAGAGAGAAAGTTGATCAAGTTGAGCCATTTACAATGAGTTATGTTCTAAAGTAACTTATTAATTTTGCTTTCATGATGGGGAACTGTAGGATTGATTCCAAGAATCTGAAACAGCACCTACTGCGGCAGTCTGACTAGCATCGACAGATGAGGGCCGAACCTTTGTTACTGCCGACCCTGAAACAGTTTCAGGGTGAGTGGTAGTGTTCATTGACAACACGCACAGTTTTCACCATTCACACCAGTATCATGCTTAATAAAAAATACTTTTTTTTTAAAGAGAGGTCACATAGGAATATTGTGGCATTGTGGCACTGAGTTTGTTGTTGACACACTTTAAAATGTTATAACACCTTGATAACACCTTGACGTTTGCGTTGTTCAAATTTTGGAAGACGGCTGAAGAAGAAAAGGAAGCTATATACATAATCTAATTGATGTAAATATTTATATGTAATAATCTTTGTCAGGATTAGAATGATGAATCATGTATGGGACTTTGATTCCAGTAAAAGGCTTGTTGCTGCTGTTGTATATAGTTACAGTGTAGAAAATACTATACTATACCTACTACTTATATCTCTGTATTCTTAGTTCTCTTCTCTTCAATTACTCTGTTAACTGGCAAATCCTTTATAGGACGAGAGGTCCTCAATAAAGTCTTTTGTTGTTATATATCATAATATTTAGAAATATATAAATAAAATGGCTTGTGTGGGAGTATGAGGAAATGGAAGATAGAATAGCTGGGTCAAAACAACCCCCTTAGTCAACAAGTGTCCAGCCTTCACTCCCCTTTATCCTACTCAAAGCAGCTTTAAAGTACCTACATGTGATGATCAAGGGACAGTTCTCACTGAGGTGGTCTCAACACCAGTTGTTCTCAGAGTGGACCATTGGACCTTCTCTCTTTCCTTCCCAATCTACTTCGCACAGGTTTTTACCTCTGGATCCTGTCTCTTGTGTGTCCTTACCACTCATCACACAACTACCATGACTGCTTCACAAATCACCACGTGTGTGTGTCAGGTTTACAACCCCAACATTGACTCCAAGAAAGAAGAATACAGGAAATATCTGGAGAAACATGGAGTGCTGGAAGCCCTGACAAAGGGTAAGCATCTCTCCTATATATGCAAATTTAGATTAACCCTAACTCTGGATTCCAGTTCTCACGGACCTGTGTGAGGAACCGGAGAGGCCCGCAGATCCTCTTGAATATCCTTTATTTTGGTCAAAACTCTTTGTTTTTTTGGTTTACTGTTGTTTACACCTATTACAGGCAGGCCATGGTGGGTGGGAGTTTGTGGCTGCTCCTACTATAAAAGTACAACCCCCCCCATTTGCATATTGTAATATTAATACATATTCACATCCCTGCCTTTACAATTTAACAAAAATCAATAAGCAATCCAGGGACTAGCTCTCTTTTAATACTCAATTGGCTGTAAGTGGTACTTCTGGGTCTCCTGTTGAAGGACATGTTGTGGCCCGAAAGCTAGAGAATAAAAAGAGAACTGATACTGGATTGCTGATTGACCTTTGTTACATATTGTCTGAGAATGATATATAAACTGACAATTAAAAAAAACATTGTTTACCCTAAGAATAATTATCCAATTTTTATAAATATTTTGTCACTTAGAAATTTAGGAAAGACAAACAACAGCAATGTATTTAAGGAAAGAACAAATCAAAATTTATAAAATACCTGAGAGGCAATGAGGAGAAGTTTACAGAATAGCAAAAAATAAACATAAAAATTTATAATCTCTTATTAAAATAATAAATATTTTGCTATAATTTGGTAGAAGCCTTAAAATTGTGAGTTTTTAAAACTTTTTTTCAATAATAATATCTTTTTTAAATTAATCTCACAAGTACATGTGATACAGGCCATGATGAGAAGTTAGTGATTGCTTTGACTGTAAGGGCATCATTTGTTTACAATTTGTAGAAATGCAGTATGAATTTGCATTTACAAGCGTGTCGGAGCCCTGTTTAGTTATTTGCACTCACTGGTGGGGTTGAACTTCTGCAAGAATAGGGAGGGCAAATGAAGCAAATTTTTTGAGAAAAAGATGCCCAATGTGGGATTTTGATCCTATGGTTCTTGAGAACCGATAGTTTATACCACTCTTATCTATCTCTTGGCAATGTGGCCTGAGAGTTCAGCATTTTTTAGCGCTGGAGATGGAGCTGATGGGGATATCTAATCCCTTTGAGGTATTGGCTGAAAGCCAAGAGAATGGGCTGCAAGCTTATGTAAACCCTCCTCACTCAAAATGGTCAAGTCCTCTCTCTCTCTCTCTTTTATATACTTGGATTGATCTTAAGTGGCCATGATCAGAAGTTATATAGATTGAGATTGAAACTACTTTTATTAATTGTTCATATAAATTATATAGAGGGAGGGGTCGGTGGAAGGATGGTCTAAACCGTTGGTTTTCGACCACTACGACCCGGGTTCTATTCCCGCATTGGACACTTATGTTAAAAAAAAAAATGCTCCAATGGCCCCCGATTCTTGAAAAAGTCCAACCCCACCAGCGAGTGCAAGTAACCAAACGGGCTCTGGGCACATTTGTAAGTGCAAGTCGAACTGCTTTTCACATGTGTAGACATGTGGTGCACTTACAGTAAAAGCAGTCGCTAACTACCCACCATGATTATCATGGCCTGTACCACATGTACTAGGGATAAGCAAAAAAATATATATATATAGAGTTATAAATAGAGAGAGAGAGAGAATTAAAAATTATTTACATTAGATGAATCCCATTACTGAGGGAGGTCTGGTTCGATGTCACACTCTGTCCCTGAAGTCTGACAGATGTAGATCAGACTTGACATGTGTTATTGTCATGTCAAGGAATTCCTTCAGAACAGACCTCTGTCCGGGAGAGAGAAGGACAACACCTAATTGTAGAGCCAAAATGTCCTTTAAGAAGAGGTAACCTCTTACTGGGGAGTTACTTCTTCTTCTTTCTTATCTCAACTCAATCAAATTACGGTATCAAGCTTATAAAGTTGACAACCATCATGATTGGGTGAAGTATAATGCCTTTGTCATTAAGACTGGGAGCACTACTCCTATTGCTTATTAGCAATAATAGTCATTTTGGTGATGAAAACTGTCCCCTTTGTAAAGAGGTTTCCTCTAATGAGAATTGTTTCTCATGAAGGTTCTACTGTATTTATAAAAAGTTTCAGAAAATAAGGTGGGAAAACCAAATCATTGAATTGTATGTGCTGCTCCAGTAACAGCATTGTTACCATTTTCAGACAAATGTATTGAATCTGGTTACAATATTATTACTGAAATGTGGCCCACAATTTATTGTTCAGATCTTGTCACCTTAGTTTTCTAATTGTACCTCATGAAAAAAAGTTTCAATATACAGATTGTTGAACCTCTGTGGAAAATGATAATTTAATCCAAGGCTCCACTTTTGTTCATGGAACAAGTGGCATGATCGTAGCCGACCAATAGGAGGGTGCCATTCCAAAAAAAAAGCAAACCGTGACAGAGGCGAGGAATGACGCTCATAACTGTATATAGAATTTTTGGAACTTCCTTTTATAGTGATACTGATGCTAGACTTGTATTGTAACAGAGGGTTCACCACTGATGAGCCAGGCCCTCCCTTTAATTTTTCCATAGCAGTAAGAGCAGTAGAAATTGTTTAATTTTCAAAAAAAATCATACGCGTCTATAATAGTTTTGAATATTCATAACAGATGACGTGCATCATAATACACACTTTTGTTGGCTGGTATTGTGATCAAGGTGCACTAAAATAGGACTTGAGGGACCTTAACCCAGACCCCACATATATCCGGCAGCACATCGGCCGGACTCCAGCCACCGCCCTAGCCCAGCCTGAAGAAGAAGGTGCCAAAGAAAATGAAGAGACCCAGGTCAGTATATTCCTAGATCTCTGTGACATTCTGATTGGAATAACATACATGATGGATCTATATCAAGAACATCTATTTAATAATATTAACAAGTGCACTATCCTGGGTTAAGTTTCATGTACTTATTCTCAAGTTTTTTTTTTTTTTTTTTGTTTCTTTTATGTTTTTTTTTCTGAAAACTGATTTTTAACTGAATCTTTGATTTTTAATAGGAGGAATTGCCCTATATCATTCCTTTTTTTTTTTTTTGCCTATACCTAGTACACGTGGTACAGGCCATGATAATCATGGTGGGTAGTTAACGACTGCTTTTTACTGTAAGTGCACCACATGTCTACACATGTGAAAAGCAGTTTGACTTTGCAGTTACAAATGTGCCAGAGCCCCGTTTGGTTACTTGCACTCGCTGGTGGGGTTGGACTTTTGCAAGAATCAGGGGGCCATTGGAGCATATATCATTCCTAAGAAAAGATAAAGACTGATGACAACCAGTTTCCTTATTGAAAAGGTAAAGCTTGGTGAGCTTTTTCAGACAATAATGTTCTTTAACAAGCTGTTAATACTAGACTCTTGTATTCAACCTGTTAAAGGATGTTATTGTCCGAAAGCCTGCCAAGCTTTTACCTTTTCATTAAAGAAACTGGTTGCCTTTTACTTTCATCTCTTCTAAAACAAGGTAATAAGACCAAATCCAAATAAATAAATAGTGTGTGACGTTTCGGTAACAGCATTGTTACCATCTTCAGACAAAAGTACTGAATTGTTTTATCAATCTATCGAATTCAGTACTTTTGTCTGAAGATGGTAACAACGCTGTTACCGAAACGTCACACTTATTTATTTATTTGGATTTGGTCTTATTACCTTGTTTTATAATCTATAATCCAAATTGTGCCTTATCATTTTCATCTCTTCTTTGATATTTCTATTTTACGCCCATTCTCTTTCATAAAGGACTAGACTTTGGTTATCTACAATCACCTGAGCAAATTTTACCCAAATTGACTTTTATGTAAATAGAATAGTGTATTGGTTCGCCCCACATGTAATAAAGAAAAATGCAAGTTTTATAACTTCTGTGAGAGGACACTCCCGCTATAGGATACCTCTCTACAGAGAAGATTTGCCCTCCTGTCACTGGGAAAAGCTACTTGTGAGACACAAATAGCCAATTTCTTTAGTTCCAATGTAGTTTAGGATCACAGAAACATCTGAATTAAATTTCTCGAAAAAAGATACTTCGGCCAGTATAAATCTTTTTATTACCTCAACGTTTCGACAAAAAGCTTTTGTCCTCGTCAGGAGTAAACAAAAATTAAAACATATAGCAAGGCGTTAAAAATTATTCTAAGGCTCTAAGGGCGTTCTCACGCGATATTCGAAATTTTGTACAACATCCAAAGCACGAGTCAAAAAATAAATATTTAACTCACAAAGACTATGATCTTTAAAATAAAATTATGATATACATATTTATATTAAGAAATTATAAAAAAAAATAAATATAAAAAAATAATAATAACATTTAAAACGATTTCACAATAGTATATATTAATCGATATCTATTATGTACAATTATAATTTTTTTGTTTTTTTTATTTTATTTAAAAACAAATTGTATTGTAGCGGAATATCTTCATATACATTTAAAGTTCTTTTCCCCATTCCCGTGATACCCACCCCTCTAAAAATAATCTTTCTTTTTTAAATTTTATATTCCTATGAAATATCTCAATATCATTCCAATCTGGCCTATGTCCTGAATATAATGCATGTTCCCCAATTTTGCTTAACGCCCTTCTCCCCATTAAACCCTGTTGGTGTTCTTTAATCCTAGTCTCTAAATTACGGCCTGTTTCTCCTACATAAATTTTGTCACATTGTGTGCATTTAATTCCATAAATAATATATCTTGGTTTTAATGTGCCTATGTTATCCTTCATTATTCTATTTCTAGTTAAAAATTCCCTTTTTGTTCCGTACTATACCAAATATTATATTTAATTTTCTCAAATTTAAATTAAAGGTCTGAATTAAAGGTTAATGTAATTTGCTCTTTTTAAAATAGAAACATAAAGTAATAAGACCACATACAAATAGTGTGTGACGTTTTGGTAACAGTGTTGTTACCATCATCAGACAAAAGACTGAATGAGGTAAACAGCCTGGTCTTAAATAGTTAGTACTGTTATTAAGTGAGTAAACAAGGTTGCAGATTGGAAGAAAATTGTTTTCTAAGAACCCTAAGGTAATTCTTAGAATTTGAAGTGGAAAAACCATATCTTTTTTTTTTTTGAATAATTAAAAGTATATCTTTAAATGTAATTGATATTTCCTCTTTCTTCCATTCTGTTAATGTATCTTTTTTAAAAATATATAAATGAATAGTACATGGTATTTTGATAGCAGCATACTGAATCATTCAATACTTCTTTTCTGATGATGGTAACAATGCTGTTACCGAAACGTCTCACATTATTTATTTATTTGGATATGGTGTCTTGTTATCTTGTTTCTCTACATCTATAATCCGTACCTCTTATCATTTAAAAATATATATATTTCTAGGTATGAAAAAACAATGGAAAATGTGTTAAGCGTCTTTTACGCAAATTCGGCCTTAAATACCCATTTCTTGATTTCTCAAGAAGCCTCTGGGACCAAAAATCTTTTTGATCACAGTGGTTACAGCCTACTCCACGCTGACGAGTGCCAACAGCGCGAAACACATTCGTGGATGGCTTTTCTTGATTTATCAAGAAATTGGGTTGGCCAAATATCACGGAGCAACCTAAATAAACGTTTAGTTTATTTTTGCTCCACTAGATGGTGCTCTGCCATCTAAAAAGCACATGTGCTCGTGGTCAGGAGATGCCTTCTTTATTTTTAATATTTCTAGGTGTTTGGAACTTTTGTATCTCTGAATTGGGTCACATTACCTTGTAACTGTTACAATTCCTCCAAATTGTACCATATTATCATCATTTGGTGTACTAAGTCATTGTTGTGTTGGTATACCAGGCTCAAGAACCCTAGCAGCAGCTGAACTCAATTGACGACCCTCTCTTGTTATTTTTTTTTAAAATGGCCTCCACACAATCTCAGAGAAAAAAAAAAGCAGCAAAAAAACTATTTATATATTGTACAAGATTGTGTATGCCTCGTCTTTTCTCTCTTTGTTTGTTGTCAAAATGTAACACTTTTTTTTTTTGCTCTTCATACATACAAACACAAGGTAAATAATAACACAGTGTTGTTACCGAAAGGCCACACAATATTTATGTATTTGGTACCTTGTAGTTCTAATCTATAATCCAAATTGTACCTTATCATTTGGATGTGGTACCTTATGTTTCTAATCTACTAGCCGAATGACCCGGGCAATGCCCGTGTTTTACCCGATTGAATGTTTTGATTCAAATACTATTTGTTACAATTATAAATTGGCGCCTTAAATAAATGCATATGTTAGTTAATAACTATAGCCTATGTGCTTTATCTGTCTATGTACTGTTGGCTTCCATAGGCGTCTCATACTGGGAAAAGGAAAGAGAGGATTCCATTTAGTTATTATCTAATATATGCATTTATTTAAGGAGCAACCCGCTCCAACACAATAGTTACAAAAACGAAAAAGCGAGTGGGGGGGGCAAAGGTGGCGTGATCGTAGCCAACCAATAGGAGAGCGCCATTCCAAAAAAAAGCAAACAGTGACAGAGCATGACGCTCGTAACTGTATTTAGAATATTCCAAATTGTATCTTCATACAGTAGAACCTCTGTGAGAAGACACTACCACTAGAGGACTCCTCTCTACAATGGGCAGTTTTCCATCATCAAAATGACAAAACCTCTTAGCTGCTGTTAGAGAATAACTTTCTCTAAAGAACACTTTGCCTCTGCAATTAGGTATTGTTCTCCTTTAGAGAGAGGTAGTTCTACTGTACTGATGTTAGACCATTACATCTTTAATTCAACACTCCAAGGTTCTTGCTGTTGGTGGTAGGACTTATGGGGATGCTTTTACTCTAAAGTGCGCCACATTGTCTACACATATACACTCATGGGTAAAACTTGAAGGAAGTGAAAAGTCTTTGATGTCGCCTATCGTCTATTTTTTTTTAAAAGGAGACGGGCAATTTTGTTCACACTTGGTTATCTCGTGTGTCTTCAATAAAGGTCACTGTAATATCTTTCAGAGTTATTGTCTGAATCCCCATATACATGCTGAAAGGTACAACTTCCTTAAGTTTTGTCCATGAGTGTAGTTATCTCGTATGTCTTCAATAAAGGTCACTGTAATATCTTTCAGAGTTATTGTCTGAATTCCAATATACATGCTAAAAGGTACAACTTCCTCAAGTTTTGTCCATGAGTGTAGTTATCTCGTGTGTCTTCAATAAAGGTCACTGTAATATCTTTCAGAGTTATTGTCTGAATCCCAATATACATGCTGAAAGATATAAATTCCTTAAGTTTTGTCCATGAGTGTAGTTATCTCGTGTGTCTTCAATAAAGGTCACTGTAATATCTTTCAGAGTTATTGTCTGAATCCCAATATACATGCTAAAAGGTACAACTTCCTTAAGTTTTGTCCATGAGTATAGTTATCTCGTGTGTCTTCAATAAAGGTCACTGTAATATCTTTCAGAGTTACTGTCTGAATCCCGATATACATGCTAGAAGGTACAACTTCCTTAAGTTTTGTCCATGAGTGTAGTTATCTCGTGTGTCTTCAATGAAGATCACTGTTATATCTTTCAGAGTTATTGTCTGAATCCCAATATACATGGTAGAAGGTACAACTTCCTTAAGTTTTGTCCATGAGTGTAGTTATCTCGTGTGTCTTCAATAAAGGTCACTGTAATATCTTTCAGAGTTATTGTCTGAATCCCAATATACATGGTAAAAGGTACAACTTCCTTAAGTTTTGTCCATGAGTGTAGTTATCTCGTGTGTCTTCAATAAAGGTCACTGTAATATCTTTCAGAGTTATTGTCTGAATCCCAATATACATGGTAAAAGGTACAACTTCCTTAAGTTTTGTCCATGAGTGTAGTTATCTCGTATGTCTTCAATAAAGGTCACTGTAATATCTTTCAGAGTTATTGTCTGAATCCCAATATACATGGTAAAAGGTACAACTTCCTTAAGTTTTGTCCATGAGTGTAGTTATCTCGTATGTCTTCAATAAAGATCACTGTGATATCTTTCAGAGTTATTGTCTGAATCCCAATATACATGGTAAAAGGTACAACTTCCTTAAGTTTTGTCCATGAGTGTAGTTATCTCGTGTGTCTTCAATAAAGGTCACTGTAATATCTTTCAGAGTTTATTGTCTGAATCCCAATATACATGGTAAAAGGTACAACTTCCTTAAGTTTTGTCCATGAGTGCGGTTATCTCGTATGTCTTCAATAAAGGTCACTGTAATATCTTTCAGAGTTATTGTCTGAATCCCAATATACATGGTAAAAGGTACAACTTCCTTAAGTTTTGTCCATGAGTGCGGTTATCTCGTATGTCTTCAATAAAGGTCACTGTAATATCTTTCAGAGTTATTGTCTGAATCCCAATATACATGGTAAAAGGTACAACTTCCTTAAGTTTTGTCCATGAGTGCGGTTATCTCGTATGTCTTCAATAAAGGTCACTGTAATATCTTTCAGAGTTATTGTCTGAATCCCAATATACATGGTAGAAGGTACAACTTCCTTAAGTTTTGTCCATGAGTGTAGTTATCTCGTGTGTCTTCAATAAAGGTCACTGTAATATCTTTCAGAGTTATTGTCTGAATCCCAATATACATGGTAAAAGGTACAACTTCCTTAAGTTTTGTCCATGAGTGTAGTTATCTCGTATGTCTTCAATAAAGGTCATTGTAATATCTTTCAGAGTTATTGTCTCAATCCCGATATACATGCTAGAAGGTACAACTTCCTTAAGTTTTGTCCATGAGTGTAGTTATCTCGTATGTCTTCAATAAAGGTCACTGTAATATCTTTCAGAGTTATTGTCTGAATCCCAATATACATGGTAAAAGGTACAACTTCCTTAAGTTTTGTCCATGAGTGTAGTTATCTCGTATGTCTTCAATAAAGGTCATTGTAATATCTTTCAGAGTTATTGTCTCAATCCCGATATACATGCTAGAAGGTACAACTTCCTTAAGTTTTGTCCATGAGTGTAGTTATCTCGTATGTCTTCAATAAAGGTCACTGTAATATCTTTCAGAGTTATTGTCTGAATCCCGATATACATGCTAGAAGGTACAACTTCCTTAAGTTTTGTCCATGAGTGTAGTTATCTCGTATGTCTTCAATAAAGGTCACTGTAATATCTTTCAGAGTTATTGTCTGAATCCCAATATACATGGCTAAAAGGTACAACTTCCTTAAGTTTTGTCCATGAGTGTAGTTATCTCGTATGTCTTCAATAAAGGTCACTGTAATATCTTCAGAGTTATTGTCTGAATCCCAATATACATGGCTAAAAGGTACAACTTCCTTAAGTTTTGTCCATGAGTGTAGTTATCTCGTATGTCTTCAATAAAGGTCACTGTAATATCTTTCAGAGTTATTGTCTGAATCCCAATATACATGGTAAAAGGTACAACTTCCTTAAGTTTTGTCCATGAGTGTAGTTATCTCGTATGTCTTCAATAAAGGTCACTGTAATATCTTTCAGAGTTATTGTCTGAATCCCAATATACATGGCTAAAAGGTACAACTTCCTTAAGTTTTGTCCATGAGTGTAGTTATCTCGTATGTCTTCAATAAAGGTCACTGTAATATCTTTCAGAGTTATTGTCTGAATCCCAATATACATGGTAAAAGGTACAACTTCCTTAAGTTTTGTCCATGAGTGTAGTTATCTCGTATGTCTTCAATAAAGGTCACTGTAATATCTTTCAGAGTTATTGTCTGAATCCCAATATACATGGTAAAAGGTACAACTTCCTTAAGTTTTGTCCATGAGTGTAGTTATCTCGTATGTCTTCAATAAAGGTCACTGTAATATCTTTCAGAGTTATTGTCTGAATCCCAATATACATGGTAAAAGGTACAACTTCCTTAAGTTTTGTCCATGAGTGTAGTTATCTCGTATGTCTTCAATAAAGGTCACTGTAATATCTTTCAGAGTTATTGTCTGAATCCCAATATACATGGTAAAAGGTACAACTTCCTTAAGTTTTGTCCATGAGTGTAGTTATCTCGTGTGTCTTCAATAAAGGTCACTGTAATATCTTTCAGAGTTATTGTCTGAATCCCAATATACATGCTGAAAGATATAAATTCCTAACAGCGTTACATTATTTATTTTCGTACTCTGTAGAAGAGCAGTCCCCGAAAGCTTGAGATTGTAATAAAAATGAAACTCATTTCTCAAAACCCGTTTCCTTAACTAACAACTTCCTCCTTATGTTTTGTCCATGAGTGTAGTAAGCACATAGATATTTTACAAGTGTGCCCTGTTTGTTTATTTGCACTTACTAGTAGGAATTGAATTTTTCAAAAATAGGGGACCACATTGAAGCAGTTTTTTTTTTTTCAGGAAAAAAATTTACCCGATGTGAGAGATTCATTCCCTATTTGTTGCTATAAAAAATTTGAGGGCTTATACCATTTCTCTACCAACCCCCTTACTGTCATGTGGTGGGTAGACAACCAATGACAGCAGCTCACCTATCATGGAGACTCATGAGCAGTGGGACTTCATTACAACAACCACCTTTATATCAGCAACCTTGTTATAACATCCTCTAAGGTCCCAGGTGATAGTTAGGTTTAACTTGTATCCACATCCAATACCAATTTTTGTTATTAACCCTCTCTCAAAGGAGATCTTTTTTTTTTTTTTGCTTATCCCTAGTACACGTGGTACAGGCCATGATAATCATGGTGGGTAGTTAGCGACTGCTTTTACTCTAAGCGCACCACATGTCTACACATGTGAAAAGCAGTTCGACTTTGCACTTACAAATGCCAGAGCCCCGTTTGGTTACTTGCACTCGCTGGTGAGGTTGGACTTTTGCAAGAATTGGGGGCCATTGGAGCATTTTTTTTTTTTTTTTTAACAGAAAAAAGTGTCCAATGCGGGAATCGAACCCGGGTCCTAGTGGTCGAAAACCAAACGGTTTAACCAGCCTTCCACCGACCCCCACAAAGGAGATCTTAATATCTTCAAATAATGTTGTTGTTTCTTATCTCCTTGTGTAAAGATTACACAAATTCCATGAGTTCATGATCTTCAAATAATTCATTTATCGTGCTGTGATATTTTTTCTCATTCAGCACTTTTGTCTGAAGATGGTAACAATGCTGTTACTGAAACGTCACAGTATGTTTTAAATCCCATTGTATAGTTATACAAGGTCATGGAGAGACTGAAAGTTAGTCCAGAAGTCTCCATGATGGGTGAGCTGCTATTGTTGGTTGGCTATTCAGGGAGCATCACATGACAGTCAGACTTTGCCCTTCTTACTGTAACTTCCTCCAATGGTGAGCCAACAGTTTGTTGTTGTCCTCACACCACAAATTCTTTGTTTGGGTTACCAGATAACTCTGTTTAAATTGTGATATGCTATAAAAAAATATCATTTTTTTTGCTTATCCCTAGTACATGTGGTACAGGCCATGATAATCATGGTGGGTAGTTAGCGACTGCTTTTACTCTGTCAGCGCACCACATGTGTAAAGCAGTTCAACTTTGCACTTACAAATGTGCCAGAACCCAGTTTGGTTACTTGCACTCGCTGGCGGAGTTTGACTTTTGCAAGAATCGGGGGCCATTGGAGCATTTTTTTTTTTTTTATTTTAACAAAAAAAAAAGTGTCCAATGCGGGAATCGAACCCGGGTCGTAGTGGTCGAAAACCAAACGGTTTTAACCAGCCTTCCACCGACCCCCTAAAATATCTTTTTAAAACTTCCAAATAGAAGTTGATGGCACAAGCCATCAGCAACTTTAAGTTGCATAATCAAGAGATGCCTTTATAAAAATTGTTTATCAGGTTTTTTTTTATATATATATATATATATTGTTCTAAATTGAACTTTTTAAAAATCTCTGAATTCTCTACCATCTGGTCTTGACTTCTTTAATTCTTGGATTTTACAACCCTCTTGGACTCAATGTAGTCCTTACTGTTTTTTTTTTAATTATTATCCCATTGTATACACAAGGTAATAAGACCAAATAAATAAATAGTGTGTGATGTTTCGGTAACAGCGTTGTTACCATTTTCAAACAAAAGTGCTGAATGAGAAAAATATCACATTTTAAATCCCATTATATAGTTATATAAGGTCATGGAGAGAGTTAGTCCACAAGTTTCCATGATGGGAGAGCTGCTGTCGTTGGTTGGCTATGACAGTCAGACTTTGCCCCTCTTACTGTAACTTCCTCTAGTGATGACTGACTCATTATGGGAGATACACCTACTTTCATCTCACCCTAACATTTTAAAAGACACACACCAACAAGTACTCCCTCACCTCTCAGAAAGGCCCATTTATTCCCCACAGAGTTACTATGTATGTGGTTCACTTTGTCATTTACAGCCAGCCTCAGTGAGACCTTTTATGATCCTTTACATTGGACTAACATATACACTCATGGACAAGACTTAAGGAAGTAGAAAGTCTTCAATATTGCCAATTTATTTTGGAGATAAAGGCAATTTTGTTCACACTTAGTTGTGTGTCTTCGATAAAGGTCACTGTAATATCTTTCAGAGTATACATGCTGAGTTTTGTCAATGAGTGTATTTTATGTTTGGGGGGGATTCATTAATATAAAGTCACTGTGAAAGTTGGGTCCCATTAATTATTATTAGTAACAAATTATTATTTTCTATGCTATTTTTTTTCTTGTAAAGGAAATGAGTTTGAGATATTTGTTTACTATATGGACAAATATTCTCTACTTTGATCTATTAGTGACCACTCACAGCTCCAGGAGCTTCTAGCCAGCTTATTGGAAGTCTTGCTCTCTCATCCTTTTAACATATTTTCCAATCCATTTTCTCTCATTAGGTGTCAAAAATTGGTCATTATGTAGAATAGAAATTTTGGCCATATACAGTAGAACCTCCATGAGAAGCCACTCACTCTAGGGACACCTCTATAAAGGACAGTGTCAATTACCAAAATTATAATTTTGTTACTATATAGCAACTCTTGGGTAAGAGGAACACCTCTTTCTAAAAGACACACTCTGCATTTAGGCTTCCTTTACAGATAGGTTCTACTGTATATGGTTTTCTCAGTCGTTCTTATGCAAAAGTTGTTTTTCTATTGCCTTCTTAGAAACTCCCTGTTAGAGGACACCTCTCCCTAAAGGACACTTTGGCTCTACAATTAGGTGTCCTTTACAGGGAGGTTCTACTGTATATAGATTCCGTAGCAGTTCTTGATACCAAAGTGGTTTGCCATTGCACTCTTGGCCAAATATATTTGGTTCCTTCACTTTTTGGGCAATTTCTCCCCACAAGAAGTGCCTACCCTGGAGATATACTTGCTCTGGGAGGAACAAATCCATTCATGGACAAAACTTGAGGAAGTTGTTGATGCGCCAGTCATCTTTTTTTGTAGATAGAGGCAATTTTGTTCCCACTTATGTTGTGTCTTCAATAAAGGTCAGTATGTATCAAATATCTATCTTCAGTTATTGTCTGAATACATGCTAAAAGGTAAAAATTTTGTAAAAGGTAAAGTTTTGTCCATGAATGTAGAATGTGTTTCTATGCAAATTTGCTAATTGGGAATCAAAGTAGAAAGTATGATATAGGGGTCCAATCATGTAGTTGTTATCTTGTATGTTATACTCCTGTTGAAATGTAACTTGTGCTATCATTCACTATTTGAGTAATTACTCTCAAGTTATATATAGATTGTATTTCAATGTTGTAGCTACAACCTTTATCGTGACTAGGTACAATTCTATGAACCTAAGAAATATTTTTTTATATTTATGGCTAAATACATGAGACACCGGGGATTCAGAGGTGCTGCGCTAGCCAAATTCCATTGAAGTATTTGTAACAATTTATCACAAACACTCCCAAGAATGATGTGTCTAAGGTTAACCATAAAACACTGTAGGGGGTTCAGAGATGCACTAGCCAAATCCCATTGAAGTATTTGTAATGACAAAACATGTGGAGTTTCAGAGATGCACTAGCCAAATTCTATTGAAGTATTTGTAACAACTTATCACAAACACTCCCAAGAATGATGTGTCTAAGGTTAACCATAAAAGACTGTAGGGGGTTCAGAGATGCACTAGCCAAATCCCATTGAAGTATTTGTAACCACAAAACATGTGGAGTTTCAGAGATACGCTAGCCAAATTCTATTGAAGTATTTGTAACAACTTATCACAAACACTCCCAGGAATGATGTGTCTAAGGTTAACCATAAAACACTGTAGGGGGTTCAGAGATGCACTAGCCAAATCCCATTGAAGTATTTTAACCACAAAATGTGTGGAGTTTCAGGTGCGCTAGTCAAATTCTATTGAAGTATTTGTAACCACTTATCACAAACACTCCCAAGAAAGACAATGTTGTGTCTAAGGTTAACCATAAAACACTGGTAGGGGGTTCAGATATGCGCTAGCAAAATTCTATTGAAGTATTTGTAATCACTTATCACAAACACTCCCAATAAAGACAATGTTTGTGTCTAAGGTTAACCATAAAACACTGTAAGGGGGTTCAGAGGTGCGCTAGCCAAACATTTATTGGTGACCGGAAACACACCTCAGCTGACAAACCAACATTGGTCAGCTCTTCTGCTTAAGTTTTTTTTTTTTCTAAAGGTTGGTGAGACAACTGCTTTTTCTTTTTTAAAAAATAATAAACACAAAATATTGAGAAATCATTAAAACAAAGGGCTTTTTTTTTTTTACTTTTTTTTTTAGAAAATCATTTTTAAATATATATATATATATATGGGTTAACTGCCTTTTCCAAAAAAAAAAATTAATAATGGAGGGGAGAGGTTGGAAAGGGAGGGGGGGGGAGGGGCTTGGCAGTACCCAATCAGCATCACAGTGGGAGGGGCTAATGCTGCTGAGAAAATTTTCCCTACACCAACAATACAAAAAAAAAAAAATGGTGCAAGAATCATTTTATATATATATTTATAAGCAATTTGAGAATGGGCTATTTAGTTTAGAGTTTTAAATATGGATATTGGCATTATACTTTGGTCTATGAAAAAAGCTATAAGCATGAATGGTTTCAAAAAGGAATTTTTTGTTACTCAATTTGAGTTATAAGTTGTGTATGATAATTTATGTACTTTTTTTCTCATATATATATATAAAAACCAGAAGAAATCTTCTCTCTATTGATTTTTTTTTTCTTAAAAAAAAAAAAAAATCACATTCATAGAACAATATAGTAAACACTCATTTTTCTTTTAAAAATTTCATAATTGATGATATTTAAAAAAAATTATTAGAATAGAACAAGATATGATTATATATATATAAATATATAATAAAAAGCAAATCATCTATCAAATTTAAAAACAGGTGGGAGGATTTCATATTTTTGTATAGAAAAATCAATTTTTTTTTAACAGAATTAAAAGAAACAAAGGGTAAAATGCAAGCTCTCATTGAGAAAAAAATAAAAAATTAGTCAAAAAGATTTATTATAATATTCATAGAAAAAGGCTCAATTTTTTTTTTCATGGTCAAAAACTTTATTTTTTCATTGAAAGTTTTTAAATTGAATACTAAAATAATCATAGAAAAAAAAAGCATTAATTCTGTATGAGGTGAATTTTTGATAATAAATATTTTTTCAACATTTCATTTATAACCAACCCTTTGTTCCTTCATTCTTTTTATAGTGTAATAACACGAGACAAAAAAAAATCCTCCATATAAAGAAATTTATAATGATAGGCTAAAAAGATAAAACTTTTCACCCTGATAGAATTCATTTTCTGCATAGGCACATTCTAGGAGTTAGAGAGAGAGAGAATGGGTTGAAAGACTCTTATTTGGGAACACATTGTGTAAGCCTCATCCAAGTTGAACACATCAAAAATAAAAAGACAAAATTGAAAACAAAAAAATATATATATGCAGATGGTTCATTCAATGATACTTAAATAGGTGATATTTTTTAAATCTAAAAAATATGTTCGTATATAAATTGTGAAAGCCAAAAAAAAATCCTATTATTAATGTGTGGTAAAAATTTTGTTGATTTTTTGGAATAACTATACTATTAAAAAAAATTGTGTGTAGTCTTGTTTTATATAGTTGAGAGTGGTTTTCTCTAGCTAAGTTTTTTTTAGATATGGGGAGTTATTATAATAAGGCTAATATTAGAAGAGATAATGAAAGATGATAAGTAAGAAATTTCCTATTTGTTGAAGATATTTTGTGGCAAGAGTGAACAATATGCATATCACCTTTTTTTTCAATGTTCCAAGAGATAGAAAATAAAAATTGAATGTGGAAAATTGAATATTACCTATTTGAAAAAAAAAAAAAAAGGCGAAACTGAAAAGAGGAAAAATGCTTTGTACTCCCATTCTAGCTTACCATAACCAGTTCAAGGTCAGCCATTTGAAAAGAAAATGATTTATAAGAAAATAATGATACTAAAAAATTTTGATACCATCATAAATTGATACCTTTTTTTTTTGTTGGGTGGGAAGCAAGAATTTGAAATAAAGGAAAAAAAAATGTTTACTGAAATTTGCTTGAAATTAAAATTTGAGCAAATTTTGGAATGAACAAGTTATGCTGAAAAAAAAAAAAGTAGGAAACAATTCGGAAAAACAAAGGAAGAATTTCAAAACTAGGAATAAAAAAAAATTTGGAAATATATGAAAAAAAAAAATCAAGAGTCCTGCATAGTTTTATTTTAATGGATGATTAAAGCCTTTCTCTTTTTTTAGTCAAAGAAGAAAAAAAAAAGGCCATTTGTATATTTTGTACCTAAAATGAATTTGTAGGCTAAAAAGTGGGTGATGCTCATTGAGAGATTAAAAAAATATTTTTAAATATTTGTTATATATTAAAAAAATGATTTTTTTTTTTTGCTATATAAAAACAAGAAGGCATTCGTGTGGGATGTGATGGTGCTTTTTTTTAAAAATTGATTTTAGAAAAGGTTTGGGTCGTTTTTTTTTGCTAGTCAAAACAAAATAAAAATAATAATAAAAAAAAAAGAAACCAAAATGTCAAAGTCGTAACAATCACATTCAAGTCCTTTTTTTTTTCCAATGAGCAATTTGGCAAAAGAAATTCAAGTTAGGTGGAGAAAAAAAAATTAACTAAAAACTAATTTAAAATTACTAATTACTACCAAAAAGAAATAAAAAAGAGAACCAAAAACATTGAAAACCAAGCTGTAAAATAGATTTACATTTTTTTTTCGCTCTACTGGCACAAAAAAAAAACTCTTGTAAACTTATTATTCATTCAATATTTTAAAAACACTTCGTTTACCTGTATATTTTCTTTATCAAACATGCCAAAAAATTTTTGGGAAACAAACAAAACACTTTTTAAAAGTTTGAGATAAAAAAAAAAAAAATTAGGAAGTAGAGGAGAGGGGTTGGTGAAAAGGGGGGAAGGCATAATAGCAAATTTTATTGCAATCAATTTTTTAAAATGATAATAAAAAAAAAAAAAAGAAAAAGCAACTGCCATTATATGTGACCAAAAAAAAAAAAGCAAATAATCACAGTATTTACTATGGCAATGCGGTGATATTTGGGGATAGAAACAAAAAAATTACAAATATATATATTTTTTTCAAATCATGCAAAAAAATATATAGTATGAGATTGTAAGCAAATGTAGGTGGAAAGCTATGTAAAATTGAAAAAAAAAAAAATCAAGCATTTCTTAATAATGGAAGACAGGGTGGAGGGATAATAAAAGTTAAAAAAAAAAAAAATTAATTCCATCACAGTTTTCATCTTTGCTAAACTTTTTTTTCCGCTTTAGAAAGTTTTTTTTTTTTCGAAAAATGAAATTATCAAAGATGCACAAAAAAAAGGGGGGGGGGTGGAAGGAGAGAAAAAAATGTTATTTACTAAAGTCTATATAAATATTACAATGTTAAAAACATTTTTTCTTTCAAATAATTTTTTTAAAAATATGTTATGATGGCTTTAAAATTATTTTATCAAGAAAATAAAACTTTTTTTTCTAAATGATGGGGCCATGGGTAGAAATGTCTTTTTTTTTATGTGTGTGTGTATTTGCATTAAAAAAACTCATCATTATGTATCATATGTTTTGTGTAATAATAATGGGAAAAATAAATACTAAAAAAAAAAAAGGAAAATTTACAGTGAGCATTTTAAGCCAACTATATATATAATATATATACATTATATATTTCCCTAATATATGCTTTATTTTAAATGAAAAGATATTTAAAAGAAGAGGGGGAAAAATACCAAAAGATTATGCCAATATTTCAATGAATTTTGAAAAATAGAATTTGACCAATGATTTATTTTTAGATACAAAAAAAAAAAAAGAAATGGCAGCTTTTTCTAGCACCCAGAAACAAACAAAAAATATATATATAATTTTTAAAATTAATGATAAAAAGATTTATTTAGATATGCCAATGAAATAATAGTGGTAATGCTTTTGAAAGAAAGAAAAAAAAAAAGAATACTTAATAAATAAAATTAGGCTTATTTAAACAGTATATTTATAGTCACAAAAAATCTCTAAAAAAAATCTATAATTGCAACAATAAACAGTAAAAAATAAATATTTTTTTAATAAAAGGTTTAATATATTAATTTTTTTTTCTTATTAAAAAAAACATATTTCCTTCTTTAAAAAAAAAAATCCATAAAATATATATTTTTCATACATATATCTAACAGCTGATATTAGCAAAAAAAAAAACTGATATTGGCAAATAATAATAATAAAAGGAACCTTTTCAAATATTTAAAAAAAAAATCATGTGTGATATTTAATATATATTTTTTCAAATTTAACAAAAACTCTATATTCTGACAAAAAAAAAAAAAGGTTGGGATAATAAAAAGTTTGAGTGTTTAATGTTCGTCTTTTAATATAGAAAATATAACTTAAATAATGAATATACAGTATATGTGTGTGAAAAAAAATCTGTTTTAAATTTTTAATAGGTATTTATATTATATATATATTTTTAAATATACTATTTTTTTTTTTATATTCTTATAAATTTTCAGGGATATATTTGCTTCCATGTATAGGAAAAAAAAAAAAACATTTGATTGAAGAAATGAATTACTAATAGATATATATATATATATAAGCATATTTTGATACACCCTCCCATATATTTATGTGTGAAATATTATTCCATTTACAAAGAAAATAATTTTTTTTCTATAATATTAATGCATTTATATATATAATGTATAAAAAAAAAATTCAAAAGATGTAAATTTTTAAAATATATATATATATATCTATATACCCCTATAAAAAAAATTCGATATTGCAGCAACCCACAGTCAAATGGTCAAACATACTTTTACCCTTCATAGAATTTATTATTATTATTTTTTTTTTTTACATATGAATATAATATGGCCATGAAAAAAAAACTTTTTACCAATATTAATATTTTCATTATATATTAAAAAATACTCCCAGAGAACTTTTCACCACAAAATATTAATTATTATATAAAAAAAAAAAAACACTCTAAATATATATATGCAACTTTTTTTGTTTATATATTAGATTATTGTCTCACTTTTTTTTTTCCCAAAAACTTTCAATAACTCGAGTATTATTTCTCATCATCATTATTAATTTATATATCTCAACAATATAACAAATAGTTTTTTTTTTCTTCAAAAAAAGCTTTTTTTTTTCTATGCGTGTGTGGAAAATATTTAAAAAATGTTAGAAAAGGTATGAGAGAGTATAAGAAATGGTCATTTTTTTCATGGCCACTTTTTTTTCCCTATTATTTCATTTAAAAAAAAAGATATATATGTATATATACTAGTTTTTTAAAAAAAAAAGTTATTTAGTAAACATAATCATCATTTTAAAAGAAATTTATAAGAGCTATTCATCTTTAAAAAAAAAAAGGATTGTTATATATTATCATGATTATAAGTGTAAATAAAAACACAAAAGATTATTATATCTCATCTATAAAGTCAAAAAAAAAAAATAATTGAGAAAAAAAGAAGAAGAAAAGAAATAGGATAAAAAAAAAAAAGATGTGTAGAGAAGAAGAAAGAAGGAAGAAAAAAAATAATAATGGGTGAAGTGTGGGTAAGGTGTTAGTTGTCCAAAATACCAACCCTATCCAAATTGTAGAAAAGGCAAGGAAAAAAAAAAAGGACACAATAATAATAAAAAAAAAACTTAATACCATGATTAGCGATTTATTATTGTTTATGAGGGGGAGGGAGGGGGGGGTTATTTGAAGGGCAAAAATAAAACACAAGGATGGGGTAAATGGAGGGTTGAATGGGATAGAAACTGGGATAATGGAAAGGTATGGTCTCTCAATATATCATCTTTCAATCATTCTAATAATGAGGGGAGGGGGAATATATATAAAAAAAAAAGGCATCTTCATTATATTAAAGGGAAGATTATATATATATAAATATCTAAGAGAGAAAAAGCGATAAATAATATTCTTTGACATGCTCATTATATAGTTTTGAATTTTTTTTTTTTGCAATAACAACAAACATTTTTTTTTTTGCTTCATAGTGAAAAAAAAAAAAAAAAGAGGGTGGGGGGGGGGGATGTGGAGCAAAAATTGGAAAAAAAAAAAAAGCCAAAGGGCATTTAACAGAGTGTTATTTGTATGTGTGTGGGGCGGAAGAGGAGATATAAAAGGATGAAAGTTTGTTTTGAAGGGGTTGTTTGGGGTAATAATAAAGAAGAGCATACATTATTTTATCCAAAAGAAAACCAGGAAGAAGCAGCAGTAGCAGACTAGTAGGTGGCGGTTTTATAATCAAGCTTGAGGCAATAATGACTAGGTAAAAAAAAACAAAAACCTCCTCCAAATTGACCCATATGTTAAGTTTGTTGTCTGCTTTGCTCTTTTTTTTTTTCTTTTCCCCCTCTCAAAAAATGGGACAGTTTAGAATCTATCCGAAATGTCTTGAGAATTTTGTATGGAGAGAGAGAGAGAGGATATAGAAAAAGAAGGAGTAGAAATATTTATAAAAGCTCAACATATACTTGCAAAAAAAAAAAAAGATGAAATGTGTCAAAAAAATTTTTTTTTCCTCTCTCATAAAAAAAAACTTTTTTTTTTTCAAAGTATCACATGTCAATTTGCATAACTTATACAAAGAGTTTAGTTGTTTTTTTTTTAAAGAATGTTTTATGCGTGCTAAGGTATGTGTATGTGCAATGTGCAAAAAAAAAATGTTTTCTTTAGAAAATAACTAATTTAAAAGAACGAAATCTTAGCACATAATGCATGTAGAAATGCCTAGAAATTCTAGGTGTATAGATGAGAAAAGAAAGGAAGTGACAAATTTTTTTTTAGGGGATAAAGGTTAAAAAAAATGGGAATTATGGAGGGGTTTGCCCAAAAAAAAAAAAAAAAAAGGAGGGGGTTTACCTAGAAGAAATTTTATATACTAGTATATACTCTCTAAATAAATAAAAAAATAAAAGAAAGTTAATAATAATAGCAAAGGAATTTTTTTAAGCATATAAAGGAATAGACAAATAATAATAAAAAATATTAAAGTTTAAAAAAAAAAAAGCCATAATAGAATTAAAGCAACAAAAAAAAACAATAACAACAAATAAAAATCACTCTAAGAGAAAAGCCAAAGAGAGAAAAAAATAATAATAATAAAAAAAGGAGTTTAGAAGATAAAGGAAAGAAAAGAAAGAGTGTGTGTAAGAAGGGAGGATTTGAATTTTAAAAAAGTAATCGTCATACAAGAATTGGTTTTAAAGAAGTTCTTAATGTGGTGTGTGTATTGCATAGATTTGATTTATCATTTTTTGAATAGTGAAGCAATGGTTTTGTTTGTTTTTTTTCTGAAAGTTAACAGATGCATGGTGTGGTAAGGAATGGGGAGAAGGGGTGAGAGTGGGGGAGGGAAGGGGGGAATTTACGATCAAAAAAGATAAAGAGTAGAGGTGAGTGCCCAGACACACAACGGATGATGCATACACCAATAAGGAATCATCCTCCTGGAATAATCATGGCTAAGGATGGAAGTGATGGCGCGAGAGACACACAGAGTAGAGGTGGTGGGAGTGCTCTCAGAACACTATAAAGAACACCTTTGAAGAAGAACAACAACAAAAAAAAAAAACCAAAGAGAGAAAAAGAAGAGGAATAATGAGATAACACTCACCTTGCCAACCCTCTTGTCATCAATGAATGGGTTTTAAAAAAAATAATCAAAGAAGAACATGCAGCATGCGTACACAGACAAGAGAAAACTGTGGAGGATGGGCAGGCAAAGCATGTGAGAGGGGTGTGTTGGGGGGTTGTTTTTTTTTTTATACATCTGGGCTAAGAGAGTAGTTAAGGAGAGAGATAGAGAGAGAGAGAGATAGAGAGATAGAAGTGCACACACGCAGCGGTCCATTAATAAAAACGGCAGAGCTAGCGTAGGACCCGCATGTTGTTTTGCCGGCGCTTCATCTCCTCATTGTTGATCATCTGTTCAATGAGGCCCCTGGCGCTGTTGACAGAGGTGCAGTTGCCAGTGATGGAGACGATGCGGTTGCGGGTGCCAGGAGCAAACGTGCCCTTCTTGGATATCTGTATGCTGGCGCCGCTGTAGTTCTGGATGTCCACCAGGGATTTGCCCCCTGGTCCCAGGATAGCACCCACGATGTTCTCCCCCACCTCTATGTCCAACTTCACCAGGTCCCCCGACCCCAGCATGGAGTCACTCAGGGAGGGGCTCTTGCACATGGGGGGCACCCCCGCCGGCATTGAAGTTGGTGCCCAGCCCGAAGGAGTTGTTGTTGATGGGAGGTAGGGAGGCATCTCCGGGAGAACCTAAGGCAGATGAGTTTTGAGGAAAGGGCTCGAACATGGAGCCGTCCGCAGCCATGGTGAACCTGTCTCCAGCAGACCGGGTAGCGGCTGCAGCAGCTGAGGGAGAGTTGAAACCTAGGCTTAGATTTGACATGCCGTTGCCTAGACTGCCAATGGGTCCAAACATGCTGGAGTTGGGCATAGTGGGGCCACCAGAGTTCGGGCCTTCCAAGCCGGGCATGCCTGTAGCGGGGGGAACTGGCTGGGCAGAGTCCCTGGCCGCCTGCATTCCCTCCAGTGGCAGCAGCGGCATTAGGGAGCCCCATACCCATCATTGGGGGTCCATTGATGCTGTTGAGCAGGTTGATTGCCAACCCCAGTACGCCATAGTTGGCGAGGGTGTTCATGGCTGCAGCAATTTCTGAGGTGGCTTGCTCCGAGAAGCCATTCCCTCTCAGCATCATCTTGATGCTCTCAATGACCTGACTGGTGTTGGAGGGGGGCATGTTGGCTGCCGAGCCACTGGTGAAGGGCATGATGCCAGTGGCTGTGGCGGCAATAGCCGGCGTGGCTCCGCCCTGGGGGCTGCTAAAACTGTTGGTCACCGAGGGGCTCAGGCTGTTCAAGCTGCCGTTGGAGCTGTAACTAGGGTTACTGTTGTTCAGGCCAGTGGCGCTGTTGGGGCCAGAGTTGGCGAAGGGGGAGCCAGTGGGGTTGAAGTTGGCCACAGGGCCGGTGACATCGGCATAGCTGACGTTCAGACAGGTCCCGCTGTTTGCATCCTCCACAATCTTGGCCAGGATCATGGTGCAGGCCGCCTTGTTGCTCTCCATCTCCCCGATCACAGTGATGCACCGCTCCGCCAGAGCATGGTCCTTGGACTTCTGAGAAATTTGCACGTAGGCCCCACTTTCTTCTTTGATTTGTTTGATGTAGCTCCCCCCTTTCCCAATGATCATCCCTGCCGTGCTGTTGGGAACCAGGATCTTCACCTGGACACACAATGTTGCCTCAGTCACTCCCAATACACTGCTGACATAAGGATCAATAGATAGTCCCTAACACTTTAGGGCAGGGGGAATCATTAATGGGTATCACACTTTAATTTTTAAAACAATATTTGTAGGCTTTCTAAAAATATATATATTTTTTTAACATTTCTTAAACACATCAATCTGAAATTAGAACACAAAAGTGTAGCATATTTCTAGTAACCAGATACACCACCTTCTTTGTTACAAGGGGGCCCACTAGAGAAGTCTTCCTCAACAGATCTTACACTTAATCAAAAATTATTAATGACCTTGCATACATGGGATAATAATAAAATATATATACAGTAGAACCTCGCAGTATAGGACACCTAATTGCAGGGCCAAAGTGGGCAAGGTGTCCTTTTATCAAAGAGTTGTTAATAGTAAAAATGTAATTTTTCAAATGAAAACTGTCCTTTGTAGAGAGGTGTCCTCTCATGGAGAATTTTCTACTGTTTCTACCACCAGGATTAAAACTAAGAAAGAGTTAAAATTTGTTAGAACAACATTTCCCTAACCAAGATTTTAGGCTGTTATCTCTAACTGTGGTTAAAACAAGATTTAAAACTAAGGACTTTAGAATTATACTATATACACATATGAATAAATGAAAAAGGCATGCCCTGAGCCACCTTCTAATGGCAAAGCACCATCTTTCAAATAATTATCTTAGCTATATAAACCATAATAATTTTAAAACTTTATTCCAGTATATTGGCCAACCCATTTTTATTGATAAAATCAAAAGAAGCCAACCACATATGTGTGTTTCAAGCTGTTGACCTTTGTCATCATGGTGCAGGCATACATATATACATACTATTCAGTAACATAGCTCCATAATAGATGTAGAGATTCTTTAGAAGCTCCTCTTTCATTCTGAATATAAGCAAATAGAAAGTATAAATATAAGTAAAGACAATTGTGGTGCTTTAATCCATTATATAAATAGAAAAGTGAAAGAAATCACACCAAAGAGAAAGAAAGCCTACCTGTCTAGAGAGAACGTACAAGAAAACATCGTAAAAAAAGGATGACTGAAGAAGAAGAAAACCAAGAGAGAGAGCAAAACAAAGTTTGCCCAATCAGGCGCCGGCAGCCAACTGTTTATCAGTGATAGTGTCCAATCAGCAGCTTATGTAACTTGTGCCGCTGGAGGCCGCAGATGTCTTACTATATACCCCAGCCTTGCCAGACATTTACCTTCTTCTAATAAAAACCAAACCTTGGTTCTTTCCTTTATTACTACATTTTACAAACTCTAGAACATAATCCATAAGAGGACACCTCTCTATGAAGAACAGTTTTCATCACCAGTACAGTAGAACCTCCATGAGAGGACACCTCTATACATCAGTACAGAAGAACGACCTCCATGAGAGGACACTCATGCTAGAGAACACCTCTATACAAAGGACAGTTTTTATCACCAAAATTATCATTCTTATTACTAATTAGTAACTCTTTTAGACACCTCTTCCTAAAAAGACACTTTTGCTCTGCATACAGACAGGTTATACTTTATATAGTTTTCTCAGTAAAGTGCTTGATACAGAAGTGGTTTGCCATCTTCTTAGAAACTCTCTGGTTAGAGGACACCTCTCCCTAAAAGGCCATTTTAGTTTTGCAACTAAGTGTTGTCTTTTACAGGGAGGTTCTACTGTACATAGTTGATTAAGATTACAGGAGACGGTAAAATATAAAAATATATATATATAAATAAATGTAAAAGAAATATACGGTAGAACCTCCCTTTAGCAGACACCTCTCCACAAAGGACAGTTTTCATTTGTAAAATTACCATTTTACAATTTAGCAACTCTCTGGTAAGAGGACACCCCTCCCTAAAGGACACTTTGACTCTGCAATTAGGTGTTGTCCTTTACAGGGAGGTTCTACTGTATATAAACTATTTTAAATAATGATTTTTATAACTTACAATTTAAATAACTACCCTGAATTAAAAAAATCATATTAACAAAAAATGCTGTTAATAATAATTTTGATAATCATTTTACATACTTAATTGGGAATCCAATCTGACCAAAAGAAATGAATTTTTAAAATATAAAGTGGAAAAAAAAATATTTAGCAGAAAAAATTCTCCATGTGAACCACTACAAAATGTTATTTTTAATGCCACTTTAAATGAAACCACCAACAAACAATACCAAAATCCAGAATACTTAAAACAATTATCATTAGAAATAATTAATAACATTCCTAAAAATGCAATAACTATCTATACAGATGGTAAGAGAAAAGAGAGTTGGGACACACTGGCAGTGGCTGTCTCATCAAAACCACAAATAAAATTGAAAAAATGAACAGAAGAAATCCAAAGTTTTGTTCAATCTTCAGAACTTATAGCCATCTATGAAGCCCTAAAATCCATCAGAAATACTAATTATCAAGATATCTGGATTCTTACTGATAGTAGAAGTGCCATACAACACTTGAGTCACACAGGGGAACTTAGAGACAAAGTCAGCAGGAACATAATTGATTATCTACAAAAACTCTCAAAAACCTCAAAAATTCACCCTCAATGAATTCCCTCACACGTTAGCAATGAAGCTGCTGATTCGCTAGTGAAAAAAGGCACAAGAGAATTTTGCCACGGAAAAATAAACTTACTTTTTTAAAGAAATAGAGACAGTAGCCAAAACAAAAATAAATAAGAACTGGAGGATCCCACCTAAGCACAGTTGGTACAGTGGAGGAGCTCTGAACTTCAGAAATGGACAGCATCAAACAACACTAGCAAGATTTAGAACAGGCCATCTCAAGCCATTGAAATAGAAAATAACAACAAAATCTACCCCATTTGTGTGTGTGTGTCCAAAATGTAGCTTGGCACCTGCAGCTACAGAAAACATTTTGGCTTGAAATAGATGCACTAAACAGGACCTTTGGGAGAGGCCACTGCTCATCATAAAACAGCTCGAGGAGCATGAACTCATGGAATTTGTGTAATCTTTACACAAGGGGATAAAAACAACAATAACAACAGTGTTGAGTGTAGTTGTACTCAAGCCTTTTTCCATTATTCTTATTCACCACAAAACCAAAGTAGTCAATAAAAAAACGGTCCAACCACAAGGTAGCAACCACTTGGGATAAATATATATATATTTGAAGTTAGGATCAGACAAGACGTAGCCACGCAATAATATTTGAAATGAAGGCGATAAACTATTTACCTACTGTATTGGGCTATCTTTCATATCCATAGTTTTAAAATATTTCCAAGTTGTAACCTGAAGAAGGGCATTCTTGCCTGAAAGCTTGTGTTTTTACCATTAAAGAAAATCATCACGTTTTTATCGCCTTCATTTCATATATATATATATGTCATAGCTGTCGTGATCGAAAGGAAGGGCGCGATTGTTGTGCATGTATGCTTCGAAAAAGAACTTGTTCCACACTCGTGAGCACGCACGCGTGCGCTCGGCAATGTGCTGGCATAGCATTTGCTTGCTTGCGCGCTGGCTCCCACGTTTATTTTGTACAGATTTATAGATGGAAGAATTTGTATTTACATTTTTACATACTAAATATGGCGAAAATAAATTATATCTTATAGGCATTAGGCAAATTATGACATACGAGGTGTGTTCAAAAGGTATCGCGACTTTTGAATTTTCGCGGGTTACGTATATTCGAATTTCGATCTTTTTGTGGCTTTATGTTGGTACTCATGTCTCTCACTTATGCCGACAAGCTCGGCCATTTTGAATGTTCACTTAATTGTTGACAGCTGCTTTGCTTGCAGGTGTTTTGGATTGTCTTCGATTTTTGCCTATTAAAAAAAATGGATCAAAGAACCTGTATCAAATTTTGTGTGAAAAACGAAATTAAGTGCGCGGATGCATTCCGAATGTTGACTGTGGCATATGGAGAAGCTACCTTGGACCGAAGCAACGTTTATCGGTGGTACAAAATGTTCTCAGAAGGCCGAGAAAATGTGAACGACGAAGAGCGTGCCGGACGCCCGAGCACTTCAACAACAGACGAAAAAATTAATGAAGTGGAGAAAATGATATTGGCCAATCGTCGAATCACCGTTAGAGAAGTTGCTGAGGACCTAAACATATCGATTGGCTCGTGCCATTCGATTTTTATCAATGATTTGGGCATGAGACGGGTCGCCGCGAAATTCGTACCAAAATTGCTCAATTGCGACCAAAAACAGCATCGCATGAACATTACTAATGAGATGTTGGACTCTGTCCGCGACGACCCAAATTTGCTCCAGAGGGTCATAACTGGTGACGAAGCGTGGGTTTATGGTTATGATGTGGAAACCAAAGCTCAATCATCTCAATGGAAGCTGCCGCAAGAACCAAGACCGAAAAAAGCGCGCCAAGTTCGGTCGAATGTGAAAGTTTTGCTGACAGTTTTCTTCGATTGCAGGGGCGTGGTGCATCATGAGTTCTTGCAAGGGTAGAACGGTCAATAAGGAATATTACCTGCAAGTTATGCGCAATTTGCGTGAAGCAATCCGCCAGAAACGCCCAGATTTGTGGAAGAACAAAAATTGGCTTTTGCACCACGATAACGCCCCTGCTCACACATCGTTGCTTGTGCGCAACTTTTGGCCAAAAACAACACACTAATGATGCCGCAGCCACCGTATTCCCCAGATCTGGCCCCCTGTGACTTTTTCTTGTTCCCTAAACTGAAGAGGCCCATGAAAGGACGACGTTACGCTACGCTTGACGAGATAAAGACGGCATCGAAGGAGGAGCTGAAAAAGATTTTTAAAAATGATTTTTTGAAGTGCTTCGAAGATTAGAAAAACCGTTGGCACAAGTGTATAATATCTCATGGGGATTACTTTAAAGGGGACAAAATAGGTATTCATGAATAAATAAATAATTTTCGAAAAAACACAAATGTCGCGATACTTTTTGAACACAACTCGTATATATATTTTAGGTTGTTATAACCAAGGTTAAAACAAATGGACCTAAGAATTAGGATGCAAGAACCATGTTGCTGTTGTAAAGAAACTCCACTGTATAAACAAAGAAACCAACTTGATTAAATTTAAAGGGAGAAAAAAAAAAACAGTTTCTATTGGTTGTGTAACTGATGGCTTGCACTATATGTTGATTAAGACATCTCCTGCTTGTACAACTAAAAAGTTGCTAATGGTTTGAGTCTTGTCGGAGTAAAAATCAACTACAGTAGAACCTCCATTTAGCGGACACCTCTCTACAAAGGACAGTTTTCATTTTCAAAATTACAATTTTTACAATTTAGCAACTCTCCGATAAGATGACACCTCTACCTAAAGGACACTTTGGCTCTGTAATTAGGTGTTGTCCTTTACAGGGAGGTAGTTCTACTGTATATGTTTATGTGTTTACAAACACACATTTACTTGATATGGTTCAATTTATAGATACAATACAAATAAGACCTAATCCTACTAAATTAATAGTGTGCGACGTTTCTGTAACAGCTTTATTAAAACTGTGTTTTATCATGGTTCAATTTATATTATAGATTAGAAACGCAAAGTAATAAGATCAAATCCAAATAAATAAATAATGTATAATGTTTAGCTAACAGAACAAAAGTTCTAAATGAGAAAAAATAGCACAGCATACTTTTATTGAGGCATTTACTTGCTAAATCAAGAAGTGCCAACCATGAAAGTAATTTAGGCTGTTGGTCCTCGTCAGAGTGATGCAGGCTGCAGCCCTAGAAACTTCTTGATCACCAAGTCAAAATTTGATTTTTGAGGCCAAGAATAACATTTTAACTATTATTTTTGACGATATATGTTTCTTATGATATTTATTATTAAATATCTTTTAGAGCTAAGTCGGCCTGCCACTGAGTAGTGCTCCCAGTCTTAATGATTCTACTTAACCCAGTCATGATGGTTGTCAAACAGACACCATCAAGGGTCACAACTTGATATATGATTGAGTGGAGATAAGAAAGAAGATTATTAAATATTCTCTGCAGATCTTACTGCAATGAGAAAAATTATTAGTAAGACCGCTAAGAGGGTTCACTGATGATGGGCCAAGCCCTTTCATCATCTAATAATTGTTATCATTGCAGTAAGGCCTGTAGAGATAGATATAATATTTGATAATAAATTTCATAAGAAACACATTGCCAAAAATAATAGTTACATACATTTTTTCAATGGATGGCAATTGAAATAAAAAGTGAGTATGCTTGATGCAATCTGCATCCCTCAAGTTCTGCAGTATTAGGAGATGCTAGGATTTTTTTTTTTTTTTTTTTAATATTTATTATTCAACCAGGCGCGATATTGAAATATTTGCGCCTTTTACAGAGGAAACAAACAAAAACAACAAACAAATTAAAACTTAGAATTAAAAAAGATTTACAACTTTACATGTATTAATTGACAGAGTTCATAAAATTTATATAGACAAAGTGGCTGATGTAAGAGGTTTTTTTTTTTTGCTTATCCCTAGTACATGTGGTACAGGCCATGCCAATCATGGTGGGTAGAAGTAGGTTTTACTGTAAGTGCACCACATGTCTACACCATATGTAAGAGAGTTAAATCATTTAGATCAGGGAACAATCGATGTCTCACTTCTTCAAAGTTTGGACAGTTGTAGGTGAGGTACTAGGACAATATATATTGGGTACGAAAGAAACCTCAAAAATTCACCTTCAATGGATACCCTCACACGTTGGCATTGAAGGCAATGAAGCTGCTGATGTGCTTGCGAAAAAAGGCACAAAAGAACCCTTGCCACGGAAAAATAAACTTACTTTTAAAGAAATAGAAACAATAGCCAAAACAAAAATAAACAAGAACTGGAGGATCCCACCTAAGCACATTTGGTACAGTGGGGTGAACCCAGGAGGAGCTCTGAACATCAGAAATAGACAGCATCAAACGACACTAACAAGATTTAGAACAGGCCATCTCAAGCCATTGAAGATAGAAAATAATAACAAAATTTATCCCACTTGCCCAAAATGTAGTTTGGTACCTGCAGCTCCAGAACACATTTTGGCTTGCATTAGATGCACTAAACAGGACCTTTGGGAGAGGCCGCTGCTCATCATAAAACAGCTCGAGGAGCATGTACTCATGGAATTCATGTAATCTTTACACAAGGGGATAAGAAACAACAACAACAACAACGAAAGAAAATTTTCCTTTAGCAAGTTCAGTCCCCCACCTCGTCAGATCCCCATTTTAACCCAAGCCAGTAAAACATCCCAGAATCTCCAGTATTAGAGCTCTAAAAAATGATCTGGTAGATTAAATTGGTGAAAGCCTATGGTAGGGTTCAGTACTGATGGGCCAAGCCCTCCCAATAATTTATCCATCTCACTAAGGACAGTATGCAAAGAGCTGGCTAGAAGGGGGTCAAAGAAAGCTACCAGAAGGTCACTAGATGATGAGCTGAGAGTGATGGCCACTAACAGATCAAATTGGAGAATATCTGTCTATATAGTCACCAAAAGTCTAACTCAACCTGATTGGATAATAAAAAAATTTTAAAAAAGGACAGTAATAAAAGGTTTATTTTATATTTGAAAAAGAAACATTCCTGCTTAGTGATTTCATCTTCTATATATATATATGCAAAATTTCATAAGTGGGCTTCGCTGAAAACTTTCATTAGAATGCATCAATTTAAACTTTTTTTTTTTTTTTTTTGCTTATCCCTAGTACACGTGGTACAGGCCATGATAATCATGGTGGGTAGTTAGCGACTGCTTTTTACTGTAAGTGCACCACATGTCTACACATGTGAAAGCAGTTCGACTTTGCACTTACAAATGTGCCAGAGCCCCGTTTGGTTACTTGCACTCGCTGGTGGGGTTGGACTTTTGCAAGAATCGGGGGGCCATTGGAGCATTTTTTTTTTTTTTTAAACAGAAAAAAGTGTCCAATGCGGGGATCGAACCCGGGTCGTAGTGGTCATAAACCAAACGGTTTAACCAGCCTTCCACTGACCCCCTCAATTTAAACTAATTTTAAACACTTATACATAATTGTTACACAAGATATAGAATCTTTTTAAGTAACATCAAAATATTTAACTTAGGATCATGAAAATGAAGTCTATGAAAATTATAAATTTCTTTTCGAAGGATTTCTACTATTTTGTGTAGTCTTTTATATTTGTTAAGAATACTGTTCATTGGGGGGAAATTTCTACTCGGGTACTACCTGGGTCACTCGGATAGTTTATAATAAAAACAACAATGGATGGACATTCAGTAGGAACTCAAGAAGCATTTTTATCAGAGAGACTCCAAACAGATAGATTGGAAACAAGATGGCTGAGATAAATCTGAAGAATACTTCATTAACTTTCTGCTTTTACCATGACCTACTGGTGTTAAAGAAGGAATTAAGTTTTCGGTAACGAGTTTCTTTTATTATATAAAAGAGACTCGCGCTGTAAACTTTGATTCCTTCTTCAAGATGATGTCTGGCAATTCCTTCTCTTCAAATACTTATGTTACCATTAAAAAAACACGAATTAGCTAGTTGAATGGGGTCTTGTTACCTTCAATCAAGGAAGAAATGGTAAAAACAACAACAATGACAAAGTAAGAAAGAAACAAGGGTTGAACAATGGTAACACCAACCTGCTTTTCCCGCTCTGCAGGCTGCTTGTGGTCAAAATCAATGGCCATCTTGGCATTAGGGTCGGGCTTCTCCTTGATTTTGTCCATGATGAACTCATGGATCTGCAGGATGCCCTCTACAGTTCCTGAGATTAGGCAAACACGCTCAGAAGTTCCTGCATCACACAACATTGGAGTCAACTAAGGACCACAGCACAAACTATTCCTAACAGGCAATGGCAAATTTTGACAATAACCAGAGCAGTGGAGGATTCAAAGTTGTTACTGCATTAAAGAAGCACAAGATTGGAGACATCTATTGTAAGAATGTTGGCAATTGCTGGATATACAGTAGACTCTCCTATAACGCAAGTTTTTACAATGCAATTTCGTACAACGCTAAAAAAATTACAACGCGAATTTTCGTATAACGCGTTATAAAATAAAATGCAGAAATTTCCTTATTGACAACTGTACAATACATTTGCATATAAAATAATATAACATTTAGTTTTGTTTTAGTATATAATTATTTTTCCTATATACATCATTTTATACAATACATTTTTACATGATATTTGTTACTAACAATTTACCCTAACAACATTCGCGTTATACAAGTTTTATTTCGTACAACGCGAATTCCTATAACGAGATTTCATACAACACGGAACACATTGATCGCGTTATAGGAGAGTAAAAAAAAATTTTTTCTTCCTTAAATTACTGTACTATGTAGACACAAAATTAAATAAATTACCACAAGTTTTAAAAAATATATATTTATTGGGAGCTTTCTGCTCTTGGTCTTCCTTAGGCTTTAAGTACATTTTACCTAAAGCTTGAAAAAGGGCAAGACCTGAAAGCTGCCATAATTTTCCTAAATCCCAAGAGATATAATTTATTTTCGCCATAATTAGTTTGTTAAAATGTCAATACAAATTCATCCATCTATAAATACACTGTACAAAATAAACGTGGGAGCCAGCATGGGCGGGCGAATGCTACGGCACTCAAGAGTGTGGAACAAATTCTTTTTTGAAGCTTACATGCACAACGGTTGCGCCCTTCCATTCGATTACGACAGATATGACATATTTTTAAACTCTTTCAGCAAGTTATTTATTTAATTTGTAAACACTCCATGCATTTGATTTTATCTCTTATTCTATTGGCAATTTAATGTAAAATATTTTCTCCTTTTCTGAAAGCTAGAGGTTTGTAGTTAAAGCTTTTCCCTGGAGGCCGGATGTTTTCACTTTAAAATAATGATAAATCACAATTTGCATTATAGATTAGAGCTACAAGAAAATAAGACATAAATTCAAATAAATTAATAGTGTGTGACGTTTGGGTAACATTACCATCACACACTTTTAATTTATTTGGATCAGGTCTTATTTTCTAGTAAATTTTAAAATATTGTAAGGAGCTCCAGATCTTCAGGAATTTATAAACATTTTGGGGGGTCGGGTGGAAGGATGGTCTAAACCGTTGGTTTTCGAACACTACAACCCGGGTTCGATTCCCACATTGGGCACTTTTTTCTGATTAAAAAGAAAAAAAAAAATGCTCCAATGGTCCCCGATTCTTGCAAAAGTCCAACCCCACCAGCGAGTGCAAGTAACCAAACAGGGCTCTGGCATATTTGTAAGTGCAAAGTCAAACTGCTTTTCACATGTGTAGACATGTGGTTGTACTTACAGTAAAAGCAGTCGCCTTCTTCTACCCATCATGATTATCATTATCATAGCTTGTACCACATGTACTAGGGATAGGAAAAGCAGGTTCATTTAGAGGGATTAGGTTAGTTGGATCCCCAGAGCACTTTTTTTTGGGGGGGATTTGGTTTGATAATTCTATGTCAAGTGATCCGGATAAGTTAAGTTATAGTCAGGTAGGAACCCAAGTAATAAATAACCAAGGAGCTAATTGTGATAGTTGTTGTCGTGTCCAATGAAGAGCCTCAGATGTCTCCATACATCTCTATCACAGCAGTTGTTCTCTATCTTGGGTGTGTAAAGCTGCTGCTCTGGGTCTATGTCAATTTTCTGCAAGACTGCGGCCATTGCTGGACATGAGAATATGTGGGTAGGTGTTAGTTCCACACCAGGACAGTTGTTGCATGTCCTATAGGTTCTTGTGCCATCTGGATGTATTGTCATTCCTTTATGGTGTTTTGTTCTAAGTTTTGTTATAGTTAAATTGTGATAGTAGAAATTATATAGAGAGAGAAATTTTAGGGGAACATTGCCACCATTATCAGACCATTGAACTGATGATATTTGTAATACTCCCAAAAAGTTTGGTCCTGTTTACATTTTTTTATTTCCATCTTAATAATTGTAAATTGAAGTTGAGGTTTACACAGACAAACTACTTTTACTGAAAAACCCATTAAGTATACACACACAGAGAGTTAAAAATAAAAACATAAAAGTGATAATTAGACTAAACACTAACAGTGTCAATATGTGAGGATTCCATTCAATGATAGAACTTTGCCCGTGAACCTTGAGTTGAAAGTGATTACATTATAGAGTCTAGACAAATCCAACATATTTTTTTTTTATGCACAAAACATTTCACATTCAATAAAAGAAAGTAAGACCTAATCCAAATAATTTATTAGAGTGTGACGTTTCGGCAACAACATTGTCACCATCATCAGACAAAAGTTGGTGACAATGTTGTTGCCGAAACATCACACTCTAATAACTTATTTGGATTAGATCTTATATTCTTTTATTATCATCTATAATCCAAATTGTGCTTTATCATTTCACATACAAACATTGGTCTATAGTCAAAATAAATAGGAAACCTAATATACCTGAAATATCTCAGAGAAACAGGAAAAATACATTTTTAATCTTTAAAAATCCGATTTTCTTTTCAATAAAATATAAACATAAGGTTGAACATTGAAGTTTATCAAAACTGATAAGGTACTATTTGGGCTTATTACCTTTGTGTTTATAATCTATAATCCAAATTGTGCCTTATCACTTTTCGATATCACAGAGCAATATATAAAATCTACAAACAAGGAGGGCGGGGAAAAAACAGGTAAAATTGTTGCCATACATTGAAAGTATAAGGAAGGAGTAATTGTCCACTCACAGAATCAGAATGAAGAGGGGTCATTTAGAGATCAAAATAAATGTTAAGGCACAAATTGAATTATAGATTATAAACACAAGGTAATAAGACCAAATTCAAATAAATAAATAGTGTGTGACGTTTCATTAACAGCATTGTTACCATCATCAAACAAAAGTACTGAATGGTAGTATTCAGTACTATTTTTCTGAAGATGGTAACAATGCTGTTACCGAAACTTCACACACTATTTATTTGGATTTGGTCTTATTACCTTTAGATCAAAAGAAAGAAAGAAAAAAAAGCAGATTTTGATTGGCAGCTGTACCTGAGCCAGAGTGGTGTATGGTTACCTTCTTCCTTACACCTCAAGAAGAACTGTGGCAGCGTCAAATTATATTTAATAATTTCCTTCTTTGTCTAAATGTTATTTGGAAAGAGAGAGAGATAGATAAAAGGATACCAACCATTAGTTGCCTAGATTTATAGCTGAAATCCCCTCAGGTCAAGGAGGGGGGTTGGTCGGCCTTTTTTTAAAACGGGGAAAGAAAGTAATTTGTGATAAAGAAAACGTTCTAAAAAAAGGATTGAGTAAGAAAAAAATGATATTAAACTTTTGTTTCTTAGAATTTTAGCTTCTTTTTGATAATTATAGTAGAAAATCTCTCTAGAAGGCAACATCTAGTTGTTGAACCAGAGTGTTTTCTAGAGGGTAGTATCCTTTTATCAGAGTTGTTTTTTTTTTTTTTTTTTTTTTTACACATCCCTAGTACACATGGTACAGGCCATGATAATCATGGTGGGTAGTTAGCAACTGCTTTTTACTGTAAGCGCACCACACATGTGAAAGCAGTTCGACTTTGCACTTACAAATGTGCCAGAGCCCTGTTTGGTTACTTGCACTCGCTGGTGGGGTTGGACTTTTGCAAGAATCGGGGGCCATTGGAGCAATTTTTTTTTTTTTTTAAACAGAAAAAAATGTCCAATGCGGGAATCGAACCCGGGTCGTAGTGGTCGAAAACCAAACAGTTTAACCAGCCTTCCACCGACCCCCCAGAGAGTTGGTAATTGGTGAAAATGACAATTTTTTTGGTGAATAATCCTTTATAGTGAGAAATGTCCTCTAGCAGTAATGTTTTTTTCATGAGGTTCTCCTGTCTTTGGTCTTATAACCTTATGATATACAGGCCATACATTTACTTTAAAAAAGAAATAATATAAACATTAAAAAAAAAGATATATTTGAAATAATATCTGGGGATTATATATTTAAAAACAGTGATAAGATACAACTTGGAATAGAGCTTAGAAACATAAGGTAATACAAGACCACAACCAAAAAATAAATGGCATTTTGATAACATCGCTGTTGTTAGGTGTGGTCTTGTTACCATAGGTATAAAAAAAAAACCACAACAACCAAAAAACCAGCGTATATTAGCAGCTGTTAATGATAAGGTACAATTTGCTTTTTAGATTAGAAACACAAGGTAATAATAAAACCAAATCCAAATAAATAAATAGCGAGAGAACTCAATATTTTTTTTTCTGATGATGGCAACAACTAGTTATCGAAACATCTCATACTATTTATTTGGATTATGACCATGTGTTTTGTAGTTAAGCTGTGTACCTGGGTAGAAGTCGTGGGCCTTGGACATCTTGACTCGAGCCCCGGCGTCTCTCTGGAGCTGGGCAATGGTCTCTCCTCCCTTGCCAATGATGGCTCCGGCAGCCACAGCGGGCACCAGGATTTTAAAATGATATGTCGTGTTACCTGCTCACACACACACATACTTAGTAGCAGCTGCACTATACACACACTAGGGAGAGTACAATACTAGGTCTCATACAACCTCTCTCTTCCACAACTGTTCATTTTTACAAAATGTTTAATATTATATAACCTCTTCTATCCCCAATTAATTCCTTTGATTGGGGGTTGGTGGAAGGATGGTCTAAACTATTGGTTTTCAACCGCTACAACCCGGGTTAGATTCCCGCATTGAGCACTTTTTTCTGATTTAAAAAAATGCTCCAATGGCCCCCGATTCTTTCAAAAGTCCAACCCCATCAACGAGTGCAAGTAACCAAACGGGGCTCTGGCACATTTGTAAGTGCAAAGTCTAACTACTTTTCACATGTGTAGACATGTGGTGCACTTACAGTAAAAACAGTCGCCAACTTCTACCCACCATGATTATCATGGCCTGTACCACGTGTACTAGGGATAAGCAAAAAAAATTCTTTCGATTTAACCTTTTTTAATTCATCTCTAGTACACATGGTACAGGCCATGATAATTATGGTGCGTAGTTAGAGATGTTCTTTACTGCGAGTGCACCAGATGTCTACTCAAATTTACTATCTTTATAATTGAAGGAACAAATTTTGAAAGGGAATTTGATTAGGGCTTATGGGGAAATTGTTTTAGAATGGCTGCATAAACCAAAATTGTAATTTTTATTTGAAGAAAACTATTGAAAGGGAAAACATTTTTTTTTTCTTCAAAATTTTAAAAATGGCTGCTTCTGGGGCAAGTCTACTTCTATGGCACTGGCCAACAACACTGCCACATCTGGCAGCAAAAAGGATAAACACAAACAAATCAAGGAAATTTGTACACACCCCACAAAATAAGATTTTTAAAAAAATTATGAGTATGTGTGAAGAAAAAACTATTTAACATTATATAGTTAAACTTTATAACACAGCAACTTGGTTATAACATCAAATTCAAAGGCCAAATTTGATAAAGCACAATTTGGATTATAGATTATATTGATAGATACAAGAAAATAAGACTTAATCCAAATAATTTAATAGTATGTGACATTTCGGCAACAGCATTGTTACCATCATCAGACAAAAGAATAAATGAGCGTCAGAGTTGTCATTTATTCTTTTGTCCGATAACAAAACGTCATATTGCCGAAACGTCACACACTATAAAATTATTTGGATTAGGTCTTTTTTTTTTTTTTTTATCAAAGGCCAAATTGTTTCAACCATGGTTATCACAACAACATGGCTTTAAACAACATAATATTTTAGTTTCAAGTGTTCTTAAAGCAAGGTGTTGGAACCGTATTAAATATAGGATGATAAAACTAACTAGGAAGTGGAAAGTCTTCTATTTTATCATTATTATTTTTAAGGAGACAGAGACAATTTTGTTCACACTTGGTTATCTCATGTCTTCAATAAAGGTCACTGTAATATCTTTCAGAGTTATTGTCCCAATATACATGCTAAAAGATACAACTTCCTTAAGTTTTGTTCATGAGTGTAGTTATCTCGTGTGTCTTCAATAAAGGTCACTGTAATATCTTTCAGAGTTATTGTCCCAATATACATGCTAAAAGGTACAACTTCCTTAAGTTTTGTCCATCAGTGTAATCTTCATTAAACTTATAGGTTTAAAGAAAGAAGAGAGAAATAGATAAGGGCAAACAGGATGGCAGACAAACCAGTGTTATCTATCTGTGTCTTGACCTGGCCAACATATTTGTTGGGTCATTCATTAGCTCTATCATAGCTCAATCATGGCTATCTCTAAACATTCCACACATCCACAGATGATCAGTAAAATTTATCCTACCAGGAGAAAACAGATGTATCACTAAGAACACTGAAGAATTCAACTAGCAGGAGAAAAGGGAGGTATCGCTAAGAACACTGATAAATCAAGTTGAGTAGGCCATGTGTTAAGACTGAGCCAACTGTAAAGATTGAGTGGAAGGATGCATTGAAGACACCAGGAAACTAGAGGATGTACTACAGTGGTGGATCAAGTGAAGAGTGAGACTAAACTTCTATCAACATTGAGAACTGAGGCCAGAGATCAATCATCTTAGGAGTCTGAGAAGATACATGAGTCGATTCAGCTAAAGATTATTCTTATTCGATAAGGCACAATTTGGATTATAGGTTATAAACACAAGGTAATAAGATCAAATCCAAATAAATAAATTAAGTGTGTGACGTTTGTGTAACAGAGTTGTTACATCATCAGACAAAAGTACTGAATGACTGAAGTACTGAATTCAGTACTTTTGTCTGAAGATGGTAACAATGCTGTTACCGAAACAACACACACAATTTATTTATTTGGATTTGGTCTTATTACCTTGTGATCATTATTCCTAATTGAAAGAACATCTCACATTTTCACACTAGTTTCATAAAAAAAAAAGAAAAAAAGAAGCTCAATGATTAGGTACAATTTGTATTATAGATTAGAAACACAAAGTAACAAGACTAAAAAAATACAAATAAATAAATAGTATGTGAACATTCAACAAGTCTTATTACCATCCAGCACTTTTGTCTGATGATGGTAACAACATTGTTGCAGAAACATCACACACTATTTATTTATTTAGAGATTTGGTCTTATTACCTTGTGTTTCTAATCTATATCCAAATTGTGCCTAATCACCCAACTTCCATTATATAATCAGTTTTCCATACCGTGATGATCAGAGTGGATAGTTCTACCCAGGTTCATACAATTGCCTGTCACAGTTTCTTATAATATACTTTTTGGTCGCAGTGGTACAGGCTACTCCACACTGACGAGCGTCAACAGAGCGAAACGCGTTCGTGGATGGCTTTTCTTGATTATCAAGAAATTGGGTTGGCCAAATATCAGGGAACAGGCTAAATCAATGTGTAGTTGATTTCTGTTCCACCAGATGGCGTTCTGCCTTCTGTACAGCACATGTGCTCCTGGTCAGGATATGCTTTATTTTTATAATATACTGTATCCTACCTAAGAGATAAACAATGCACAGCTTGCCCAGAAGTCCTACATCATTTAGAAAGAAGGAATAAAAGAAGGAGCCAAGCGACCTTTACCATTTCTTGATTCCTTTTATTTGGTAGTTCCAGAGGCACTACCTCTTCATCTACCTATGTATACATTTCCTTTATAAAGCTATCTACGTATCCCATCTTATTCATTCTTCTTTACTTTTGTCAGATATGCAAATCTCAGTCAATTTCTACAGAGAGAGAGTACAATATTTCCCCCATTCTCTCCTACTCTATTTCATATATTATATAAACTTTTCCTTTTTTAAATAGATCTTTGCATCTTGTAAATATACATCACACAAAATTTCTTTATTTGGACTTTTATGAAAATAAACTCAGATGATATCCACAAAGATATGCAAATAAGCCAATTCTAAAGAAAGAGATGAATATACTAATTCTCAACTCTATTTCATCTGTATTTAAATAGACAATATTGCATACTGTAAATGTGCCTATCTCCTTGTCTAATGGTGAAAATAGAAAGATATTCACAAAGATATGTAAATGAGTCAATTCTATAGAAAGAGAATATAATTACATAGGCGTTTTCTATGTAAATAGATAAAGAGATGTTTGTCTAGTTGTGCAAATAAAATATGATGATTACCAACAAACAAAGGTATGCAAATCAATTTTAGAGAAAGAAGAGTACCCATTCTCCCTCCCACTAGATGAGGAAGTGGAAACAATGAGGGAGTTGAGGAGATGCCTATCTGTTCCCAGCCACCACCACCATCAGAGTAAATTAAAATCTCCCCTCTTACAGAGAGATAGAGGGACATTAAATATTTCCTCTGGTTATCTAATCACACAGCGGCCAGGAAAGAGACACAATCTGGGGCATCTTCCTCCCAGTCAGTAAGACTGCTGCTGTTTCATTAGCTCACCAAGTAACAACAGTTGGCATTGTATTACTACGGTGAAGCAAACAACTCCATCTGAATAAACCAAAACTCATTTAAACCAAAACTTTACAAGCTTGATACCTTAGTGTGATTGAGTGGAGATAAGAAAGAAGAAGAAAACTCTAATGAGAGGTCAAGTGTATACCATAGGACTCTACGAGAGCTTGTAAACCCTGTCTTGAACACCATTCAGGAAATGAGCTAAAATGGCAGGATAACAGAGGTGAAGACTGGGGAGGAACTATAAACTACAAGGTCTTTGAAGAGTCAAAAGAATGCATATTTCCTCTAAAAGACAACTAGAATTAGCACTCCTAGTGCGATACAAAGTAAATTCTATCTAGTACTACTAAAATGGTAGATTAAACTTGGTTAGGATAGGGTGGAAAAATCGCTGAACTTTTAATATGTGGTACATTTATAGTTGGTTGAATTATAGTCGTTTAATTAAAGTAGATTAAGTTGTGTGTGTGTGTGTGTGTGTAGTGCTAGGATATGAATTGTAATCGTTTAAAGAAAGCAAATAAAGTTGAAACATGAAGAAAAAAAAAGTGTAAAAAAGAAATTGTTTTCTATCATGCATGTATATATAGAAATAAAAAACAATTTCTTAAAGAACAACATACATAGGAACAATTATAAATTCAAATGCCATCATCAATAAAATTTTCAATAAATTATGTTTGCCAATATGTTTCTATCATAAGGAACACAATGAAGACAAAAGGAAACAACTAATTATTACAAAGTGTAAACATAAGTGAGAAGTTACACCAATATATATACCGTCATGGGGAGGTGGGAGGCCAACAAAGGAAAGGGGAGACACATTCCATATTAAATACAAGAAGGATGTCACGGGCCAGCGAGTGCTAAGACCACGGCTCGCTAACCGTGACCTTCCCAACTTCCTACTGGTGGTCGCCTACAATTAACATGTCTGCCCTTGTTTACCCTTCTACGTGGCGGCATCCTTGGTGGGGGGGGACCTAGCCTGATATTATATATATAATGTAGAGTACACAGAATATTTATTATTTGATCATAATTGATAATTTTTATATTCTGTTACCATCTCTCTGTAAACTTCTCTCAGTGCCTTCTTTGGTATTTCATAAAATTTCAAGTTGTTTTATGGCATCAAATAATTTGCTGTGTCATTCTGAGTTTTGCCTTTTCTATATATATGTTTTTAGTGATATTTTGGTGGTGATGCTGGGTAGATTAAGGAAGATAAACCAATTTTGAAGAAGGCATAAAAGTTAACGCAGAATTTACAGCATTAATAAAAGAAACTCGTCGCTGTTAACTTTTGTTCCTTCTTCAAGATGATGTCTGGTGATTCCTTCTCTTGTAACAAACAAATTTGTTGAGCAGAGAGACCTTGAAGCCATCATGGGTGCTGTGGTCTACATTTTTCCACATTTTACTTCAGGATTCCACTGCCATGTCAAAAGCCATGACTTCCATCCAAGAAGACAGTGACCCTATAGATGATATGACAACATAGCCATTCTTCATGCTACAAGAAAAAGGAAGCAAAGCTACTAGAGACAAACTTCTAAGACTCTGAAGGAATCCTTAACAGAAACAAGGCAAAAAATGAATAAGAGAAAATGTTATGATAATAATTTTCCAATATTTTATTCAAAGAGCTAAGGTGTAGAAAGAGTTTATTTATTCCTGTCTTCTCTCTCTCTCTCTTCTCTCTAATGATCTGTAAATACTTTTTTAATTAAATCACTTCATATATTCTTCCTTCTTTCCCTTGTCTGTGGTAATATTTTAAAATGTCAGGATACTCCCCAGTAATTTAACTGCCTCAAAAAGATCAAAATTTCCGGTTGAATTTTTGAAAAAAAAATCAGTTTGTGAACTGTCCTTTGTAGAGAGGGTGTCCTCTCATGAAGATTGTTCTACTGCAGGTGTAGCACTGAGATGCATTATTGGTGTTTGAGTGAAAAGTTGATTTACTTTTTTTGCTTATCCCTAGTACACGTGGTACAGGCCATGATAATCATGGTGGGTAGTTAGCGACTGCTTTTACTGTAAGCGCACCACATGTCTACACTAAGGTGTTAAAGTGATCAAGATTTGGGACCAAACACTCCTTCTACTTTGAGAGTCTGGGCATTTTGCTCAAAAAAAGATTGAGTAATGACATTATTTTAATGCATTTTAAAGTTAGAGGTACAAACAATACCATCCTTTTCTGCCATTTTAGATTAGATACATATAAAACTAAGGTTGTATATCAATGTAGATTTTCAAATGTATAATGTGTACTTAAACAAATTTGATCTTAAATGCCCATTTCTTAATTAATCTGTAAAACCTTTTGGACCTAATTTTTGGTTGTTTAAGGTACAACCTGCACCATACTGATGAGGGCCAACAAGCCCAAAACATTTACCTGGTTATATACTGGTTGGTTTTTCTTGATTTATCAAGAAACTGGGTCAGCCAAATATAATGGAAAACATAAATCATCATTTGATTGTTTTTTTTTTATGCCACTAGATGGCACTCTGCCATCTAAAAATGTTTGTGTGAGCAGTCAGGACATACCTTTTTATAAAATTTTAATATTGCCACTTGACCTTCTATTTTGCATAAAAAATAGATAAAAATGCATTTTAAAAAAATCTATAAATATCAGAATAATATTTATAAATCCAATATATGCATCTTCTCTAATTATATACATGTATAAAGGTTATAAAGGTAAAATAAAGGATATTTTGATCCAATATATGCCTTTTTATTTAAAAAATATACATGTATGTATTAGTAATTGCCATATATCGTTAAAATTTTACACAAATAAATTTACTGGCAATGCGCTTCTTTTAAATACCATCAAATATAATGATAGAAACACATTTTGGCTTGCATTAGATGCACTAAACAGGACCTTTGGGAGAGGTCGCTGCTCATCATAAAACAGCTCGAGGAGCATGAACTCATGGAATTCGTGTAATCTTTACACAAGGGGATAAGAAACAACAACAACATAATGATAGAGATAATATTTGATGATATTTAAAAGAAGTGTATTGCCAGTAAATTTATTTGTGTAAAATACATGTATGTATGTATATTATACATATATACTGAATATATGTAAATAGAGATTGTATTTGCATATGTGTTTAAGAGAAAGTATGGCTAAAAGAAAGGGAGTTGAAGGAACTAGTCGACCCGACCAAGTCAGTCACCCCATCCATGCCGGCCGGCCGGCACGTGGCGGCGGTGACCAACGTGGAGGAGAAATGCCTGCCAGGCGACAAGGCCTAGCTGATTGAACCTTGCCCCACTTTTGTCTCTGGCTTTTTTAAAAAAGTAAAAAAGATTGTTTCCCAACATTGCCCTCCAGCAATACAAGGTCATTGAGAGAAATGGTTATGTCTTTCTACATCATTGATAACTAGTTGGTTGGCTAAACTTTTATTTTAATCCTTTCTGAATTTTTAATGTCCAGATTTTCTAGTTAACTCAATGCCTATAAACACAATACTATTTTTATAGATGATTTCTTCAGTTAACCACACCATTTTAATTATAAATATAGATTTAAAAAATTATTATAAATTATTTTCCTGTCCTCACAAGGGAAACAAATTAATCTATCCCTCTTCTCCCCTTTTTTGTAAATGTTTCTCACATATTATTTGCCAATTTTTTAACTTTTATTTCATATATTTACAGATTAGAAGATGATGGTAGTAATATTTCAGCAATACAACACCTCTTTAATTCTCTTGTCTGCAATGATAATTCCTTTAATTTTCAACTTATTTTCCCAATTCCCAACCATCTCTCTCTCTCCCTTTCGAATTAGCCATCTCTTTAATTCAACTGATTATAATTACGAAACTACAAGCTAGCAAATGTTTCAAGGCATGTATGTATATAATGGTGTGGAGCTAATACTACAAAAGGGCCCGTAGAACAACCATATACAGGTAGGTTATCCAAGTTGGCCTCTCTTTTTGATCTGAATTGCCAATCAGAAAGTCCCATCTGTCCATGTGTCATTAGGAACAAACAAACTGTTGGTGGAAGTTTACAGGACATATACTCTGGGGATCATCTTGAGACTGTCCATTGACCCTACTGGGATGATTGAAGAATGATGTAGACCAAGTGTGCTGGATAAAACCTAATAGAATGGTGGTGATGGTACTTATCTCAAGTACCCCATGATAATCATGGTGGTCAGTTAGAGAGTGCTTTTACTGTAAGTGCACTACATATCTACACATGTAGTAAGCAGTTTGATTTTTGTACTTACAAGTATACCAAAGGCCCTATTTGGTTATTTGCACTCAATGGTGAGATTGGACTTTTGCAAGAATCAGCGGTTATTGAAGCAATTTTATCTTCAGAAAAAAAAATGCCCAATACGGGATTTGATCCTAAGTCATGGCTGTCGAAAATCCACAATTTTTATACCACCATTCCACCAACCAACCCTAGATTGGAATTAGAAGATATGACAGAATGAAGAGAATGGGATGAAATACCACAATTCGATAACCTCAGCTGTACTACATGATGACATATTGGTTTTGTTGTCCAGTAAAACATTGATGTAGAGTGGGGACATCTTGAGGGGAGAGATCAGGCTTTTTCCATCTCTGACTATGAAAATGTGCCTCAAAAACAAAAAACAAAAATTAGAATCTATTCTTCTCTAAAGCACAAGCAAGATAAAAAATGGGTGTGGAAGGCTTTAAATTCCTTCCCATCGAGTCTTCAAGCCTCTCCTCCTCCCCACCACCACCCAATTATAGACAATGGGGATGGATTATCATAATGGGTCATCATCACTAGCCTTTTGTCTGAAGTCCGTAATGAAAGAGCGCAAAGGTTAAAGTTGAGAGATAGGTTCCTCCTTCTAGTTAAGGAATGCTAACTATAACTATCTATCCTTTGCTTGAGAAATATACAGTGGGGATCTTGTACCAACCACACTCTTTTTATAACACCACAACTTCTTTATGACATAAGGTACAAATTGGATTATAGATTAGAAGCACATGGTAATAAGACCAAATTCAAATAAATAGATGGTGTGTGATGTTTCAGTAACAGCGTGGCGGCCTTTTCTTTTGGAGCTAAGTCAGTCTGCCACTGAGTAGTGCTCCCAGTCTGAATGACAAGGGCGGATGCATTATACTTCACCCAGTCATATCTCAAGCTTTACAAGCTTGATACCCTAATATGATTGAGTGAAGATAAGAAAGAAGAAGAGTAACAGCGTCATTCAGTAATAGTACTGTAACCGAGTACTATTCAGGTAGATAGTGTGTGATGTTTCAGTAGTGAGTTCAAGTCCCAAATTCGGTAAACAATGCTGTTACCAAAAACGGTCACACACTATTCATTTGGTCTCTTTACCTTACATTTCTAATCTATAATCCAAATTGTACCTTATCAATGAAAGATTGATAATCTAATAGAAAGGTCATTTATTAATTTGGTCTTGTTACCTATGTTTCAAATCTATATTCCAATTTATATTTTCAACTTATCCTAATATTATTGGGTGAAAAAAAGTGAATCTCCAAGGTCTAATATATATTGAAAGAGAGAAAAGAAGAAGAGGGGTTAACAAAAAGCCAGACAAAGTGTCTAGACCGGTAGACATTTCCAATGTTACCTGATCTAGAAAGTTCTAAACGGACAGCAGAGACGCTATAAATAGAACATCCAAGATCTATAAGATAGAGGCCATTCTTTCTATCCCTTCCTGCAAGGAATTGCTGCAATAAAATGGAACATTTCCTCAAGAGAGAGATAAAGGAGTAGGGTGGTGCTGCTGCTTCTCTGCTAAACCTGACTAACCCACACCGAGGATTTTCTATTAAAAAAAATCTAATCAATGAACACCTAAAGGTGGTGACTTTTCACCGTGTGGTGAGACAACAAACCTTACTTGCTATTAACAATGATGTCAAAACCAGCTTCCAAATTTTTTTAAATAAGTAAAAGAGTTAACAAATTAGAAATAAAAGGTAATAAGACCAAATCTCCAAATAAATAGTGTTACCTTTCGATAACGATACTGTTACCATCATCAGACAAAAGTACTGAATTTACCTTTTATTTCTAATTTAATGAAAAAATTATACCTTATCTTAATTAACAAATTTGTGACTAATGATAAGGTAAAATTTGGATTATAGATTATAAGAACTACAAGGTATTGACACCAAACCCAAATATAACTACACACTTTTAATTTATTTTGATCCTTGTAAATTTGTGATTATATTTTTCCACATTTAAAAAAATAAATAAAGAGTGTATAGATGTGTATATAGGAGAACAATTGTATATACTATCTCCACCTCTAATAAAGAAAGTGAAGAGTGTTCAAATAAGTAGCTGAATCAATATGAAGGGCTTAGAGAAGGAAAAATGTTCCAGCATCGAGGAAGAGAGAGAGGGAGATAAGTACTGTAAGTACAAGCAGCAATGGATTGAAGGAAAAAGGACAGCAGCAGCAGGTTCAATAACTGGGGCACCACCACGTGGAAAGTGGGTTAAGGTGTCTGCTAGCCGGCCGGCCACTTGGCCCACAAGGATTTTCCTCCACCGTCCCACCCAAGGGACAAATACACACATTTCTTTCAACACCCCCAACTTCCTCTAAAGGAATTCCTACAGAACAAGAATGTATTGGAAGGAAGAAGGGGAGGAATCTACTCTCCATTACACACAATAACTGATAGCGGTCCCTAAGGCAGACAGTCCACGTCACATGGTGGAGCAATGTCTGACCTAGTTTAGTTTTAACATGGGTCAACTTAGCTGGTTGACCTTCCCTTGCTACCTCTTCTATGCCAGGTGTCCCACTGGAACCATTCCTTTCACAGCTGTTACAAACATCACTTGGGGCCAACAATTGTTATAACCACCATGTTGTTATTATATAAGAAATTTTAAACTATTAATAAAACAAAAGTTGCTTTTAAAAATATAAAAATTTCTACTTGCCTATCTGCAAGTATAAAAATATAAAGGAGGCGGCATTGCACATCAAAGGCAGTAAAAAGTTTATTTATTAATAAACTTTTGAGCTCTATAAAAATTCTCTTAATAAAGAAGGTGCGGTGATGTATCATCTAAACCATGTTGTTCTAACAACAATATAGGGACTTAAAGAATTCTGATAACTCCATTGTTGGTTGTTCTAAAAGAACCAAGTACCTCTCAACCATATAAGATGTCTGTTGAGGGAAGAAATAGACGGTGTCTATACTTTAGTTGTTAAGACTGGGAAAGAGCCTTACTTGGCTATGTGGCTGACATTAGGTGCTGCCATTTCCCTAACTTGGTCTACTCCCATCCTGTATCAGGAATTTTTTATAGTTGGAGCCAGTTGAACCAGCTTTTTTTTTTAAGTGAGTTTCTTACTGCTCTTCCTCCTCTTTTTTGTTTCATATAAGCTTGGCAAAGAGACAATTATAGATACAGTTGAGTTTCCCATGAGAGACCAAAAAACACAGGATTAAACCTTGTGCCTTCTGGAGGTGGTCTCTCATTAGAGATTGAGTTGAAAGACCCCTTCATGACTAGGCCTGACCTGACAGAGTCTCTGATAAGGACCACTTCCAGGAGAGAACATGTTTTTAGGGCGTGGTCTCTCACGGGGAAACATCTCTGTACTATTTATTAAAGTATTAGTGTTATGTGTGTCCATTCTCTCTCTATATGACAATCCTATACTACCTAACAGTGGTGTTACACATGTAGTGAAATCCCTAGTACAGATAATGATAGGAACAACACCACTTGCACAGAAATATTATTCCTACTTGGTATGAGGGTTTCAATATAGAGATATTAAGATAACACAAGATATTAAGGTAATAAGGTACACAAAGT
>CP092873.1:89036697-89072363 GCA_030710605.1 Cordylochernes scorpioides | reverse complement strand
AAGCCCTCCCAATAATTTATCCATCTCAGTAAGGACAGTATGCAATGAGCTGACTAGAAGGGGGTCAAGGAAGCTACCTGAAGGTCACTAGATGATGAGCTGCGAGGGATGGCCACTAACAGATCAAATTTGAAGAATATTTGTGTATATAGTCACCAAAAGTCTAACTCAACCTGATTGGATAATAAAAATAAAAATAAAAAGGACAGTAATAAAAGGTTTATTTTATATTTGAAAAAGAAACATTCCTGCTTAGTGATTTCATCTTCTATATATAAATGCAAAATTTCATAAGTGGGCTTCGCTGAAAACTTTCATTAGAATGCATCAATTTCAACAAAAATTTAAACACTTATACCTAAGTGTTATACAAGATATAGAATCTTTTAAAGTAATATCAAAATATGTAACTTAGCATCATGAAAATGATGTCTGTGAAAATTATAAATTTCTTTTCGAAGGATTTCTACTATTTTGTGTAGTCTTACATTTGGTAAGAATACGGTTCATTGGGGGGAAATTTCTACTCGGGTACTACCTGGGTCACTCGGCTAGTTTATAATAAAAACAACGGATGGACATTCAGTGAGAACTCAAGAAGCATTTTTATTAGAGACTTCAGACAGATAGATTGGAAACAAGATGGCTGAGATAAATCTGAAGAATACATCATCATCTTTCTGCTTTTATCATGATATACTTGTGTTAAAGAAGGAATCAAAGTTTTGGCAAAAAGTTTTTTTTATATAATAAAAGAAACTCTTCGCCAAAAACTTTGATTCCTTCTTCAAGATGATATCTGGCGATTCCTTCTCTTCTAATACTTATGTTACCATAAAAAAAAAAAAAAAAAAACACAAATTAGTTAGTTGGATGGGGTCTTGTTACCTTCAATCAAGGAAGAAATGGTAAAACAACAACAATGACAAAGTAAGAATGAAACAAGGGTTAAACAATGGTAACACCAACCTGCTTTTCCCGCTCTGCAGGCTGCTTGTGGTCAAAATCAATGGCCATCTTGGCATTGGGGTCGGGCTTCTCCTTGATTTTGTCCATGATGAACTCATGGATCTGCAGGATGCCCTCTACAGTTCCTGAGATTAGGCAAACACGCTCAGAAGTTCCTGCATCACACAACATAAGAGTCAACTAAGAGCCACAAGCACAAACTATTCCTAACAGGCAATGGCAAATTTTGACAATAACCAGAGCAGTGGAGGATTTAAAGTTGTTACTGCATTAAAGAAGCACAAGATTGGAGACATCTATTATAAGAATGTTGGCAATTGCAGGATATACAGTAGACTCTCCTATAACGCAAGTTTTTACAACGCAATTTCGTACAACGCGATAAAAAATTGCAACAAATTTATTTATACAACGCGAATTTTCGTATAATGCATTATAAAATAAAATGCAGAAATTTCCTTATTGACAACTATACAATACATTTGCATATAAAATAATATAACATTTAGTTTTGTTTTAGTATATAATTATTTTTCCTATATACATCATTTTATACAATACATTTTTACATGATATTTGTTACTAACAATTTACCCTAACAACATTCGCGTTATACAAGTTTTATTTCGTACAACGCGAATTCCTATAACGAGATTTCATACAACACGGAACACATTAATCGCGTTATAGGAGAGTAAAAAAAAAATTTTTCTTCCTTAAATTACTGTACTATGTAGACACAAAATTAAATAAATTACCACAAGTTTTAAAAAATATATATTTATTGGGAGCTTTCTGCTCTTGGTCTTCCTTAGGCTTTAAGTACATTTTACCTAAAGCTTGAAAAAGGGCAAGACCTGAAAGCTGCCATAATTTTCCTAAATCCCAAGAGATATAATTTATTTTCGCCATAATTAGTTTGTTAAAATGTCAATACAAATTCATCCATCTATAAATACACTGTACAAAATAAACGTGGGAGCCAGCATGGGCGGGCGAATGCTATGGCACTCAAGAGTGTGGAACAAATTCTTTTTTGAAGCTTACATGCACAACGGTTGCGCCCTTCCATTCAATTACGACAGATATGACATATTTTTAAACTCTTTCAGCAAGTTATTTATTTAATTTGTAAACACTCCATGCATTTGATTTTATCTCTTATTCTATTGGCAATTTAATGTAAAATATTTTTCTCCTTTTCTGAAAGCTAGAGGTTTGTAGTTAAAGAAATAAACTTTTCCCTGGAGGTCTAATGTTTTCACTTTAAAATAATCATAAATCACAATTTGCATTATAGATTAGAGCTACAAGAAAATAAGACTAAATCCAAATAAATTAATAGTGTGTGACGTTTGGGTAGCATTACCATCACACACTATTATTAATTTATTTGGATCAGGTCTTATTTTCTAATAAATTTTAAAATATTGTAAGGAGCTCCAGATCTTCAGGAATTTATAAACATTTTGAAGAATTGTATAAATTTTCAGATAGAGGGATCAGTTTAGCAAGTTCATTTAGAGGGATTAGGTTAGTAGGATCATCAGAACAATTTTTTTGGGGGGGAATTTGGTTTAAAAATTCTATGTCAAGTGATCCAGATAAAGTTATAGTCAGGAAGGAACCCAAGTAATAAATAACCAAATGAACTCATTGTGATGGTCAAGACTATATATAGAGAGAGAAAATTTAGGAGAACATTGCCACCATTATCAGGCCATTGAACTGATGATATTTGTAATGCTCCCAAAAAGTTTGGTCCTGTTTACATTTTTTGATTTCAAACATAAGGTAATAAGACCAAATCCAAATAAATAAATAGTGTGTGACGTTTCGGTAACAACGCTGTTACCAAAATGTCACACTATTTATTTGGTCTTATTACCTTGTGTTTATAAACTAATAATCCAAATTGTGCCTTATCATTTTTTTATTTCCATCTTGATAATTGTAAATTGTAGTTGAGGTTTACACAGACAAACCACTTTTACTGAAAAACCCATCAAGTACACACACACACACAGAGGTAAAAATAAAAACATAAAAGTGATAATTAGACTAAACACAAACAATGTCAATATGTGAGGATTCAATTTCAAGATAGAACTTTGCCCGTGAACCTTGAGCTGAAAGTGATTACATTATACAGAGTATGGACAAATTCAACTTTTTGTTTATGCACAAAACATTTCACATACAAACATTGGTCTATAGTCAAAATAAATAGGAAATCTAATATACCTGAAACATCTCAGAGAAACAGCAAAAATACATTTTTAATCTTTAAAAATCCCATTTTCTTTTCAATAAAATATAAACATAAGGTTGAACATTGAAGTTTATCAAAACTGATAAGGTACAATTTGGGCTTATTAGCTTTGTGTTTATAATCTTTAATCCAAATTGTGCCTTATCACTTTTCGATATCACAGAGCAATACATAAATCTACAAACAAGGAGGGCGGGGAAAAAACCAGGTAAAATTGTTGCCATACATTGAAAGTAAGGAAGGAGTAATTGTCCATATAGAATCAGAATGAAGAGGGCATTTAGAGATCAAAAGAAATGTTAAGGCACAAATTGAATTATAGATTATAAACACAAGGTAATAAGACCAAATCCAAATAAATAAATAGTGTGTGAACACAGCGTTGTTACCATCTTCAGACAAAAGTACTGAATGGTAGTATTCAGTACATTCAGTACTTTTGTCTGAAGATGGTAACAATTCTGTTACCGAAACATCACACACTATTTATTTATTTGGTCTTATTACCTTGAGATCAAAAGAAAGAAAGAAAGAAAAAAGCAGAATTTGATTGGCAGCTGTACGTGAGCAAGAGTGGAGTGGTGTGTGGTTACCTTCTTCCTTACACCTCAAGAAGAACTGTGGCAGCGTCAAATTATATTTAATAATTTCCTTCTTTTCTAAATGCTATCTGGAAAGAGAAGAGATAAAAGGATACCAACTATTAGTTGCCTAGATTTATAGCTGAAATCCCCTCAGGTCAAGGAGGGGGGTTGGTAGGCCTTTTTTTAAAACGGGGAAAGAAAGTAATTTGTGATTAGAAAAAGGTTCTAAAAAAAGGATTGAGTAAGAAAAAAAATGATATTAAGCTTTTGTTTCTCACAATTTTGCTTCTTTTTCATAATTATCCTCTCTCTAGAAGGCAACATCCAGTTATTGAACCAGAGTGTTTTCTAGAGGGTAGTATCCTCTAATCAGAGAGTTGGTAATTGGTGAAATTGTCAATTTTTTTGGTGAATTTTATCCTTTATAGTGAGAGATAGCAGTAATTTTCTTTCATGAGGTTCTACTGTATTTGGTCTTATTACCTTATGATATACAGGCCATACATTTACTTAAAAAAAAAAAAAACATGAACTTTAAAAAAGATACAGTTAAACCTGTCTATAGCGCCTCCCTCTCTATAGCACCCGATTTTAAATACGTAGACGATGCGATTTACATTAAAGGCGACCATTAATAGCACCCCCCTCTCTACAGCACCCTATTTTGGTGAGTCCCAAGAGGGGGTGCTTTAGACAGGTTTAACTGTATATTTGAAATAATATCTGGGGATTATATATTTAAAAAACAGTGATAAGATACAACTTGGTATAGAGCTTAGAAACATAAGATAACACAAGACCACAACCAAAAAAATAAATGACATTTTGGTAACATCGATGTTGTTGGGTAAGGTCTTGTTACCCTAGGTTTACCAAAAAAAACAACAACCAAAAAACCAGTGCACATTAGCAGTTGTTAATGATAAGGTACAATTTGCATTATTAGATTAGAAACACAAGGTAATAATAAAACCAAATCCAAATAAATAAATAGCGAGAGAACTCAATATTTTTTGTCTGATGATGGTAACAACTAGTTATTAAAACATCCCACACTATGGATTATGACTATGTGTTTTGTAGTTAAGCTGTGTACCTGGGTAGAAGTCGTGGGCCTTGGACATCTTGACTCGAGCCCCGGCGTCTCTCTGAAGCTGGGCAATGGTCTCTCCTCCCTTGCCAATGATGGCTCCGGCAGCCACAGCGGGCACCAGGATTTTAAAATGATATGTCGTGTTACCTGCTCACACACACACACACATACTTAGTAGCAGCTTCAATACACACACACTAGGGAGAGTACAATACTAGGTCTCTTACAACCTCTCTCTTCCACAACTATTCATTTTTACAAAATGTTTAATATTATATAACCTCTTCTATCCCCAATTAATTCCTTTGATTGGGGGTTGGTGGAAGGATGGTCTAAACTATTGGTTTTCAACCGCTACGACCCGGGTTAGATTCCCGCATTGAGCACTTTTTTCTGATTTAAAAAAATGCTCCAATGGCCCCCGATTCTTTCAAAAGTCCAACCCCACCAACGAGTGCAAGTAACCAAACGGGGCTCTGGCACATTTGTAAGTGCAAAGTCGAACTACTTTTCACATGTGTATACATGTGGTGCACTTACAGTAAAAGCAGTCGCCTACTTCTACCCACCATGATTATCATGGCCTGTACCACGTGTAGTAGGGATAAGCAAAAAAAAAAATTCTTTCGATTTAACCTTTTTTAATTCATCTCTAGTACACATGGTACAGGCCATGATAATTATGGTGCGTAGTTAGAGATGTTCTTTACTGCAAGTGCACCAGATGTCTACTCAAATTTACTATTTTTATAATTGAAGGAACAAATTTTGAAAGGGAATTTGATTAGGGCTTGAGGGGAAAATGTTTTAAAATGGCTACATAAACCAAAATTGTAATTTTTATTTGAACAAAACTATTGAAAGGGAAAACATTTATTTCTTCAAAATTTTAAAAATGGCTGCTTCCGGGGCAAGTCTACTTCTATGGCACTGGCCAACAACACTGCCACATCTGGCAGCAAAAAAGATAAAAAAAACAAACAAACAAATCAAAGAAATTTGTACACACCCCACAAAATAAGATTTTTAAAAAAATTACGAGTATGTGTGAAAAAAACTATTTATTTAACATTATATAATTAAACTTTATAACACAGCAGCTTGATTATAACATTGAATTCCAAGACCATATTGTTTTAACCATGGTTATTACAAAACATATCTTAGTCTCAAGTGTTCTTAAAACAAGGTTTGGACTGTATTAAATATAGGATGATAAAACTACACTCTCATGGACAAAACTTGATGAAATGGAAAGTCTTTGATGTCTCTGTTCATCTATTTTTTTAAAGCTTTTCACACTTGGTTATATATCTCGTGTGTCTTCAATAAAGGTCACTGTAAAATCTTTCAGAGTTATTGTCCCAACATACATGGTAAAAGGTACAACTTCCTTAAGTTTTGTCCATGAGTGTATATCTTCATTAAACTTATAGATTTAAAGAAAGAAGAGAGAAATAGATAAGGGCAAACAGGATGGCAGACAAACCAGTGTTATCTATCTGTGTCTTGACCTGCCCAACATATTTGTTGGGTCATTCATTAGCTCTATCATGGCTATCTCTAAACATTCCACACATCCACAGATGGTCAGTAAAATTTATCCTACCAGGAGAAAATAGATGTATCGCAAAGAACGCCGAAGAATTCAACTAGCAAGAGAAAACAGTTGTATTGCTAAGAACACTGAAGAATTCAACTAGCAGGAGAAAACAGATGTATCACTAAGAACACTGAAGAGTTCAACTAGCAGGAGAAAACAGATGTATTGCTAAGAACACTGAAGAGTTCAACTAGCAAGAGAAAACAGATGTATTGCTAAGAACACTAAATAATTCAACTAGCAGGAGAAAACAGATGTATCACTAAGAACACTAAATAATTCAACTAGCAGGAGAAAACAGATGTATCGCTAAGAACACTGAAGAATTCAACTAGCAGGAGAAAACAGATGTATCACTAAGAACACTGAAGAATTCAACTAGCAGGAGAAAACAGATGTATTGCTAAGAACACTGAAGAATTCAACTAGCAGGAGAAAACAGATGTATCGCTAAGAACACTGAAGAGTTCAACTAGCAGGAGAAAACAGATGTATCGCTAAGAACACTGAAGAATTCAACTAGCAGGAGAAAACAGATGTATCACTAAGAACACTAAATAATTCAACTAGCAGGAGAAAACAGATGTATCACTAAGAACACTAAATAATTCAACTAGCAGGAGAAAACAGATGTATCGCTAAGAACACTGAAGAATTCAACTAGCAGGAGAAAACAGATGTATCACTAAGAACACTGAAGAATTCAACTAGCAGGAGAAAACAGATGTATCACTAAGAACACTAAATAATTCAACTAGCAGGAGAAAACAGATGTATCGCTAAGAACACTGAAGAATTCAACTAGCAGGAGAAAACAGATGTATCACTAAGAACACTGAAGAATTCAACTAGCAGGAGAAAACAGATGTATTGCTAAGAACACTGAAGAATTCAACTAGCAGGAGAAAACAGATGTATCGCTAAGAACACTGAAGAGTTCAACTAGCAGGAGAAAACAGATGTATCACTAAGAACACTGAAGAATTCAACTAGCAGGAGAAAACAGATGTATCACTAAGAACACTGAAGAATTCAACTAGCAGGAGAAAACAGATGTATCGCTAAGAACACTGAAGAGTTCAACTAGCAGGAGAAAACAGATGTATCGCTAAGAACACTGAAGAGTTCAACTAGCAGGAGAAAACAGATGTATCGCTAAGAACACTGAAGAGTTCAACTAGCAGGAGAAAACAGATGTATCACCAAGAACACTGAAGAATTCAACTAGCAGGAGAAAACAGATGTATTGCTAAGAACACTGAAGAATTCAACTAGCAGGAGAAAACAGATGTATTGCTAAGAACACTGAAGAGTTCAACTAGCAGGAGAAAACAGATGTATTGCTAAGAACACTGATAAATCAAGTTGAGTAGGCCATGTGTTAAGACAGAGCCAACTGTAAAGATTGAGTGGAAGGATGCATTGAAGACTCCAGGTAACAAGAGGATGTACTACAGTGGTGGATCAAGTGAAGAGTGAAACCAAAATTCTATCAACATTGAGAACTGAGGCCAGAGATCAATCATCTTAGGTGCCTAAATGAAAAAGATACAGGAGTTGATTCAGCTAAAGATTATTATTATTCGAAAAGGCACAATTTGGATTATAGATTATAAACACAAGGTAATAAGATCAAATCCAAATAAATAAATTAAGTGTGTGACGTTTGTGTAACAGTGTTGTTACATCATCAGACAAAAGTACTGAATGACTGAAGTACTGAATTCAGTACTTTTGTCTGAAGATGGTAACAATGCTGTTACCGAAACAACACACACAATTTATTTATTTGGATTTGGTCTTATTACTTTGTGATTATTATTATTCCTTTATTTCTAATTGAAAGAACATCTCACATTTTCACACTAGTTTCATAAAAAAAAATAAAAAAAAGAAGCTCAATGATTAGGTACAATTTGTATTATAGATTAGAAACACAAAGTAACAAGACTAAAAAATACAAATAAATAAATAGTATGTGAACATTTCAACAAGTGTTGTTACCATCAAGTACTTTTGTCTGATGATGGTAACAACATTGTTGCAGAAACATCACACACTATTTATTTATTTAGAGATTTGGTCTTATTACCTTGTGTTTCTAATCTATAATCCAAATTGTGCCTAATCACCCGACTTCCATTATATAAGCAGTTTTCTATACCGTGATGATCAGAGTGGATAGTTCTCCCCAGGTTCATACAATTGCCCGTCACACTTTCTTATAATATATTTTTTGGTCGCAGTGGTACAGCCTACTCCACACTGACGAGCGTCAACAGCGCGAAACGCGTTCGTGGATGGCTTTTCTTGATTTATCAAGAAATTGGGTTGGCCAAATATCAGCGAACAGGCTAAATCAATGTGTAGTTGATTTCTGTTCCACCAGATGGCGCTCTGCCTTCTGTACAGCACATGTGCTCCTGGTCAGGATATGCTTTCTTTATTTTTATAATATACTGTATCCTACCAAAGAGATAAACAATGCACAGCTTGCCCAGAAGTCCTACATCATTTAGAAAGAAGGAATAATAGGAGCCAAGCGACCTTTACCATTTCTTGATTCCTTTTATTTGGTAGTTCCAGAGGCACTACCTCTTCATCCACCTATGTATACATTTCCTTTATAAAGCTATCTACATATCCCATCTTATTCATTCTTCTTTACTTTTGTCAGATATGCAAATCTCAGTCAATTTCTACAGAGAGAGAGTACAATATTTCCCCCATTCTCTCCTACTCTATTTCATATATTATATAAACTTTTCCTTTTTTAAATAGACCTTTGCATCTTGTAAATATACATCACACAAAATTTCTTTATTTGGACTTTTATGAAAATAAACTCAGATGATATCCACAAAGATATGCAAATAAGCCAATTCTAAAGAAAGAGATGAATATACTAATTCTCAACTCTATTTCATCTAATTAGATGTTTGTGTATGTAAATAGATAATATTGCATATTGTAAATGTGAATATCTCCTTGTCTAATGGTGAAAATAAGACGATACTCACAAAGATATGTAAATGAGTCAATTCTATAGAAAAAGAATATAATTACATAGGCGTTTTCTATGTAAATAGATAAAGAAATGTTTGTCTAGTTGTGCAAATAAAATATGATGGTTACCAACTAACAAAGGTATGCAAATCAATTTTAGAGAAAGAAGAGTACCCATTCTCCCTCCCACTAGATGAGGAAGTGGAAACAAAGAGGGAGTTGAGGAGATGCCTATCTGTTCCCAGCCACCACCACCATCAGAGTAAATTAAAATCTCCCCTCTTACAGAGAGATAGAGGGACATTAAATATTTCCTCTGGTTATCTAATCACACAGCGGCCAGGAAAGAGACACAATCTGGGGCAACCTCCTCAGTCAGTAAGACTGCTGCTGTTTCATTAGCTCACCAAGCAACAACAGTTGGCATTCAACTTGTATTCCTACGGTGAAGCAAACAACTCCATTTGAATAAACCAAAACTCATTTAAACCAAAACTTTACAAGCTTGATACCTTAGTGTAATTGGGTGCAGATAAGAAAGAAGAAGAAAACTCTAATGAGAGGTCAAGTGTATACCATAGGACTCTACGAGAGCTTCTCTAGTAAACCCTGTCTTGAACACCATTCAGGAAATGAGCTAAAATGACAGGATAACAGAGATGAAGACTGGGGAGGAACTATAAACTACAAGGTCTTTGAAGAGTCAAAAGAATGCATATTTCCTCTAAAAGACAACTAGAATTAGCACTCCTAGTGTGATACAAAGTAAATTCTATCTAGTACTACTAGAATGGTAGATTAAACTTGGTTAGGATAGGGTGGAAAAATCGCTGAACTTTTAATATGTGGTACGTTTATAGTTGGTTGAATTATAGTTGTTTAATTAAAGTAGATTAAGTTGTGTGTGTGTAGTGCTAGGATATGAATTTTTGAAAAATGGGTGAATCTATAGTAAAAGGTGAATTGTAATTGTTTAAAGAAAGCAGATAAAGTTGAAACATGAAGAAAAAAAAAAGTGTAAAAAAGAAATTGTTTTCTATCATGCATGTATATATAGAAATAAAAAAACAATTTCTTAAAGAACAACATACATAGGAACAATTATAAATTCAAATGCCATCATCAATAAAATTTTCAATAAATTATGTTTGCCAATATGTTTCTATCATAAGGAACACAATGAAGACAAAAGGAAACAACTAATTATTACAAAGTGTAAAACATAAGTGAGAAGTCACACCAATATATATACTGTCATGGGGAGGTGGGAGGCCAACAAAGGAAAGGGGAGACACATTCCATATTAAATACAAGAAGGATGTCACGGGCCAGCGAGTGCTAAGACCACGGCTCGCTAACCGTGACCTTCCAACTTCCTACTGGTGGTCGCCTACAATTAACATGTCTGCCCTTGTTTACCCTTCTACGTGGCGGCATCCTTGGTGGGGGGGGGACCTAGCCTGATATTATATATATATATAGTGTAGAGTACACAAAATATTTATTATTTGATCATAATTGATAATTTTTATATTCTGTTACCATCTCTCTGTAAACTTCTCTCAGTGCCTTCTTTGGTATTTTATAAAATTTCAAGTTGTTTTATGGCATCAAATAATTTGCTGTGTCATTCTGAGTTTTGCCTTTTCTATATATATATTTTTAGTGATATTTTGGTGGTGATGCTGGGTAGATTAAGGAAGATAAACCAATTTTTAAGAAGGAATAAAAGTCAACGCAGAATTTACAGCATTAATAAAAGAAACTCGTCGCTGTTAACTTTTGTTCCTTCTTCAAGCTGATGTCAGGTGATTGTAACAAACAATTTGCTGAGCAGAGACCTTGAAGCCATCATGGGTGCTGTGGTCTACATTTTTCCACATTTTACACTTCAGGATTCCACTGCCATGCCAAAAGTCATGGCTTCCATCCAAAAAGACAGTGACCCTATAGATGATATGACAACATAGCCATTCTTAATGCCACAAGAAAAAGGAAGAAAAGATACTAGAGACAAACTTCTAAGACTGAAGGAATGCTTGACAGAAACAAGTCTAAAAATGGATAAGAGAAAATGTTATGATAATAATTTTCCAATATTTTATTCAAAGCTAAGGTGTAGAAAGAGTTTATTTATTCCTGTCTTCTCTCTCTCTCTCTCTCTAATGATCTGTAAATACTTTTTTAATTCTATCACTTCATATATCTTTCCTTGAGATAAGAAAGAAGAAGAAGATATATCTTTCCTTCTCTTTCCCTTGTCTGTGGTAATATTTTAAAATGTCGGGATACTCCCCCCCCCAGTAATTTAACTGCCTCAAAAAGATCAAAATTTCCGGTTGAATTTTTGAAAAAAATCGGTTTGTGAACTGTCCTTTGTAGAGAGGTGTCCTCTAGCATGAGTGTCCTCTCATGAAGATTGTTCTACTGCAGGTGTAGCACTGAGATGCATTATTGGTGTTTGAGTGAAAAGTTGATTTACTTTTTTTTTTTGCTTATCCCTAGTACACATGGTACAGGCCATGATAATCATGGTGGGTAGTTAGCGACTGCTTTTACTGTAAGCGCACCACATGTCTACACTAAGGTGTTAAAGTGATCAAGATTTGGGACCAAACACTCCTTTACTTCTTCTACTTTGATAGTCTGGGGGCATTTTGCTCAGAAAAGATTGAGAATTATTTTAATGCATTTTAAAGTTAGAGGTCAAACAATACCATCCTTTTCTGCCATTTTAGATTAGATACATATAAAACTAAGGTTGTATATCAATGTAGATTTTTAAATGTATAATGTGTACTTAAAACAAATTTGACCTTAAATGCCCATTTCTTAATTAATCTGTAAAACCTTTTGGACCTAATTTTTGGTTGTTTAAGGTACAACCTGCACCATACTGAAGAGGGCCAAAAAGCCCAAAACATTTACCTGGTTATATACTGGTTGGCTTTTCTTGATTTATCAAGAAACTGGGTCAGCCAAATATAATGGAAAACATAAATCATCATTTGATTGTTTTTTTTTTATGCCACTAGATGGCACTCTGCCATCTAAAAATGTTTGTGTGAGCAGTCAGGACATACCTTTTTTTTTTAATATTGCCACTTGACCTTCTATTTTGCATAAAAAAATAGATAAAAATGCATTTAAAAAAAAAAATCTATAAATATCAGAATAATATTTATAAATCCAATATATGCATCTTCTCTAATTATATACATGTATAAAGGTTATAAAGGTAAAATAAATGATATTTTGATCCAATATATGCCTTTTTATTTAAAAAAATATACTTGTATGTATTAGTCAATTAAATTTTAATTGCCATATATTGTTAAAATTTTACACAAATAAATTTACTGGCAATGCGCTTCTTTTAAATACCATCAAATATAATGATAGAAACACATTTTGGCTTGCATTAGATGCACTAAACAGGACCTTTGGGAGAGGTCGCTGCTTATCATAAAACAGCTCGAGGAGCATGAACTCATGGAATTCGTGTAATCTTTACACAAGGGGATAAGAAACAACAACAACATAATGATAGAGATAATATTTGATGATATTTAAAAGAAGTGTATTGCCAGTAAATTTATTTGTGTAAAATACATGTATGTATGTATATTATATGTATATATATATGTAAATAGAGATTGTAGTTGCATATGTGTTTAAGAGAAAGTATGGCTAAAAGAAAGGGAGTTGAAGGAACTAGTCGACCGACCAAGTCAGTCACCCCATCCATGCCGGCCGGCCGGCCACGTGGCGGCGGTGACCAACGTGGAGGAGAAATGCCTGCCAGGCGACAAGGCCTAGCTGATTGAACCTTGCCCCACTTTTGTCTCTGGCTTTTTTAAAAAAGTAAAAAAGATTGTTTCCCAACATTGCCCTCCAGCAATACAAGGTCATTGAGAGAAATGGTTATGTCTTTCTACATCATTGATAACTAGTTGGTTGGCCTTTCTGAATTTTTAATGTCCAGATTTTCTAGTTAACTTAATGCCTATAAACACAATACTATTTTTATAGATGATTTCAATATTATAAATATATATTTAAAAAATTATTATAAATTATTATCCTGTCCTCACAAGGGAAACAAATTAATCTACCCCCTCTTCTCCCCTTTTTTGTCAATGTTTCTCACATATTATTTGCAAATTTTCTAACTTTCATTTCATTGTAATTGGAATGCCACACTGTTAGTTGCACACACAGGTAATAAGGTCAAATCCAAATAAATAAATAAAAAGTGCTTGACATTTCAGTAACAGTATTAACATCATCAGTGATCAAAACATCTCATACTATTTAATTATTTGAATTTGGTCTTATTGCCTTTTATTTCTAAGTTCTATAATCCAAATTGTGCAATAACAATATAGGATTAGTTTTCATTGAAAAAGGTGATAGCTGTATCACTGATATGTTGGAAAATAAAGAAAAGTTGAAATGTGAATCCTATAAATTCACATCTACAATCCACACATCAAATGTTGGAAATAGATTTAGTATTGACCCAATCTATAGAATATGTTCCCTTCCTGCTGTCTTCCCTGTATAAAGTTTGCAGATACATAAGTCTTCAGGATCATAAAATTTCAAGTTTTTACAGATTAGAAGATGATGGTAGTAATATTTCAGCAAAACAACACCTCTTTAATTCTCTTGTCTGTAATGATAATTCCTTTAATTTTCATTTCATTTTTCCAATTCCCAACCATCTCTCTCTCTCTCCCTTTCAAATTAGCCATCTCTTTAATTCAACTGATTATAATTATGAGACTATACAATCTGGAAAATGTTTCAAGGCATATGTAGATAATGTTGTGGAGCTAATACTGCAGAAGGGCCCGTAGAACAACCAAATACAGGTAGGTTATCCAAGTTGGCCTCTCTTTTAGATCTGAATTGTTAATCAGAGAGTCCCATCTGTCCATGTGTCATTAGGAACAAACAAACTGTTGGTGGAAGTTTACAGGACATATACTCTGGGGATCATCTTGAGACTGTCTATTGACCCTACTGGGATGATTGAAGAATGATGTAGACCAAGTGTGCTGGATAAAACCTAATAGAATGGTGGTGATGGTACTTATCTCAAGTACCCCATGATAATCATGGTGGTCAGTTAGAGAGTGCTTTTACTGTAAGTTCACCACATATCTACACATGTAGTAAGCAGTTTGATTTTTGTACTTACAAGTATACCAAAGGCCCTATTTGGTTATTTGCACTCAATGGTGAGATTGGACTTTTGCAAGAATCAGCGGTTATTGAAGCAATTTTATCTTCAGAAAAAAAAAATGCCCAATACGGGATTTGATCCTGAGTCATAGCTGTCAAAAATCCACGGTTTACATCACTCCTCCACCAACCAACCCTTAGAGAATGAACTGGAATTAGAAGATATGACAGAATGAACTACTACATGATAACATATTGGTTTTGTTGTCAAGTAAAACATGGATGTAGAGTGGGGACATCTTGTGAGGAGAGATCAAGCTTATTCCATCTCTGACTATAAAAATTTGCTTCAAAAACAAAAAAAAAGATTAGAATCTATTCTTCTCTAAAGCACAAGCAAGATAAAAATGGGTGTGGAAGGCTTTAAATTCCTTCCCATCGAGTCTTCAAGCCTCTCCTCCTCCCCACCACCACCCAATTATAGACAATGGGGATGGATTATCATAATGGGTCATCATCACTAGCCTTTTGTCTGAAGTCCGTAATGAAAGAGCGCAAAGGTTAAAGTTGAGAGATAGGTTCCTCCTTCTAGTTAAGGAATGCTAACTATAACTATCTATCCTTTGCTTGAGAAATATACAGCAGGGATCTTGTACCAACCACCCTCTTTTTATAACACCACAACTTCTTTATGACATGAGGTACAAATTGGATTATAGATTAGAAGCACAAGGTAATAAGACCAAATTCAAATAAATAGATGGTGTGTGATGTTTCAGTAACAGCGTGGCGGCCATTTCTTTTGGAGCTAAGTCAGCCTGCCACTGAGTAGTGCTCCCAGTCTGAATGACAAGGGCGGATGCATTATACTTCACCCAGTCATGATGGTTTTAAGCTTTACAAGCTTGATACCCTATATGATTGAGTGAAGATAAGAAAGAAGAAGAAGAGCAACAGCGTCATCCAATAATAGTACTGTATCCGAGTACTATTCAGATAAAAAGTGTGTGATCCAGTGTAATCCAGAGTAGCAAGAGTTAAGTCCCAAATTCGGTGACAATGCTGTTGCAGATACGTCACACACTATTAATTTGGTCTTTTTACCTTACGTTTCTAATCTATAATCCAAATTGTACCTTATCAATGAAAGATTGATAATCTAATAGAAAGGTCATTTATTAATTTGGTCTTGTTACCTATGTTTCAAATCTATATTCCAATTTATATTTTCAACTTATCCTAATATTATTGGAGAAAAAAAAAAAGAGTGAATCTCAAAGGTCTAAGCACATATATAATGAAAGAGAGAAAAGAAGAAGAGGGGTTATAACAAAGAGCCAGACGAAGTGTCTAGACCGGTAGACATTTCCAATGTTACCTGATCTAGAAAGTTCTAAACGGACAGCAGAGACGCTATAAATAGAACAGCCAAGATCTATAAGATAGAGGCCATTCTTTCTATCCCTTCCTGCAAGGAATTGCTGCAATAAAATGGAACATTTCCTCAAGAGAGAGATAAAGGAGTAGGGTGGTGCTGCTGCTTCTCTGCTAAATCTGACCAACCCACACCGAGGATTTTCTATATAAAAAAAAATCTAATCAATGAACACCTACCAGGTGGTGATTTCACCATGTGGTTAGACAACAAACCTTACCTACCATTAACAATGATTTTTAAAACCAGCTTCCAATTTTTTTTTTTTTAAATAATTAAAAGAGTTAACAAATTAGAAATAAAAGGTAATAAGACCAAATCTCCAAATAAATAGTGTTACCTTTCGATAACAATACTGTTACCATCATCAGACAAAAGTACTGAATTTACCTTTTATTTCTAATTTAATGAAAAAATTATACCTTATCTTAATTAACAAATTTGTGGCTAATGATAAGGTAAAATTTGGATTATAGATTATAAGAACTACAAGGTATTGACACCAAACCCAAATATAACTACACACTATTAATTTATTTTGATCCTTGTAAAATTGTGATTATATCTTTCCACATTAAAAAATAAATAAATAGTGTATAGATGTGTATATAGGAGTACAATTGTATATACTATCTCCACCTCTAATAAAGAAAGTGAAGAGTGTTCAAGTAAGTAGCTGAATCAATACTTAGAGAAGGAAAAATGTTTCAGTATCAAGGAAGGAGATAAGTACTGTAAGTACAGCAGCAATGGATTGAAGGAAAAAGGACAGCAGCAGCAGCAGGTTCAATAACTGGGGCACCACCACGTGGAAAGTGGGTTAAGGTGTCTGCTAGCCGGCCGGCCACTTGGCCCACAAGGATTTTCCTCCACCATCCCACCCAAGGGACAAATACACACATTTCTTTCAACACCCCCAACTTCCTCTAAAGGAATTCCTACATCACAAGAATGTATTGGAAGGAAGAAGGAGAGGAATCTTACTCTCCATTACACACAATAACTGATAGCGGTCCCTAAGGCAGACAGTCCACGTCACATGGTGGAGCAATGTCTGACCTAGTTTAGTTTTAACATGGGTCAACTTAGCTGGTTGACCTTCCCTTGCTACCTCTTCTATACCAGGTGTCCCACTGGAACCATTCCTTTCACAGCTGTTACAACATCACTTGGGCCCAACAATTGTTATAACACCATGTTGTTCTTATATAAGAAATCTTAAACTATTAATAACACAAAAGTTGCTTTTAAAATATAAAAATTTCTACTTGCCCTTACTGCAAGTATAAAAATATAAGGAGGCGGCATTGCCCATCAAAGGCAGTAAAAAGTTTATTTTTTTAATAAACTTTTTGAGCTCTATAAAAATTCTCTTAATAAAGCGGTGGTGTATCATTTAAACCATGTTGTTCTAACAACAATATTGGGACTTAAAGAATTCCAATAACTCCATTGTTGGTTGTTCTAAAAGAACCAAGTACCCCTCAACTATATAAAGATGTCTGTGGAGGGAAGAAATAGACGGTGTCTATACTTTAGTTGTTAAGACTGGGAGAGAGCTTTACTTAGGTGTGTGGCTGACATTAGGTGTGGTCATTCCCCTTGGAACTTGGTCTACTCCCATCCTGTATCAGGAGTTTTTATAGTTGGAGCCAGTTGAACCCAGATTTTTTTTAAGTGAGCTTCTTACTGTTCTCCCTCCTCTTTTTGTTTCATATAAGCTTGGCAATGAGACAATTATAGATACAGTTGAGTTTCCCATGAGAGACCAAAAAACACAGGATTAAACCTTGTGCCTTCTAGAGGTTGTCTCTCATTAGAGATTCAGTTGAAAGACTCCTCATGACTAGGCCTGACCTGACAGGGTCTCTGATAAGGACCACTTCCAGGAGAGAACATGTTTTTAGGGTGTGGTCTCTCGCGAGGAAACTCTCCTGTACTACTTATTAAAGTATTAGTCCATTCTCTCTATATGACAATCCTATACTATCTAACAGTGGTGTTACACATGTAGTGAAATCCCTAGTACAGATAGGAACAACACCGCTTGCAGAAATATTACTTATTCTTATATATTTACCAAAACTGGTAACTCCGCCTTTGCCCGTCCCAAGCCCGGATGAAAAAGGAGGAAAGGGAGCAGTAACAAGCTCACTAAACAACCTGGGCTCAGCTGGCCCGGCTGATAGTACCTTGTAAGGGCTCCTAATCCAGGGATACAGGATGAGCAGTGTTTGTACTCCATGTTAGGAGTGGCTGCACATAGCGTCTGTTCCTCATGTCAGAGGCGGCCATTTCTTTTGGAGCTAAGTCAGTGGCCTGCCACTGAGTAGCGCTCCCAGTCTTAATGACAAAGGCAGACACATTCTACTTCACCCAGTAATGATGGTTGTCAAACAGACACCATCAAGGGTCACAACTTGATACCCTAATATGATTGAGTGGAGATAAGAAAGAAGGAGAAGATTATTTGAGACTATTCTACAGGAGAAGCAAAAATTAGTCATAAATATCAGTCTCAATTATGATTGGATGAAGTAGAATAAAAGTCTCAAGCTCTACAAGCTTGATACCTTAATATGATTGAGTGGAGATAAGGAAGAAGAAGTCTCATTTATCATTGCAATTCCCAACCTGTAACCCAAAACACATTATTGATTGTATTGACTGATCCATTGATGAGGTCTACTCATCCCGGCAGACATCATTGATAGTCTCAAGCTTTACAAGCTTGATACCCTAATATGATTGAGTGAAGATAAGAAAGAATAGTTTTAAATATAAGCAGCCCCAATTATCAGGTATATACCTAGTTGAAAATAATGCTTTCAGGCTAAATATGTGATTGAGAACCTCTGAAAAATCTGAATTGAAAGTGGAACTTTATTGTTTGAAGAGATAGATGGGAACCACACAACTGTTACTTGAGGTATAAACAATTTAGGTTTAAATATTAGTTACGAACGGAGAAATACGTTCAGGATAGCCTAGTGGACATGGCACCTGCCCGGTAAGCAGAAGGTTGTGGGTTCGATTCCCGCTCCTGGACACTTATTTTTCCGTTCGCCATTACTCTTCATATTTTTCACCCTTCCATACGTCATCCATTCATATATAGACCATCACTCTTCATATATTCAACCTTTTCATACGTCATCCAAAAGTTAGAAATATTAAATATTTCTTTTTGAAATTAAAAATGATTTTTCATAAATAAAAAAGAAACTTACGCGGTTAAACTGTTTGTATAGCTTTATAAAGAATTTAGTTGGAATTGTACGTCTTGGTACCATGGATAGAGTCTTGGTACCATGGATAGAGTCTTGGTACCATGGGTAGCGGTAGACAACCAACAATATGGCAGTGGTGGAGGAGGATAGACAATAGAGTAAGCAGATAGCCAGCGGGTAATATCAGGTTTCAAACATTCCCACATGTGTGTGTGAGCTATTGTCTGGAGAAATCCACAGGCTATATATATATAAGCCAAGCTGTTTGCCACATATCTTCTAACTTTTATCTATAAGATGGGAAGAGAGTAGTGCACAGTTTCATAAATAATCATTTACACAAATAGGCTTTATGTATACTCCCCGGCAGACACCATCAACAAGCTTTACAAGCTTGATACCTTAATATGATTGAGTGGAGATAAGAAAGAAGAAGAGAAGAAAATGTATACTCTTTTAATTCAATACCTAACTTTTAATCAACCTTTTTTCTCTCAAACCCCCTTTAAGAGGCTATATTCTTTAATTTACCCGACAATAATTCAACACATGACTTAAAATTCTACTGAAAATTCTGATCCCTTATAGTGTTGAATTAAAGAAGTAAGAAAGATACAAGAAAATTATAAGGCATAATTTGGATTATAGATTATAAACACAAGGTAATAAGACCTAATCCAAATAATTTAATAGTGTGTGAAGTTTCGATAACAGCATTGTTACCATCATCAGTCAAAAGAATAAATTAATTATTTGGATTAGGTCTTATTTGCTTGTATCAATAATCTAAATTGTGCTTTATCAACAAAGTAAGAAAGAGAGTGTATAAATCATTATATATATACACACGTGTACGTGGTTGACTTTTCTTGATCATTCAAGAATGGGTATTTTGCCATTTCTGGAATAATTAAAAATCAACGAATAGTCTATATTTATTCTGATAGATGGCGCAAGCCATCAGCAACTTTTATTTGCACAATCAGGAGATGTCTTTTTCTTAATTTATCCACTTGATCCCTGTACAATTTTACTTTTGTACCATTTCTTCAAATGGTTATATGTAAATATGTTAATGAATAAGAGGTTAGTTATTCTTGATTTATCAAGAAAATTAGAGTTGGCAGATAAGAGGGGAATAAACTCAACGTTTAATTGACATTTATTCTCCTTGTGTGAAAGATGGCACATTGCCACCATATTTGATTACAATTTTACAGGCCAATTAAGGATCTTAGAAAACAGGAATATATCATTGATGTCTTCTTAAAAACCACAGCAGACAGATAATAAAAATTTGAAAAAACAGATGTCCAAAGCGATATGGCATACAATTTGCATTAAAAATTATAAAGAAACACAAGGTAATAAGACCAAATCCATATAAATAAATAGTGTGTGACGTTTCGTTAACAGCGTTGTTACCATCTTCACCGAAATTCTTACTGAAACGTCATACACTATTTATTTATTTGGATTTGGTGTCTTATTACCTTGTGTTTTATAATCTATAATCCAAATTGTACCTTATCAAATTAAAAAGAAACAAGAATTGTCACCAAAATGGCAGATAGGATTCACTTTTCTTGTTACCCCCTTGTAAGAAATAAACAAAGCTTCACAATAGTAAAATGCTTTATCATTGATTCACAATAGTGTTGTCACCCTTTCATCGACTTATACACTTACCTTTGTAAATACATATTTGCATATTGTACATATATCTCTCATGGTTTCTCGGATTATCCATGTGATCAAAGTTGACCCTTTTTTTTTTTTTACATCAATGATTCAATATACATTTGAAAACAAAGTGTTTATATTTAAGAAATAATTAGGACACAGTGCACTTTCAAACATCATTATCAAATTACACCATTATTACACTACAATGTTATACTATGATTTGATAAGGCACACAATTTGGATTATAGATTATAAACACAAAGTAATAAGACCATATCCAAATAAATAAATAGTGTGTAATGTTTCAGTAACAGCGTTGTTACCATATTCAGACAAAAGTGCTGACACTTGCTACACTCATTCAATACTTTTGTCTGAAGATGATGATAACGCTGTTACCGAAACGTCACACACTATTTATTTATTTGGTCTAATTATATAATCCATATAATCCAAATTGTGCCTAATCATTTTTAGTTTTTTGTTTGTTTCAAGTCTCCAGTGTGGCACTATGAGTTGGAGAAGAATAGGTAGGGGACTTACCTTCCATAATTGTGGGTGACTGAGAAACTGGTCTAGACAGCGGTTCTAAGCTAGGCATACTGAAATCACACCTACTGACATTAGACACAATCTATCAGGATATCATAATCACAGGTCAACAAGATCCATGCTAGCACAGTAGCCAACCTTCAGGGCAATACCTAGTTACAGACCTAAAGTGTCTTATAGGTGTTCTTTTTTTTTTTGGCTTATCCCTAGTACACGTGGTACAGGCCATGATAATCATGGTGGGTAGTTAGCGACTGCTTTTTACTGTAAGCGCATCACATGTCTACACATGTGAAAAGCAGTTCGACTTTGCACTTACAAATGTGCCAGAGCCCCGTTTGGTTACTTGCACTCGCTGGTGGGGTTGGATTTTGCAAGAATCAGGGGCATTTTTAATTTTTTTTTATTAAACAGAAAAAAGTGTACAATGCAGGAATCAAACCCAGGTCGCAGTGGTCAAAAACCAAATGGTTTAACCAGCCTTCCACCGACCCCCCCGCTAATTAGTAAAAATGATTATTATAGTAATGAAAATTCTCCTTTGTTTAGAGGTGTCTGTTCATTGAGGTTCTGCTGTAAGTGTTTTGCTTCTTATTTTGCTTTTTATAACAGCAAAACTTGGTTATGAACATCCTAAGGCCCCATGTTTCAAGTACCAATTGGTTTAACTAAGGTTATATAACTACAATACGGCTATAACAATATAAAATCTTGGTCTGGGGAAGTAATGTTGTTATAGTGGGATGGTTTAACTGGATTTATACTTGGATCTTCTTATCTTGTGAATACATTATACTGTTAACAAAAAAAGGAGGTAAAAATTGTGTAATAAATAAATCCTCATTTGTGTGTGGAATTGGAAATTTGACCCTTTCAACACACTTTCACACAGTCTCAACAAGGAAAGACAATTTTATTAAACACACATCTAATTTACATAAGTTTTTGTAGTGTATAGTACTAAAGGAAATTCTTTAAAATGAAGTAAGAGAGCTACAATGGAGACCCATTGGATTAACTCCCTGAATGGAAAATATAAAAAAAGACTACATTTAATCGAACCACCAAGAGAGACCAAACCAACCCCTTCTCTATGTGGCGGGCGGGAGAAGCAGCACAAGTAAGGGACTACCCTGTAGGGTGAAGTACGGTGTCGTGAGCCCCGAGGTGCTAAGGTAACCGTCAAAGCTTACAGGGAACTCTGAAATGTGGCTGACTAACAGGGCAATGGCACTCCCCCCCCCCCTCTTTCCATGATTGGACAAGACGCCGCAACCACCAAGAGAGACCACAAGTAATCTTGTGTGTCTCAAGAATCTTTGTGTAGGTTGTTTTGTATGCCCTTGTGTAAAGAACACATGAATTCCATGAGCTCGAGCTGTTTGATGATAAGCAGCAGCCTCTCCCAAAGGTCCTTTTTTGTAGGTAGTTTCTCATTGTAGCTTCTTACATTACAGTATTTGTTATTGAATGATAAACATAATTTTTCAACACTTCGGTGAAATATAAGAGCAACTTAATTATAAACATCATAATTATAAAGCCCCAAGCTTCAAGTTCCAAATGGCTTAACCAGGGTTATAAGAACAACATGGTTTATAACAATATAAAATCTTGATTTCAAGTGATTTTGTTATAGAGATTTCAAATATATTTTCAATCCTGATATGGGTAGAAGATATTCACTTGCAAAGTCAAGGAAACCATAATCATCTGACCAAGGTGGCCTTTAACCAAATAGGAGTGCTGGCCAGAGAAATCTAAAAATAATGACTGTTAGAGAGTGGCATGACACCTATAACAGAAAATAAAAATTTCTCAGGTTTTAGACCCAGGGCAGCCAAAATTAGATTGGAGGATTCACAATCTAAAAATTGCTGCGAGAGGGCAAGAAAGCAGCAAAAGCAAACAGTAGCAGAATGACTGACTTGGGAGATGTTCCAAGTATTGGGTCAGCCCCAGATGGAGGAGGAGGAGGAGTAACACACTCTTCGGCATCTTTTGTTCCGAAGGCAGCCAGCCAAATATGCCTGCTTGCCACACCTTCCCTCCTTCCACGGCAAATGAATATGTGATGAACTCTCATTCACTTGTTAATATGTAGCTTGTCACCTGCAGCTCCAGAACACATTTTGGCTTGCATTAGATGCACTAAACAGGACCTTTGGAAGAGGCCGCTGCTCATCATAAAACAGCTCGAGGAGCATGAACTCATGGAATTCGTGTAATCTTTACACAAGGGGATAAGAAACAACAACAACAAAATCTCTTCTGTATATACAGTAGAACCTCCATGAGAGGACACTCGAGCTAGAAGACACCTCTCTATAAAGAACAGTTTTCATTTTCAAAATTACCATTTTTACTATTTAGAAACTCTCTGGTAAGAGGAGACTTTTCCCTAAAGGACACTTTAGCTCTGCACATAGGTATCCTTTACAGGGAGGTTCTACTGTATATAGAAAATTATAAATAAAAGAAAATTTGCAGAGGGAAGTGTTTCTTTTTATATATCGGCAATACAAGCTTTCGGGCGCAACAGCCCTTCAACAGGTATTAACTGCTCTACTTAATTTTTTTTTTTTTTAGAAATTGAACAAATCCATATATATATATTATTTATCCAAATATCAGTGAACAGGCTAAATCAATGTTTAATTTATTTTTGCTCCACTAGATGGCGCTCTGCCTTCTGTGAAGCACATGTGCTCCTGGTCAGGATATGCCTTTTTTATTTTTAATATATATATACACACAAAGAAGTAGTAAATATGAGATAGATATGCAAAATACTTATTAACATAATTGAGGCTAGGTGTGTTACTTATTTGAAGTCTCCAGTTTGAACTTTTCTGATAAATGCGGGCGGTCAAGTAGAGAAAGGGCTATGAGAAAAAAAATCAAAACCATTTACAGTAGTAGAACCTTTACAAGAGGATACTCATGCTATAATGGACACTACTCATTGCCAAAATTACCGATTAGTTGCTCTCTGGTAAGAGGACACCACTCTCTAAAGGACACTTTGGCTCTGCAACTAGGTGTTGTTGTCCTTTAGAGAGAAGTTCTACTAAACTTAGATTCTGATTCATAACCAAACCAGGAGACCAGATAATACTCGCCTCAAATCCATTTTGTAAACTTATTTTACAAATCAGATTTCATGCTAGAATTGTATTCAAGATTGGAAATATTCACTTTTTTAAATGCAATTTACTCTTGTAAAATTTTGTTGTTCTTAAATAGGAGATCAATTGTATCAGCATGCACACAAAGATCATTAAATTTACACAAATATGATTTGCAAAAAAAAAAATTTTTTTTTTTTTAAATAGTAAAAATAATTTTCTTCAAGAAAATAGAGAAAGTTGATACGATATGATTTGCATAAATATGCAAATAGGATTTGCATAAATTCTCGCCAAGTCAGGTTGATGTAAAAAGAAACTTGCTAAGCTATATGCCTATAGGAAGAGAATGGTTCCTTTCTTTGCAAAGAGCTCACTTAGTTGGGTCAGGTTACAGTGGGGAAAGAGTGACACTGCCTAATCAACAAGGTCTACCCACAGCTACTAATTCAGCACAAACCCCTTATATCAGCTCCCATTTCAAGTTAAATATTAATAATGGCTCAAATACAAGACTATAAATACAAATGGCAGATTTCAGATGCCATGCATTTATTTATTTTGGATTGTGGCATGGTCAAAAGATCTTGTTGGGTGATTAACAAGATACTCCTTAGAGAATCTTGTACCTGTCGAAGAACTATTGATCGAATACATGCCAATCCAAAATAAAGAAAGAGGCATATAGTATGAAGTCTGTCATATATTTTGATAATTCATACATTTTATTATTACCTCTTCTCCATGTAACCGCATTATAACCACATCATTAGTGTCGGATAAATATTTTAAGTTGTTATAACCAAGTTGAAAGGCTTTTATAATGAGGCTTCAGTGTATATACAGTATGACCCTGCTATAGTGAACCTTCCCATATGAACCTAAAATAACCCCACCAATATGAGCAATACCACAAAGTGAACCATGGCTATAGTGTACCAAAGGGTTTGTTATAGAGAGGTTTCACAGTATCTATGATATATATTTTGGTACAGTAGAACAACCTCCATCAGAGGACACTCACACTAAAGGAAACCTCTCTACAAAGGACAGCTTTTTCATCAACAAAATTAACATTTTTACTAATTAGCAAATCTCCAATAAGAGAACATCTCTCTTTAAGGCTACTTTGGCTCTGCAACTAAGTTCTTTACATGGAGGTTCTACTATAATAGTATTGATACTGTCATGAACAGGCTGGTTTGTATATTATAGAATACATATTTTTTGGCATTAGAGTAAAAATAAAAAATTATTACATTACATATATAAATGACTTATTTGCATATGGCCCTGTTACTATGCAAAGATCCTTGTTATTCCTGTTACCATGTAATGGATTATTAAAGGGTGTAAGGGTGAGATGGATGAATGGAAGGGAGAGAAGAAAGGGGAGAAGAGGTTAGAAATAAAAATAGAGAAGAAGACCAAAAAAGTAGAGGAGGAGGCAATCTATCTAGAAGGCAGTTAGTCCCTACGAGGCGAGATAAATAGAGAGACAGAGAGCAGCGTGGAGTAAGTAAGTGTGTGGGGGGGGAAAGGACATGGCCAAAGTGAGTAGTACCAGGAATAGCAACCTCCAAAAATATTGGGAGAGGGGGGGAAGCATGTCTTAACAGATAAGTTGAGGAGGAGAACACTTTGGAGACCATCGTCTTCTCAAAGGACAGTCACCTCTATATTGATTGGTTCGTCACACCCACTCACCTCAGTTACATACTAGCTGGGACAACTGCCGATTTGCATGCCTCCTTATTCACATCGCAGTCTACCTTATGTGCAATAAAGCCCATCATATACAGTAGAACCTTCCATGAGAGGTCAGCTAAAAAATTAAACTAGGTGCTGTCATTTTACAAGAGAGGTAGTTCTACTGAACTGATTATCATTTATATATAGTCATTTTTGTTCGAAGATGGTATCAATAGCAGTTCTTTGAAACCTCACAATTTAATCCTTTGGGGATATTTGGTCATCTGGTGATTTCCATATATATACAGTAGAACCTCCCTGTAAAAGACAACACCTAATTGCAGAGCCAAAGTGTCCTTTAGAGAAAGGTGTCCTCTTACAAGAGAGACGCTAAATAGTCAAAATGGTTATTTTGCAAATGAAAATTGTCCTCTTGAGAGAGGTGTCCTCTAGCGGGAGTGTCCTCTCAGGGAGGTTCTAACTGTAATAGATAGATCGCAAAATGCATGATGTTGCTGGAGTCCTGCTGGCAATCTTCCACCAATCTTCCACCAAACTCTGCAGCGGTGGTAAAGGCGTCCATGTACATAGTCATTGTTCATTGTTGTATATATCTAATTATTATTTTCAAATAATAGTGCTGCCTGTGTGTGAGCACTTTTTCATGTATTGACAAGATGACAAAAAAATTAATTTGATTGCCATCGTCTATATAACACAAATTGTACCTCATTACTTCATCCCCTTGTTTCCTTATACAGTAGAACCTCTTTGTAAAGGAAAACATCTAATTGCAGAGTCAAAGTATCCTTTAGGGAGAGGAGTCTTCTTACCAGAGAGTTGCTACAGTAGAACCCCCTGTAAAGGACACCTAATTGCAGAGCAAAAGTATCCTTTAGGGAGAGGTGTCCTCTTACCAGAGAGTTGCTAAATTGTAAAATTGGTAATTTTGCAAATTAAAACTGTTCTATGTAGAGAGGTGTCCTCTAGTGTGAGTTTTATCATGGAGGTCTTTCTACTGTATTTAGTTAAAACATTTTCTCTAGCAACTCAACATCAAGAGTCTCCAACAAAATCCCAACCCACAGCGACCACCAAAAGTGGCGACCTCACCTTACAGAGGATGTAGGTCACCTGTAGACACCACCTAGCAGCCCGGCGGCCACCTTAATGATTCTTTAATAGGTTCCGCACACACTCATTTAACTTACATTCTTCTTTAGCTAGTTTACACACATCTCTCTAATGTGTATAAAAAACCCTCATTATATCTTACATCACACCTAACTACAAAAACATCCAATTTAAGCCAAGTATACCTTAGAATCTATTCAACCATCTTTATAAAAATAACATTCAATTATACAATCAGGACTTGCTTCTCACTCTCTCTCTCTCTCTCTAATTGTAAACACACGTTACAATATAAAATACAAAATGAAATTTCAACGATGAAATCTCCTTATAACAGCCCTTTTTTATACCAGCAATGTTATTTATAGCATCATATCTAAAGAATTAAATCCGAGCTGAAGAAAATGAATTCTAAAGTGAATATCAATGTTGATGCCATATCACTTGAAGATTCTATTTTAAAGTTTTTCAGGATCTGAAACTCTACTTCAAGAAGTTGAGAAAATACAGGATTTTATTCTTTTGTCTGATGATGGTGACAATGTTGTTGCCGAAACGTCACACACTAGCATCATATCTAAATTTCAAGTTCCCAAAGTTTAGGGTTCCAATTATTTTAACTGTGATTCCAACAGCAACATCATGAAATCTCAGTTTCAAGTGCTGTTGTTATAGAAGAGAATCCGACTATATATTTACATATTAAACATAGAAAAAAAAAAAGTCATATCCAGATCACTCAAATGAGCATTTTAGATAAGAAAGCGCCATCTAGTGGAACAAAAATCAACTAAACATTAATTTAACTTGAACAGTCAAGATATGCTTTTTTGTTTTTAATATTGACACCTGACCTTTTTCCTATATTTTTCTTTCTTATTATTTTTTCACATATGAACATGCTAATTTAAATCTGCTATACCATATCAATATATTCTTAACTGAAGAAGGTGTGCCTAAAAGCTACCATAATTCCTTTTTTTATTAAAAAAAATAAAAATCATGTGTGCCTCACCAATTTAACTGGTTCAACAGAATTACGGTAGAACCATTCTGTAAAAGATGTCTTTCAAGGAGTGGTGTCCTCTTACCGGAAGATTACTAATTGGCAAAAACAGCAAAGTGTCCTGAGAGGTGTCCTCTCATGGAGGTTGTTCTACTGCATATTACTTTAAACCAGAGAATGATAAGGCACAATTTGGATTATAGATTATAAACACAAGGTAATAAGACCAAATCCCCAGACCAATATTTATTTATTTGGATTTGGTTTTATTACCTTGTGTTTAGACCAGAGAATTTTCTACTCTCTAAACTCCACTTCCATTTAAATTGTTCATCAAAGAACATCAATATCATTCTTTGCAGAGTAATTAGGATATACTATTAACTTATTTTAATCTTGTTACCTTCTAAAAATTTTATCCAGAGCCTCTGAATTTACTTCTAAAATAACGTAAAAACTAAAAGAATTCAACACAAGGTAATAAGACCAAATTCAAATAAATAAATAGTGTGTGACGTTTCTGTAACAGCGTTGTTACCGAATTAATATAATTAAATACGTCACACACTATTTATTTATTTGGATTTGGTTTTATTACCTTGTGTTTTTTATAATCTATAATCCAAATTGTGAAATAATTCCATTAATTCGGTAACAATGCTGTTATCGAAACATCACACACTATTTATTTATTTGGTTTTATTACCTTGTGTTTATAATCTATAATCCAAATTGTGAAATAAACCTTATCAAAAGAATTCATCCTTATTGCATAGAAATCTTCCCTCAACAACAACAACAAAAAGAGGGTGAGGGTAATAAAGAAAAGAGATAAGGTGCCTGGTAGTTAGCTCTAGTTAAGATGGTTGTAAATCTAACAAGTAATAGCTGGAGTTCAATCTGGTTGACAGCCTAGCTGGCTGGACTGGTTTCTTCCGTGGGTCGGTCAGCTAGACTCCACATGCTACAGGCTGACTACCAAAATATTTTTCACATTCCTTCAACAGCATGATAAGGCACAATTTGGATTATAGATTATAAACACAAGGTAATAAGACCAAATAAATAAATAGTGTGTGATGTTTCAGTAACAGCATTGTTACCATCTTCAGACAAAAGTACTGAATGAGAAATTTTACCACAGCATGTTTTAAATAGTTACTGTTATCAAGTTGATAACAGTCTTGATAACAGTAACTATTTAAAACATGCTGTGGTAAAATTTCTCATTCAGTACTTTTGTCTGAAGATGGTAACAATGCTGTTACTGAAACATCACACACTATTTATTTGTTTGGATTTGGTCTTATTACCTTGTGTTTCTTCAACAGCATCTTTTTTCTTTGTAAAAAAATTGTTGCAGTAGAGCCTCCCTGTAAAAGATACCTAATTGCAGAGCCAAACTGTCCTTTAGGGAGAGGTGTCCTCTTATAGGTGAGTTGCTAAATTGTAAAAATGGTAATTGTGGCAAAGAAAACTGTCCTTTGTAGAGAGGTTTTCTCTAGCATGAGTATCCTCTCATAGAGGTTCTACTGTAAAAATCACTATAGATACAAGCTTTCCTGAAAATAACTAAAGATGAAGATGGGAAAGTTTGAAAGCTTCATGAGCAAATATGCAAAAAAGTAACATATGCAAAAAGAAAAGTGCAATATACAGTTAAACTTGTCTATAGCGCCCCCTTTTGGGACTCACCAAAATAGGGTACTATAGAGAGGGAATGCTATAGACAGGTCACTTTTAAAATAAATTGCATCGTACTATGTATTTAAAATCGGGCGTTATTGAGAGGAAGGTGCTGTTTAGAGGGGGCGCTATAGACAGGTCACTTTTAATGTAAATTGCATCGTACTATGTATTTAAAATCGGGCACTATAGAGAGGAAGGCACTATTTAGAGGGGGTGCTATAGACAGGTCACTTTTAATGTAAATTGCATCGTACTATGTATTTAAAATCGGCGCTATAGAGAGGAAGGCACTATTTAGAGGGGGACGCGCTATAGAGAGGTTTAACTGTACTTTTAACTACCTATTATTTCTATACTTTAAACAATTATTTTTTAAAATAAAAACATTTAGTGGGGTAAAGAAGGTAAATATTTCTACTCTCAGTATATAGGATAAGGAAGGAAGGGAGGTGATAAATAGTGAGGTGGGGGAAATAACTATTAGGAGAGCTACTGCTACCCTGTCAACTTTAATATCAAAATCAATTCCTCATTGGTGCCGACCAATTTTGAGAAAGTTTTGGTCAGCTGGGGTGACCAATCCTCTGTACCAAATGGGCTTTTTTTTTAGTTGATGGATATAGCGGTGTTATATTTCTTATTGTTTTATAAGAGTATATTGAAATCTGCCTCTTTTAAATAAACTACTTTTTAAAATTCCCAGATTTTTTAAATATTTTGTCAAAGTTAAAGGATCCTATCTAAATAAGTGCATATTAGAACCTCCATTATAACCACTTTCTGTTCTATATATGACAGTAACTTGGTTATAATGTTACTAGACGAATGGCCCGGGCAACGCCCGGGTTTTACCCGAGTGCGTATATATTTTTAAAATGTTTTAATTCAAATACTATTCGTTACAATTATAAATTGGCGCCATGGATGTCACTCTTGTGAAACGTCCCGTTCCAAACTGTGTGTTTTTAAAATGTTTTAATTAAAATACTATTCGTTACAATTATAAATTGGCGCCGTGGATGTCTCTCTTGTGAAACGTCCCGCCCCAAACTGTGTGTGTCTTGAAAATATAAAAATAAAAATGTGAATTTTCATAAAGATTTCATCATGTCGATTTTTTTTTTTGCATTTCACCTACTAAATCGATAGAGATAATTACATTTGCAACATGAACTTAGGTATATTGACTAAATAGAAAACTGCATAGTAATAAAGATCATTTTTAAAGGCACCATATCGTTTTTTTTTTTCAATAAAATCGAAACAAAAATTAACGATAAATAACGATAATTGCCTTAAAAAGAAATTGCCTTAAAAAAAAGAAACATTCGCGGTGATTTTGTCTTGCATTCGTTTATACAATTATTATATACGAATGACCCGGGCAACGCCCGGGTTTTACCCGATTAAATGCTTTTATTCAAATACTATTCGTTACAATTATAAATTGGCGCCGTGGATGTCATTCTTGTATAATATATAAATGAGTTTTAAAAATTGTAAAAAAAAAAATGCATCGGCCGGGAATCGAACCCGGGCCGCCCGCGTGGCAGGCGAGCATTCTACCACTGAACCACCGATGGTTATGAAAAATCCCATCCGTGAGCTTCAGACAGACAAACAAACAGACAGAATAAGGCAAATATATAATAATGTTATATATTTTGAAATTTCTCCAAAATTTAAGTTTAAATTTGTTTTAACCGTAATCATATTATCATCTAATCTTAATCCAAAGTGCTGTTGGTTATAATTGTGCTTTTCATTCATGAAGATGAAATTAACTTAAATATAAGGTCTTTATGCATGCAACAAAACAGGCTTATCTTAAAAACTGCATTGTTTCCGACTAACTAGGGATTTAAAATGCATCTGCACACCTTCCCCAATCCAAGATATATTGATGTAGCTGGCCAACTATGGACCATATCCCTTTTGTATCTACATTAGGAGAAAAGCTATTACTCACAAACTGTTCAATTGCCTTAGAGATGGTGACTTGCTGGCTCAAATCTCTCTATAGATTGTGTTGTAGAACAAACAAATTGCATTTTATAATTTCAATTGCCATCTATCAATAAAATTTGTAATACTGTTTTTTTGGCAATCTCCAGTCCACTCTGCTATTGTATTGTATTGATTTTCTTATATACTCTGCATTTACCATCAACTGACCTCAGCAAGGGTCCCTCTCCAGGGATACAGTAAAGCTGTGTCTGTACTTATGTTAGAATTGGCAGCAAAGGTATCTGCTTCCTTGTTAGGAACGGCCTCAAAATACAGGCAAAGTCAGACTTTCACCAAAGTGTGCCATGGTGCCATGATCAACGAAAGCTGCACTCCTACACCCCATTCCATGAGTTCTGGAATTTGTGTAATCTTTACACAATGGGATAAGGAACAACAACCATAGAAGCCAGCTTAAGGAAACTATGGATATAAGCTAATAGGTCTATAGAGGTGCATACATATAATTACAAGAAATTGCATCGAGCAATGCACTTCCACAAATATGTTTTCATAATAAACAAATCCCTCTATAGATGACCATAAACAACAACAACCACGGAATATATCAAAGTGTTCTCAATTGAATCTGATTGATGGAGAGAAACTGACAAATGACTGTTGGCGAGTTAATTTATAGGACATGGCACACTCTCATACTTCTCTTTTTTTTTTTTTATGCGACACAAGCATTTGAGAACTTCAGAATATTCTTAATTATAAAAATTTTTGGATAACACAAGAGTTTAATATGTATTATCCCTAGTACACACGTGGTACAGGCCATAGCGACTGCTTTTACTCTAAGTGCACCACATGTCTACATATGTGAAAAGCAGTTTGACTTTGCAGTTACAAATATGCCAGAGCCCCGTACAGGCCATGAAAATCATGATGGGTATAGTTAGTGACTTACTGTAAGTGCACCACATGTCTACATATGTGAAAAGCAGTTCGACTATGCACTTACAAATGTGCTAGAGCCCCGTTTTGGTTACTTGCACTCGCAGGTGGGGTTGGACTTTTGCAAGAATCGGAGGTCATTGGAGCATTTTTTTTTTTTTTAATTAGAAAAAAAGTGCCCAATGAGGGATTCAATCCCAGGTTGTAGCGGCGGAAAACCAATGGTTTAGACCACTGACCCCCACACAGAGCTTACTTGATTGTTACTGCCCCTGTGTACGAGGTGTTACACAGGCTGAAAGCAAGCAGCACCCGGAACCAACCTAAGTATGACTGGACTACCTACCCTCCCATCACGTTATCTAGGAAGGATATAAAATATAACAGACAGAGATAACACAACAACTGTCTACCTCTTATTAACTCTCCCATCCTTCTCTACAGACTTGTGAATTGATAAGGTACAATTTGGAGTAGAATAATAGGGTAACAAGACCACATCCAAATGATAAGGTACAATTTGGATTAGAGATTAGAAACATAAGGTAACAATACCACATCCAAATGATAAGGTACAATTTGGATTAGAAATATAAGAAAAAAGACCACATCCAAATTCATAAGGTACAATTTGGTTTATAGAATAGAAACCTAAGGTAACAATACTACATCCAAATGATATGATACAATTTGGATTAAAGATTAGAAACACAAGATAACAAGACCACATCCAAATGCATAAGGTACAATTTGGATTATAGATTATAAACAGAAAGGTAACAAGACCACATCTCTACAAATTAATGAAATGTTTGTAACATTCCGGTAACTGCATTGTTGCCTATTTTGTCTGATAATGGTAACAATACTGTTACCTGAACATTACAAACATTTCAGTAATTTTAGATTTGGTCTTGTTATGTTTAAGACAAAAAAAAAAGCTTATGTGTGGAGTATATGGAAATTTGCTTCCTTTTAGCCTTAAAAGATATTCCATCAGGTGCAGAAAAGAGTATCAGAAATGCTAAACTTATATAAGAGCTGTAAGGGATGGGAGCATCCACTCCTGTCAATAAACCACACAGAGTCCCCCACATTCCAAATACTAGTTTGAAAAATCAACTAAAGGGACTGTACTAGGGTATATTACAGTGGAACCTTGTTAAAACAGCCTCCCTTTATACAGTAGAGCAACCTCCATGAAAGGCCACACATTCTCTCTAGAGGACATTTGCCTTAAAAGGTCAGCTTTCATGAAGACTTGTTGGTGAACCTTCCCAGTGATATATATATCTCTAATTTATCCATAACACATTTCATTAACAACATCGATACCATCCATCTTCATAGAAAAGTTCAGAGACAACACTACATATGAACTACAAAATTTACTGTTTCTTATTACTTTATTATTAAGTTTAGATTTTATTACCTTGTATGTTTTATCTAGACGAGTCTCTTAAATTGTACTTATAACATTATAGACTTGGGAAATATAAAGACATCTGCATAAATAGTAATCCAATCAATAGAAAGATGTAGTGTGATGTAGGAGAGATTTACCACCATATATTATAAAAAAACAGAGAACAGCTCCCTCTCTGTACCTTCTTGGCAGCCAACCTCTCCTTCTAATTATATCTATCTGGCCGTCAATTGAACCTGCTGCTTCCAATAACCTCTGGGGTGGAGGACAACCCACCTACCTACACTTCTTTATTCAAACCCATTAGAGAATTCAACACTTTACTGAAATTCAACCTTTTTTTTTTTTCAAAACACAACCTTTTTTTTTTATCGCTTTCAAATTATCATCTTTGATTTATCTGACTATTAATTTATACTCGCATGGAAAATACTTAAGGAAGTGGGAAATCTTTGATGTAGTCGTTCGTCTTTTTTTAGGGAGATTGAGGTAATTTTGTTCACATTTGGTTATCTCATTTGTCTTCAATAAAGGTCACTGTGTATCAAATATCTTTCAGGTATTTTTGTCTGAATACTGAGATACAAGTTTTATTCATGAGTGTATATTAGTAATTAATAAAGTAAGTTCAGTAAGCGTTGTTACTGAAACATCATATACTATTTATTTAGAAATTGATTTATTTAGTCTTATTTCCTTGTGTGTTCTAATCTATGAAACAAATTATTCAACTGTATTCCAACCCACATCAGCAAGCTAACAACAACAATATTCAATGGAGTAATCAGAAGATGCTTTAAGATAAGAGTAGAACAACCTCCATGAGAGGAGGCACATAAGTAATGTGTGGCATTGTTAGACTACGAATACTTTGTCTGAGGACCCTATAGGACTGAAGATGATTGCAAGGCTGTTGAGGAGAAAATTGCCCATAGAATTTTTTTTTTTTTTTTCCCTTGTATCTGAGAACAGTGAAGAACACTATGGAACATACTTATGAATCTTGAATACAGATTGGACCTTAGGAGGACAGTTTTCATTGCCAAAATTACTATTTTTTA
>CP092873.1:88940572-89036597 GCA_030710605.1 Cordylochernes scorpioides | reverse complement strand
AGTGGGACATAGACTTTGAAACTGGTGCAGGGTTAGCCAATCAAGGTTTTCAACCTGGCCGGTAATATATATATAACACCTAATTCTATATCCATGGTTGACAGATGATGATATTTTAACTGAGTGTTAATGGGAACACTTAAGCATTTTGGGTCAAATAGTCTTCTTTGATTAACTGGTCTTATATTAGGATAGATGCACAATTTGGATTATATATATATGGATCATTTTTCTTTTTTCTGATGATGGTAACAACGATGTTACGTCGCACACTATTAATTTATTTGGATCTTGTCTTATATTAGGAACACAAGTACAAATTAGTAAATAGTGAGTGAGGTTTATTTCTACAATATCACACAAATAGGGAAACAAGGAGAGGGAAACATGATGTAATAGGGTGTTATATTTACAGAATACAGTGATATCTATTTTTCAAAGCAAAATTGTGTGTTATGAAAAGGTAAATACACCTATCCCCCGATTTACACGGTAGATACGTTCCTGAGAAAAACGTGTAAATCGGGGGATAGGTGTACACAGAAATAAAAATAAAATGCATTGAGAGGTTAAAATATGTAGTCAGCACATAAGCTCGGGATTCCTCGTGAGATGTGTACACAGCGCATGTGTTCAATCACAGTAGCATTTAGTATAGTGCGATAAAAAAAAAAAAAAACTTATTCGAAAAACCGTGTAAAAGCGAAAACGTGTAAAACAAGTACTGTGTAAATCGGGGGATAGGTGTACTTTGTAATGAGGTTCCCATCATTGGTTATCCTTGATTGTTGAAGTTTTATTATCTCTTTCAAGTAATGTTTAAGGAGTTGTGTACAGTCTTATTTTAAAAAAATGGTGATAAGGTAATTGTATGAATCTAAACATCAATAATGATGATTATGATGTAATGAAGGGTGTGGAAAGTTACTTATATAACACAGAGAGGGAGAGTAGAGCTAGTTCATTCTACAAGCAGTTTCCCCTGAGGGTAATTTATTGCTTCCCTCGTCCCTTCCCCTCTTTCATTACATGGTAGACCACCTGCCAGCTCCTCAGGCAAATTTAGACCTCCTTGTCTCACCAGTGTCTGGGCTCGACCCCTGGCTTGATCTACTTTCAAAGTCACTATTTCTTTTGTACAGTTAGAATCTCTCTCTCTCTCTTCTCTCTGAAGAACAACACCTAGTTGCAGAACAAAAGTATCCTTTAGGTAGAGGTGTCCTCTTACTACAGAGTTGTTAAATTGATAAGGCACAATTTGGATTATAGATTATAAACACAAGGTATTAAGACCAAATCCAAATAAATAAATAGTGTGTGACGTTTCGGTAACAACGCTGTTACCGAAACGTCACACACTATTTATTTATTTGGATTTGGTCTTAATACCTAGAGTTGTTAAATTGTAATAATGGTAATTTTGGCAATGAAAACTGTCCTTTGTAGAAACATGTCTTCTAGCAGGAGTGTCCCTCTCATGAAGGTTCTATTGTACATTAAAATAGGGCCAATTCTTCTCCATCCTCCTAAGGTACAATCTGTATTCAAGATTCATAAGTATGTTCCATAGTCACAAGGTAATAAGACCAAATCCAATTAAATAATAGTGTGTGACATTTTAATAGCAGCGTTGTTACCATCTTCAGACAAAAGTGCTGAATGAGAAAAAATATCACAGCATGCTTGTCACAGCACTTTTGTCTGAAGATGGAAACAACGCTGTTACTGAAACGTCGCACACTATTTATTTATTTGGATTTGGTCTGATTACCTTTTGTTTATAATCTATAATTCAGATGTTCCATAGTGTTCTTCACTGTTCCCAGATACAAGGGAAAAGAAAATAAAGATTGGCAGCTTCATATTCTATGATAAATTTTCTCCTCCAATAGCCTTGCAATCATCTTCAGCCTATAGTCCTATAGGGTCCTCAGACAAAGTACTTGTAGTCTAACGAAAGTAACAATGCCACACATTTCTTATAGAATACTTATTCAAGATTTGGTTGTTATACCTTATCCTGATTCTACTATGTATCCCAAGACTTGGATTGAAGGAAACACAACAACACCAAATTAATAATTTGTATGTGATTTGCATCTGTCATTGTTGTTACCGAAACACAATTATAATTGATTTAGTCTTGTATTTCTAATTATTACAGTAAACTAGGGTACTCTAGCTACAATTCTTCAGTTTTCTTAAGAGGTAAGTTTAACTTTTTTTTTTTTTTTTAAATAACGCCATTAAAATAAGCAATTTCCTGACTTGAAATTTATTTTTTCAATATTGTAAAATGGAAGATAATATCGTTAACCAAGAAATAATTCTCATTTTTATAAAAAAAAAGGCATTCGAAACAATTTTGTGTAGAAGCCACAAACTTATATAGAAAGAATATTCCACAACAAGCCTTATCATTTTAAGACAACTAGCCAACAACCTAAATACCATGGTTTCAGGCCTATGGGATAAGAAAGAAGAAAAGGCTATGGCCCTCATCAGTACAGGGGACAACTTTTTTTATTTTATGTATAGCCATCATGTCTCTGGGTTCACCCCTATGTATTGAAGACATGGAGGAAGAGAGGAAAATGGCCCTTTGTATGCAGATTTCTGGTAACCTACATCTCATTTAATAGGCTTAGTTCTCACACAGCTACTATACCTCTGACTGGTTTGGTGGAGATAACTTCTTCTTCTTCTTAGCTTGGTATTAATTTGTTTTCTCCATTAATTCTGTACTTTGTGAGACAAAGGGAGCCATGATCAGGGTGATACAGTAGAATACCTTCCTGTAAAGGACACCTAATTGCAGAGCCAAAGTGTCCTTTAGAGAGAGGTGTCCTCTTACTACAGAGTTGTTAAATTGTAATAATGGTAATTTTGGCAATGAAAACTGTCCTTTGTAGAGAGATGTCTTCTAGCAGGAGTGTCCCTCTCATGAAGGTTCTATTGTACATTAAAATAGGGCCAATTCTTCTCCATCCTCCTAAGGTACAATCTGTATTCAAGATTCATAAGTATGTTCCATAGTCACAAGGTAATAAGACCAAATCCAATTAAATAAATAGTGTGTGACATTTTGGTAGCAGTGTTGTTACCATCTTCAGACAAAAGTGCTGAATGAGAAAAAATATCACAGCATGCTTGTCACAGCACTTTTGTTTGAAGATGGAAACAACGCTGTTACTGAAACGTCGCACACTATTTATTTATTTGGATTTGGTCTGATTACCTTTTGTTTATAATCTATAATTCAGATGTTCCATAGTGTTCTTCACTGTTCCCAGATACAGGGTCAAAATTGGCAGGTTCATATTCTATGGGCAATTTTCTCCTCAACAGCCTTGCAATCATCTTCAGCCTATAGGGTCCTCAGACAAAGTACTCGTAGTCTAACGAAAGTAACAATGCCACACATTGCTTTTGTGTCTCCTGTCATGGAGGTTGTTCTACTGTATCTTAAAGCATCTTCTAATTACTCCATTGACCGTTGTTGTTAGCTTGCTGATGTGGGTTGGAATACAGTTGAATAATTTGTTTCATAGATTAGAAACTCAAGGTAATAACTAAATCTAAATAAATAGTATGTGAGGTTTCTCAGTAACAATGCTCTTCATTTATTTACAATTTACTAACTTTATTAATTAATAATATACACTCATGAATAAAACTTGTACCTTTTAAGCATGTATCTCAGTATTCAGACAAAAATACCTGATATTTAATACACAGTGACCTTTATTGAAGAAAAACGAGATAACCAAGTGTGAACAAAATTACCTCTGTCTCCCTAAAAAAAAGACGAACGACTACATCAAAGATTTTCCACTTCCTCAAGTATTGTCCATGCGAGTATAAATTATTAGTCGAATAAATCAAAGATGATAATTTGAAAGCGATAAAAAAAAGGTTGTGTTTTGAAAAAAAAAAAAAAAAAGATTGAATTTCAGTAAAGTGTTGAATTCTCTAATGGGTTTGAATAAAGAAGTGTAGGTAGGTGGGTTGTCCTCCACCCCAGAGGTTATTGGAAGCAGCAGGTTCAATTGACGGCCAGATAGATATAATTAGAAGGAGAGGTTGGCTGCCAAGAAGGTACAGAGAGGGAGCTGTTCTCTGTTTTTTTATAATATATGGTGGTAAATCTCTCCTACATCACACTACATCTTTCTATTGATTGGATTACTATTTATTCAGATGTCTTTATACATTCCAAGTCTATAATGTTATAAGTACAATTTGAGAGACTCATCTAGATAAAACATACAAGGTAATAAGATCTAAACTTAATAATAAAGTAATAAGAAATAGTAAATGTTGTAGTTCATATGTAGTGTTGTCTCTGAACTTTTCTATGAAGATGGATGGTATCGATGTTGTTAATGAAATGTGTTATGGATAAATTAGAGATATATATATCACTGGGAAGGTTCACCAACAAGCCTTCATGAAAGCCGACCTTTTAAGACAAGTGTCCTCTAGAGAGAATGTGTGGCCTTTAATGGAGGTTGTTCTACTGTATAAAGGGAGGCTGTTTTAACAAGGTTCCACTGTAATATACTCTAGTACAGTCCCTTTAGTTGATTTTTCAAACTAGTATTTGGAATGTGGGGGACTCTGTGTGGTTTCTTGACAGGAGTGGATGCTCCCATCCCTTACAGCTCTTATATAAGTTTAGCATTTCTGATACTCTTCTCTGCACCCGATGGAACATCTTTTAAGGCTAAAAGGAAGCAAATTTCCATATACTTCACACATAAGCATTTTTTTTTTGGTCTTATACCTAATAAGACCAAATCTAAAATTAATGAAATGTTTGTAATGTTCAGGTAACAGTATTGTTACCATTATCAGACAAAATAGGCAACAATGCAGTTACCGGAATGTCACAAACATTTCATTAGTTTGTAGAGATGTGGTCTTGTTACCTTTCTGTTTGTAATCTATAATCCAAATTGTACCTTATGCATTTGGATGTAGTATTGTTACCTTATGTTTCTAATCTATAATCCAAATTGTACCTTATGCATTTGGATGTAGTATTGTTACCTTATGTTTCTAATCTATAATCCAAATTGTACCATATCATTTGGATGTGGTCTTGTTACCCTATTATTCTAATCCAAATTGTACCTTATCAATTCACAAGTCTGTAGAGAAGGATGGGAGAGTTAATAAGAGGTAGACAGTTGTTGTGTTATCTCTCTCTGTTATATTTTATATCCTCCCTAGATAACGTGATGGGAGGGTAGGTAGTCCAGTCATACTTAGGTTGGTTCCGGCTGCTGCTTGCTTGCAGCCTGTGTAACACCTCATACACAGGGGCAGTAACAATCAAGTAAGCTCTGTGTGGGGGTAGGTGGTCTAAACCATTGGTTTTCAACTGCTTCAACCTGGGATTGAATCCCTCATTGGGCACTTTTTTTCTAATTTAAAAAACAATAAATAATGCTCCAATGACCTCCGATTCTTGCAAAAATCCAACTCCACCTGCGAGTGCAAGTAACCAAAATGGGGCTCTGGCATATTTGTAAGTGCATAGTCGAACTGCTTTTCACATATGTAGACATGTGGTGCACTTACAGTAAGTCACTAACTATACCCACCATGATTTTCATGGCCTGTACGGGGCTCTGGCATATTTGTAACTGCAAAGTCAAACTGCTTTTCACATATGTAGACATGTGGTGCACTTACAGTAAGTCACTAACTATACCCACCATGATTTTCATGGCCTGTACGGGGCTCTGGCATATTTGTAACTGCAAAGTCAAACTGCTTTTCACATATGTAGACATGTGGTGCACTTAGAGTAAAAGCAGTCGCTATGGCCTGTACCACGTGTGTACTAGGGATAATACATATTAAACTCTTGTGTTATCCAAAAAATTTTATAATGGAGAATATTCTGAGGTTCTCAAATGCTTGTGTCGCATTAAAAAAAAAGAAGTATGAGAGTGTGCCATGTCCTATAAATTAACTTGCCAACAGTCATTTGTCAGTTTCTCTCCATCAATCAGCTTCAATTGAGAACACTTTGATATATTCCGTGGTTGTTGTTGTTTATGGTCATCTTTAGAGGGATTTGTTTGTTGTGAAAACATATTTGTGGAAGTGCATTGCTCGATGCAATTTCTTGTAATTATATGTATGCACCTCTATAGACCTATTAGCTTATGTCCATAGTTTCCTTAAGCTGGCTTCTATGGTTGTTGTTCCTTATCCCATTGTGTAAAGATTACACAAATTCCGGAACTCATGGAATGGGGTGTAGGAGTGCAGATTTCGTTGATCGTGGCACCATGATCCAGACACACTTTGGTGAAAGTCTGACTTTGCCTGTATTTTGAGGCCGTTCCTAACAAGGAAGCAGATACCTTTGCTGCCAATTCTAACATAAGTACAGACACAGCTTTTCTGCATCCCTGGAGAGGGACCCTTGCTGAGGTCCATCAACCAGGTCAGTTGATGGTAAATGCAGAGTATATAAGAAAATCAATTCAATACAATAGTAGAGCGGACTGGAATTTGGCAAAACCACTGTGAGGGTTATAACCTTTATCATTCTAGTAAGGTCTGTAGAGAGATTATATTTGATATATTAATAGAAACCCATTGCCAAAAAAAAAATATTACAAATTTTATTGATGGCAATTGAAATTATAAAATGCAATTTGTTTGTTCTACAACACAATCTATAGAGAGATTTGTGCCAGCAAGTCACCATCTCTAAGGCATTTGAACAATTTGTAATAGCTTTTCTCCTAATGTAGATACAAAAGGGATATGGTCCATAGTTGGCCGGCTATATCAAGAAATCTTTGGTTGGGGAAGGTGTGCAGATGCATTTTAAATCCCTAGTTAGTGTGAAAAACATGCAGTTTTCAAGATAAGCCTGTTTTGTTGCATGCATAAAGAACTTATATTTAAGATAATTTCATCTTCATGAATGAAAATTATAACCAACAGCACTTTGGATTAAGATTAGATGCTAATATGATTACGGTTAAAACAAATTTAAACTTAAATTTTGGAGAAATATCAAAATATATAACATTATAACCAAGTTACTGTCATATATATAGAACAGAAAGTGGTTATAATGGAGGTTCTAATATGCACTTATTTAGATAGGATCCTTTAACTTTGACAAAATATTTAAAAATATGGGAATTTTAAAAAGTAGTTTATTTAAAAGAGGCAGATTTCAATATACTCTTATAAAACAATAAAAAATATAACACCGCTATATCCATCAACTAAAAAAAAGCCCATTTGGTACAGAGGATTGGTCACCCCAGCTGACCAAAACTTTCTCAAAATTGGTCGGCACCAATGAGGAATTGATTTTGATATTAAAGTTGACGGGGTAGCAGTAGCTCTCCTAATAGTTATTTCCCCCCCCACCTCACTATTTATCACCTCCCTTATCCTATATACTGAGAGAGTAGAAATATTTACCTTCTTTACCCCACTAAATGTTTTTATTTTAAAAAATGATAATTGTTTAAAGTATTGAAATACAGTTAAACCTGTCTATAGCGCTTCCTCTAAATAGCACCTTCCTCTCTATAGCGCCTGATTTTAAATACGTAGTACGATGCAATTTGCATTAAAATGGTCTGTCTATAGCATCCCCTCTCTATAGCACCTTATTTTGGTGAGTACCAAGAGGGGTGCTATAGACAAGTTTAACTGTATATTGCACTTTTCTTTTTGCATATGTAACTTTTTTGCATATTTGCTCATGAAGCTTTCAAACTTTCCCATTTTCATCTTTAGTTATTTTCAGCAAAGCTTGTGTCTATAGTGATTTTTACAGTAGAACCTCCATGAGAGGACACTCATGCTAGAGGACACCTCTCTACAAAGGACATTTTTCATTGCCCTAATTACCATTTTTACAATTTATCAACTCTCCTGTAAGAGGACACCTCTCCCTTAAAGGACACTTTGGCTCTGCAATTAGGTGTCTTATATAGTATATAATAGGGAGGCTCTACTGTAACAGTTTTTTTACAAAGAAAAAAAGATGCTGTTGAAGGAATGTGAAAAATATTTTAGGAACATTCTGTAGTATGTGGAGTCTAGCTGACCGACCCACGGAAGAAACCAGTCCAGCCAGCTAGGCTGTCAACCAGATTGAACTCCAGCTATTACTTGCTAGATTTACAACCATCTTAACTAGAGCTAACTACCAGGCACCTTATCTCTTTTCTTTATTACCCTCACCCTCTTTTTGTTGTTGTTGTTGATGGAAGATTTCTATGCAATAAGGAGGAATTCTTTTGATAAGGTTTATTTCACAATTTGGATTATAGATTATAAACACAAGGTAATAAAACCAAATAAATAAATAGTGTGTGATGTTTCGGTAACAGCGTTGTTACTGAATTAATGGAATTATTTCACAATTTGGATTATAGATTATAAACACAAGGTAATAAGACCAAATCCAAATAAATAAATAGTGTGTGACGTATTTAATTATATTAATTCAGTAACAACGCTGTTACCAAAACGTCACACACCATTTATTTATTTGGATTTGGTCTTATTACCTTGTGTTGATGAATTCTTTTAGTTTTTTACTTTATTTTAGAAGAAGTAAATTCAGAGGCTCTGGATAAAATTTTTAGAAGGTAACAAGATTAAAATAAGTTAATAGTATATCCTAATTTACTCTGCAAAGAATGATCTTGATGTTCTTTAACAATTTAAATGGAAGTGGAGTTTAGAGAGTAGAAAATTATCTGGTCTAAACACAAGGTAATAAGACCAAATCCAAATAAATAAATATTGGTCTGGGAATTTGGTCTTATGATACCTTGTGTTTATAATCTATAATCCAAATTGTGCCTTATCATCTTTGGTTTAAAGTAATATGCAGTAGAACAACCTCCATGAGAGGACACCTCTCAGGACACTTTGCTGTTTTTGCCAATTAGTAATCTTCCGGTAAGAGGACACCACTCCTTGAAAGACATCTTTTACAGAGTGGTTCTACTGTAATTCTGTTGAACCAGTTAAATTGTGGTGATGCACACATGATTTTTTTTTTTTAATTAAAAAAAGGAATTATGGTAGCTTTTGGGCGCACCTTCTTCAGTTAAGAATATATTAATATGGTATAGCAGATTTAAATTAGCATGTTCATATGTGAAAAAATAATAAGAAAGAAAAATATAGAAAAAAGGTCAGGTGTCAATATTAAAAACAAAAAAGCATATCTTGACTGTTCAAGTTAAATTAATGTTTAGTTGATTTTTGTTCCACTAGATGGCGCTTTCTTATCTAAAATGTTCATTTGAGTGATCTGGATATGCCTTTTTTTTTTCTATGTGTAATATGTAAATATATAGTCGGATTCTCTTCTATAACAACAGCACTTGAAACTGAGATTTCATGATGCTTAACCATGTTGCTGTTGGAAACATAGTTAAAATAATTGGAGCCCTAAACTTGGGGAACTTGAAATTTAGATATAATGCTAGTGTGTAACGTTTCGGCAACAACATTGTCACCATCATCAGCCAAAATAATAAAATCCTGTATTTTCTCAACTTCTTGAGGTAGAGTTTCAGATCCTGAACTCTTTAAAATAGAATCTTCAAGTGATATGGCATCAACATTGATATTCACTTTGGAATTCATTTTCTTCAGCTCAGATTTAATTCTTTAGATATGATGCTATAAATAACATTGTTGGTATAAAAAGAAGGCTGTTATAAGGAGATTTCACTGTTAAAATTTCATTTTGTATTTTATATTGTAACATGTGTTTACAATTAAAGAGAGAGTGAGAAAAGAGAAGCTACTCCCGATCATGCAATTGAATATTGTTTTTATAAAGATGGTTGAATAGATTCTAAGGTTTAAATTGGATGTTTTTGTAGTTAGATGTGATGTAAGATATAATGAGGGTTTTATATACACATGAGAGGGATGTGTGTAAACTAGCTAAAGAAGAATGTAAGTTAAATGAGTGTGTGCGGAACCTATTAAAGAATCATTAAGGTGGCCGCCGGGCTGCTAGGTGGTGTCTACAGGTGACCTACATCCTCTGTAAGGTGAGGTCGCCACTTTTGGTGGTCGCTGTGGGTTGGGATTTTGTTGGAGACTCTTGATGTTGAGTTGCTAGAGAAAATGTGTTAACTAAATACAGTAGAACGACCTCCATGATAAAACTCACACTAGAGGACACCTCTCTACATAGAACAGTTTTAATTTGCAAAATTACCAATTTTACAATTTAGCAACTCTCTGGTAAGAGGACACCTCTCCCTAAAGGATACTTTTGCTCTGCAATTAGGTGTCCTTTACAGGGGGTTCTACTGTAGCAACTCTCTGGTAAGAAGACTCCTCTCCCTAAAGGATACTTTGACTCTGCAATTAGATGTTTTCCTTTACAAAGAGGTTCTACTGTATAAGGAAATAAGGGGATGAAGTAATGAGGTACAATTTGTGTTATATAGACGATGGCAATCAAATTAATTTTTTTGTCATCTTGTCAATACATGAAAAAGTGCTCACACACAGGCAGCACTATTATTTGAAAATAATAATTAGATATATACAACAATGAACAATGACTATGTACATGGACGCCTTTACCACCGCTGCAGAGTTTGGTGGAAGATTGGTGGAAGATTGCCAGCAGGACTCCAGTGACACCATGCATTTTGCGATCTATCTATTACAGTAGAACCTCCCTGAGAGGACACTTGCGCTAGAGGACCCCTCTCTCAAGAGGACAGTTTTCATTCACAAAATAACCATTTTTACTATTTAGCAACTCTCCTGTAAGAGCACACCTTTCTCTAAAGGACACTTTGGCTCTGCAATTAGGTGTTGTCTTTTACAGGGAAGTTCTACTGTATATATATGGAAATCACCAGATGACCAAATATCCCCAAAGGATTAAATTGTGAGGTTTCAAAGAACTGCTATTGATACCATCTTCGAACAAATGACTATATATAAATGATAATCAGTACAGTAGAACTACCTCTCTCTTGTAAAAGGACACCACCTAGTTTAATTTTTTTTTGGCTGACCTCTCATGGAAGGTTCTACTGTATATGATGGGCTTTATCGCACATAAGGTAGACTGCGATGTGAATAAGGAGGCATGCAAATCGACAGTTGTCCCAGCTAGTATGTAACTGAGGTGAGTGGGTGTGACGAACCAATCAATATAGAGGTGACTGTCCTTTGAGAAGACGATGGTCTCCAAAGTGTTCTCCTCCTCAACTTATCTGTTAAGACATGCTTCCCCCCCTCTCCCAATATTTTTGGAGGTTGCTATTCCTGGTACTACTCACTTTGGCCATGTCCTTTCCCCCCACACACTTACTTACTCCACGCTGCTCTCAGTCTCTCTATTTATTTCGCCTCGTAGGGACTAACTGCCTTCTAGATAGATTGCCTCCTTCCTCTACTTTTTTGGTCTTCTTCTCTATTTTTATTTCTAACCTCTTCTCCCCTTTCTTCTCTCCCTTCCATTCATCCATCTCACCCTTACACCCTTTTAAACACCCTTTAATAATCTATTACATGGTAACAGGATTAACAAGGATCTTTGCATGGTAACAGGGCCATATGCAAATAAGTAATATATATATGTAATGTAATAATTTTTTATTTTTACTCTAATGCCAAAAAATATGTATTCTATAATATACAAACCAGCCTGTTCATGACAGTATCAATACTATTATAGTAGAACCTCCATGTAAAGAACAACACTTAGTTGCAGAGCCAAAGTGTCCTTGTAGAGAGTTCTCTTACTGGAGATTTGCTAATTAGTAAAAATAGTAATTTTGGTGATGAAAACTGGCCTTTGTAGAGAGGTTTCCTTTAGTGTGAGTGTCCTCTCATGGAGGTTGTTCTCTCTCTCTCTACTGTATACTGTGAAACCTCTTTATAACAAACCCTTTAGTACAATATAGCCATGGTTCACTTTGTGGTATTGCTCATATTGGTGGGATTATTTTAAGTCCATATGGGAAGGTTCGCTATAGCAGGGTCATACTATATATACACTGAAACCTCATTATAAAAGCCATTCAACTGGTTATAACAACTTAAAATCTTGATTCCACACAAATGATGGGGTTACATGGAGAAGAGGTAATAATGCATAAATTATCAAAATATATGACAGACTTTAGACTCTATGTCTTTTTCTTTATTTTGGATTGGCATTCATTTGATCAGTAGATCTTTGACAGGCATATGTAACTAGATAACAAGATTTTCTAAGGAGTATCTTATTATTTTCACCCAACAAGATTTTTTGACCATGCCACAATCCAAATTTTAAAAATGCATGGCATCTGAAATCTACCATAATATTTTGTTTTGTATTTATATTCTTGTATTTGAGCCATTATTAATATTTAACTTGAAATGGGAGTTGATATAAGGGGTTTGTGCTGAATTAGTAGCTGTGGGTAGACCTTGTTGATTAGGCAGTGTCACTCTTTCCCCACTGTAACCTGACCCAACTAAGTGAGCTCTTTGCAAAGAAAGGAACCATTCTCTTCCTATAGGCATATAGCTTAGCAAGTTTCTTTTTACATCAACCTGACTTGGCGAGAATTTATGCAATTCCTATTTGCATATTTATGCAAATCAAATCAACTTTCTTTATTTTCTTGAAGAAAATTATTTTTACTATTTAAAAAAAAAAATTTTTTTTTTTTTTTTTGCAAATCATATTTGTGTAAATTTACTGATTTTTTGCGCGCATGCTGATATAATTGATCTCCTAATTAAGACCTACAAGAATTTACAAGAGTAAATTGCATTTTAAAAAGTGAACCCTTCCAATCTTGAATACAATTCTAGCATGAAATCTTATTTGTAAAATAAGTTTACAAAATGGATTTGAGACTAGTATTATCTGGTCTCCTGGCTTCGTTATGAATCAGAATCTAAGTTTTTAGTTTAGTAGAACTTCTCTGTAAAGGACAACAACACCTAGTTGCAGAGCCAAAGTGTCCTTTAGAGAGTGGTGTCTTCTTACCAGAGAGCAACTAATTGGTAAAATTGGTAATTTTTGGCAATGAGTAGTGTCCATTATAGCATGAGTATCCTCTTGTGAAGGTTCTACTACTCTATATGGATTTGATTTTTTTTCTCATAACCCTTTCTCTACTTGACCATCCATATTTATCAGAAAAGTTCAAACTGGAGACTTCAAATAAGTGACATACCTTGCCTCAATTATGTTAATCAATATTTGCATATCTATCTCATATTTACTACTTCTTTGTGTGTATATATATATTAAAAAAAAAAAAAAGGCATATCCTGACCAGGAGCACATGTGCTTCACAGAAGGCAGAGCGCCATCTGGTGGAACAGAAATCAACTAAACATTGATTTAGCCTGTTCCCTGATATTTGTATATATAATATATATATGGATTTGTTCAATTTCTAAAAAAAAAAGAATTAAGTAGAGCAGTAATACCTGTTGAAGGGCTGTTACGCCTGAAAGCTTGTATTGCCGATATATAAAAAGAAACTTCCCTCTGCAAATTTTCTTTTATTTATAATTTTATATATACAGTAGAACCTCCCTGTAAAGGACACCTAATTGCAGAGCCAAAGTGTCCTTTAGGGAAAAGTCTCCTCTTACCAGAGAGTTTCTAAATAGTAAAAATGGTAATTTTGAAAATGAAAACTGTTCTTTATAGAGAGGTGTCTACTAGCTCGAGTGTCCTCTCATGGAGGTTCTACTGTATATACAGAAGAGATTTTGTTGTTGTTGTTTCTTATCCCCTTGTGTAAAGATTACACAAATTCCATGAGTTCATGCTCCTCGAGCTGTTTTATGATGAGCAGCGGCCTCTCCCAAAGGTCCTGTTTAGTGCATCTAATCCAAGCCAAAATGTGTTCTGGAGCTGCAGGTGACAAGCTACATATTAACAAGTGAATGAGAGTTCATCACATATTCATTTGCCGTGGAAGGAGGGAAGGTGTGGCAAGCAGGCATATTTGGCTGGCTGCCTTCGGAACAAAAGATGCCGAAGAGTGTGTTACTCCTCCTCCTCCTCCATCTGGGGCTGACCCAATACTTGGAACATCTCCCAAGTCAGTCATTCTGCTACTGTTTGCTTTTGCTGCTTTCTTGCCCTCTCGCAGCAATTTTTAGATTGTGAATCCTCCAGTCTAATTTTGGCTGCCCTGGGTCTAAAACCTGAGAAATTTTTATTTTCTGTTATAGGTTTCATGCCACTCTCTAACAGTCATTATTTTTAGATTTCTCTGGCCAGCACTCCTATTTGGTTAAAGGCCACCTTGGTCAGATGATTATGGTTTCCGTGACTTTGCAAGTGAATATCTTCTACCCATATCAGGATTGAAAATATATTTGAAATCTCTATAACAAAATCACTTGAAATCAAGATTTTATATTGTTATAAACCATGTTGTTCTTATAACCCTGGTTAAGCCATTTGGAACTTGAAGCTTGGGGATTTATAATTATGATGTTTATAATTAAGTTGCTCTTATATTTCACAGAAGTGTTGAAAAATTATGTTTATCATTCAAAAACAAATACTGTAATGTAAGAAGCTACAATGAGAAACTACCTACAAAAAAGGACCTTTGGGAGAGGCTGCTGCTTATCATCAAACAGCTCGAGCACATGGAATTCATGTGTTCTTTACACAAGGACATACAAAACAACCTACACAAAGATTCTTGAGACACACAAGATTACTTGTGGTCTCTCTTGGTGGTTGCGGCGTCTTGTCCAATCATGGAAAGAGGGGGGAGTGCCATTGCCCTGTTAGTCAGCCACATTTCAGAGTTCCCTGTAAGCTTTGACGGTTACCTTAGCAGCTCGGGGCTCACGACACCGTACTTCACCCTACAGGGTAGTCCCTTACTTGTGCTGCTTCTCCCGCCCGCCACATAGAGAAGGGGTTGGTTTGGTCTCTCTTGGTGGTTCGATTAAATGTAGTCCTTTTTAAAAATATTTTCCATTCAGGGAGTTAATCCAATGGGTCTCCATTGTAGCTCTCTTACTTCATTTTAAAGAATTTCCTTCAGTTCTATACACTACAAAAACATATGTAAATTAAATGTGTGTTTAATAAAATTGTCTTTCCTTGTTGAGACTGTGTGAAAGTGTGTTGAAAGGGTCAAATTTCCAATTCCACACACAAATGAGGATTTATTTATTACACGATTTTTACCCCCCCTTTTTTTGTTAACAGTATAATGTATACACAAGATAACAAGAGCTAAGTATAAATACAGTTAAACCACCCCACTATAACATCATTACTTCCCCAGACCAAGATTTTATATTGTTATAGCCGTATTGTAGTTATATAACCTTAGTTAAACCAATTGGTACTTGAAACATGGGGCCTTAGGATGTTCATAACCAAGTTTTTCTGTTATAAAAAGCAAAATAAGAAGCAAAACACTTACAGCAGAACCTCAATGAACAGACACCTCTAAACAAAGGAGAATTTTCATTACTATAATAATCATTTTTACTAATTAGCGGGGGGGGTCGGTGGAAGGCTGGTTAAACCATTTGGTTTTTGACCACTGCGACCCGGGTTTGATTCCCGCATTGGACACTTTTTTCTGTTTAATAAAAAAAAATAAAAATTGCCCCCGATTCTTGCAAAAATCCAACCCCACCAGCGAGTGCAAGTAACCAAACGGGGCTCTGGCACATTTGTAAGTGCAAAGTCGAACTGCTTTTCACATGTGTAGACATGTGGTGCGCTTTCAGTAAAAAGCAGTCGCTAACTACCCACCATGATTATCATGGTCTGTACCACGTGTACTAGGGATAAGCCAAAAAAAAAGAACACCTTTAAGACACTTTGGCTCTAGGTATTGCCCTGAAGGTTGGCTACTGTGCTGACTTGGATCTTGTTGACCTGTGATTATGATATCCTGATAGATTGTGTCTAATGTCAGTAGGTGTGATTTCAGTATGCCTAGCTTAGAACCGCTGTCTAGACCAGTTTCTCAGTCACCCACAATTATGGAAGGTAAGTCCCCTACCTATTCTTCTCCAACTACTAGTGCCACACTGGAGATTCTTGAAACAAACATCTTACAATGATTAGGCACAATTTGGATTATATGGATTATATAATTAGAACAAATAAATAAATAGTGTGTGACGTTTCGGTAACAGCGTTATCATCATCTTCAGACAAAAGTATTGAATGAGTGTAGCAAGTGTCAGCACTTTTGTCTGAATATGGTAACAACGCTGTTACTGAAACATCACACACTATTTATTTATTTGGATATGGTCTTATTACTTTGTGTTTATAATCTATAATCCAAATTGTGTGCCTTATCAAATCATAGTATAACATTGTAGTGTAATAATGGTGTAATTTGATAATGATGTTTGAAAGTGCACTGTGTCCTAATTATTTCTTAAATATAAACACTGTTTTCAAATGTATATTGAATCATTGATGTAAAAAAAAGGGTCAACTTGATCACATGGATAATCCAAGAAACCACGAGAGATATATGTACAATATGCAAATATGTATTTACAAAGGTAAGTGTATAAGTCGATGAAAGGGTGACAACACTATTGTGAATTGATGATAAAGCATTTTACTATTGTGAATCTTTGTTTATTTCTTACAAGGGTGTAACAAGAAAAGTGAATCCTATCTGCCATTTTGGTAACAATTCTTGTTTCTTTTTAATTTGATAAAGCACAATTTGGATTATAGATTATAAAACACAAGGTAATAAGACCAAATCCAAATAAATAAATAGTGTGCGACGTTTCAGTAAGAGTTTCGGTGAAGATGGTAACAACGCTGTTAACGAAACGTCACACACTACCTATTTATTTAGATTTGGTCTTATTACCTTGTGTTTATAATCTATAATCCAAATAATGCCTTATCATTATAGACTACAAGGTCTTTGAAGAGTCAAAAGAATGTAAATTTCCTCTAAAAGACAACTAGAATTAGCACTCCTAGTGCGATTTGGTCTTATTTACCCTGTGTTTCTTTATAATTTTTAATGCAAATTGTATGCCATATAACGCTTTGGACATCTGTTTTTTCAAATTTTTATTATCTGTCTGCTGTGGTTTTTAAGAAGACATCAATGATATATTCCTGTTTTCTAAGATCCTTAATTGGCCTGTAAAATTGTAATCAAAGATGGTGGCAATGTGCCATCTTTCACACGAGGAGAATAAATGTCAATTAAACATCAAGTTTATTCCACTCTTATCTGCCAACTCTAATTTTCTTGATAAATCAAGAATAGCCAACCTCTTATTCATTAACATATTTACATATAACCATTTGAAAAAATGGCACAAAAGTGAAATTGTACTGGGATCAGGTGGATAAATGAAGAAAAAGACATCTCCTGATTGTGCAACTAAAAGTTGCTGATGGCTTGCGCCATCTATCAGAATAAATATCAACTATTTGTTGATTTTTAATTATTCCAGAAATGGCAAAATACCCATTCTTGAATGATCAAGAAAAGCTAACCATGTAAACGTGTGCATATATATAATGATTTATATATATACCCTCTCTTTCTTACTTTGTTGATAAAGCACAATTTGGATTATAGATACAAGAAAATAAGACCTAATCCAAATAATTGATTTATTCTTTTGTCTGATGATGGTAACAATGCTGTTATCAAAACTTTACACACTATTAAATTATTTGGATTAGGTCTTATTACCTTGTGTTTATAATCTATAATCCAAATTGTGCCTTATAATTTTCTTGTATCTTTCTTACTTCTTTAATTCAACACTCCAAGGGATCAGAATTTTCAGTAGAATATCAAGTCTGTATTGAATTATTGTCGGTTAAATTAAAGAAAATAGCCTCTTAAAGGGGGTTTGAGAGAAAAAAGGTTGAATTAAAAGTTAGGTATTGAATTAAAAGAGTATACATTTTCTTCTCTTCTTCTTTCTTATCTCCACTCAATCATATTAAGGTGTAAAGCTTGAGATTTTTGATGGTGTCTGCCGGGGAGTATACATAAAACCTATTTGTGTAAATGATATTTATGAAACTGCACTACTCTTTTCCCCTCTTATAGATGAAAGTTAGAAGATATGTGGCAAACAGCTTGGCTTATATATATATAGCTTGTGGATTTCTCCAGACAATAGCTCACACACACATGTGGGAATGTTTGAAACCTGATATTACCCGCTGGCTATCTGCTTACTCTATTGTCTATCCTCCTCCACCACTGCCATATTGTTGGTTGTCTACTGCTATCCATGGTACCAAGACGCTATCCATGGTACCAAGACTGTACAATTCCAACTAAATACTTTATACCTAAAGTAACAGTTGTGGGGTTCCTATCTCTCTCTTCAAAAAATAAAGTTCCGCTTTCAATTCAGATTTTTCAGAGGTTCTCAATCACATATTTAGCCTGAAAGCATTATTTTTAACTAGGTATATACCTGATAATTGGGGCTGCTCATATTTAGAACTATTCTTTCTTATCTCCACTCAATCATATTAGGGTATCAAGCTTGTAAAGCTTGAGACTATCGATGGTGTCTGCCGGGATGAGTAGAGCTCATCAATGGATGAGTCAATAATGTGTTTTGGGGTTACAGGTTGGGAATTGCAATGATAAATGAGACTTCTTCTTTCTTATCTCCACTCAATCATATTAAGGTATCAAGCTTGTAGAGCTTGAGACTTTTATTCTACTTCATACAATCATAATTGAGACTGATATTTAAGACTAATTTTTGCTTCCCCTGTAGAATAGTCTCAAATAATCTTCTCCTTCTTTCTTATCTCCACTCAATCATATTAGGGTATCAAGTTGTGACCCTTGATGGTGTCTGTTTGACAACCATCATGACTGGGTGAAGTAGAATGTGTCTGCCTTTGTCATTAAGACTGGGAGCACTACTCAGTGGCAGGCCACTGACTTAGCTCCAAAAGAAATGGCCGCCTCTGACATGAGGAACAGACGCCATGTGCAGCCGCTCCTAATATGGAGTACAAACACTGCTCATCCTGTATCCCTGGATTAGGAGCCCTTACAGGGTACTATCAGCCGGGCCAGCTGAACCCAGATTTTTTAGTGAGCTTGTTACTGCTCCCCCTCCTCCTTTTTTATCCGGGCTTGGGACCGGCAAAGGTGGCAATTGCTATAAGGTTGCTAAACACAAGATAAAAAAGACCAAATCCAAATAGTGTGTGACAGTTTCAGTAACAGCGTTGTTACCATCATCAGACAAAAGTTCTGAATAGTACTCTGATACAGTACTTATACTAGATGATGGTAACAACGCTGTTACTGAAACATCACACACTATTTATTTATTTGAATTTGGTCTTTTTACCTTGTGTTTCTAATCTATAACCCAAATTTTACCTTATCAGAAGGGGGGGGGGGGGGGGGGTTGCTAATAATTTGTTTCTATCTCTCTCTCTTTTTTTTCAGGCTTGTGAAGTGTGTTATTATGTTACATACACAGAGTTGTCAGTAGTCAACACCTCCACAAGTCAACCACCTCCAAATGTTTTTGCCCCGCCTTCTATGCCTTTTTTTAAAATTATTATTTCAAGGTTCGAGTGGCTGGAAGGAAGGAATGTAGGAGGCAACTACTCCTGTCTGGCAACAAAAAGCTCCTGGTGTGAAAATACATTTTTGGGTTAAGATCAAGAAGGACATAGCTGAGACCTATTCTACCAACATAAGGATGGTAACAAAGCTGTGTTGTGCTTCCTCTGGGTGTGGTTACCCCATGTTTCTAAAGAAAGAAAGTTTTGTATGATAAAGTACAATTTGGATTATAGATTATAAACACAAAGTAATAAGACCAAATACATAAATAGTGTGCGACGTTTCGGCAACAATGCTGTTACCGAAACCTCACACACTATTTATTTGGATTTGGTCTTATTACCTTGTTCTCACTAATCTATTTAATCATTGTAATGGGTGTAGTATGGAACTCAAAAAGAGAGGGGAGCCATTTAAAAGTTAATAGAATCTTTTATAAGAGAAAGAAAGAAATAAAAAAAGTTTTGTATGAATATCTTGTGTTATCTTAATATCTCTATATTGAAACCCTCAAGTATATAGGAATAAGTGATATTTCTGCAAGCGGCGTTATTCCTATCATTATCTGTACTAGGGATTTCACTACATGTGTAAGACTACTGTCATATAGAGAGAGAGAGAGAATGGACACACACACACATAACACTAATACTTTAATAAGTAGTACAGGAGAGAGTTTCCCCGTGAGAGACCACACCCTAAAAACATGTTCTCTCCTGGAAGTGGTCCTTATCAGAGACTCTGTCAGGTCAGGCCTAGTCATGAGGAGTCTTTCAACTCGATCTCTAATGAGAGCCCACCTCTAGAAGGCACAAGGTTTAAACCTGTGTTTTTTGGTTAGGTCTCTCATGGGAAACTCAACTGTATCTATAATTGTCTCTTTGCCAAGCTTATATGAAACAAAAAAGAGGAGGAAGAGCAGTAACAAACTCACTTGAAAAAAAATCTGGGTTCAACTGGCTCCAACTATAAAAACTCCTGATACAGGAAGGGAATAGACCAAGTTAGGGGAATGACCACACCTAATGTCAGCCACATAGCCAAGTAAGGCTCTCACTCAGTCTTAACAACTAAAGTATAGACACCGTCTATTTCTTCCCTCCACAGACTTCTTTATATGGTTGAGAGGTACGTGTTCTTTTAGAACAACCAACAATGGAGTTATTGGAATTCTTTAAGTCCCTATATTGTTGTTAGAACAACATGGTTTAAATGATACACCACAACCTTTATTAAGATAATTTTTATAGAGCTCAAAAAGTTTATTAAAAAAATAAACTTTTTACTGCCTTTAATATGCAATGCCCCCTCCTTATATTTTTATACTTGCAGTGAGGGCAAGTAGAAATTTTTATATTTAAAAAGCAACTTTTGTGTTATTAAGAGTTTAAGATTTCTTATATAATAATAACATGGTGTTATAACAATTGTTGGGCCCAAGTGATGTTGTAACAGCTGTGAAAGGAATGGTTCCAGTGGGACACCTGGTATAGAAGAGGTAGCAAGGGAAGGTCAACCAGCTAAGTTGACCCATGTTAAAACTAAACTAGGTCAGACATTGCTCCACCATGTGACGTGGAATGTCTGCCTTAGGGACCGCTATCAGTTATTGTGTGTAATGGAGAGTAAGATTCCTCTCCTTCTTCTTTCCTTCCAATACATTCTTGTGCTGTAGGAATTCCTTTAGAGGAAGTTGGGGGTGTTGAAAGAAATGTGTGTATTTGTCCCTTGGGTGGGACGGTGGAGGAAAATCCTTGTGGGCCAAGTGGCCGGCCGGCTAGCTAGCAGACACCTTAACCCACTTTCCACGTGGTGGTGCCCCAGTTATTGAACCTGCTGCTGCTGTCCTTTTTCCTTCAATCCATTGCTGCTGTACTTACAGTACTTATCTCCTTCCTTGATGCTGGAACATTTTTCCTTCTCTAAACCCTTCATATTGATTCAGATACTTATTTGAACACTCTTCACTTTCTTTATTAGAGGTGGAGATGGTATATACAATTGTTCTCCTATATATACATCTATACACAATTTATTTATTTTTTATTGTGGAAATATATAATCACAAATTTACAAGGTAATAAGACCAAATAAACACAAATTTACAAGGATCAAATCAAAATAATAGTATGTAATTTTTTGGGTTTGGTCTCAATGCCTTGTAGTTATATAATCCAAATTGTACTATATCATTAATCACAAATTTGTTAATTAAGATAAGGTATAATTTTTTCATTAAATTAGAAATAAAAGGTAAATTTAGTACTTTTGTCTGATGATGGTAACAGTATCATTATCGAAAGGTAACGCTATTTATTTGGATTTGGTCTTATTACCTTTAATTTCTAATTTGTTAACTCTTTAAATTATAAAAAAAAAAAAATTGGAAGCTGGTTTTAAAATCATTGTTAATGTAGGAAAGGTTTGTTGTCTCACCACATGGTGAAAGTCACCACCTGGTGGGTGTTCATTGATTAGATTTTTTTAATAGAAAATCCTCACTGTTAGTCAGGTTTAGCAGAGAAGCAGCAGCACCACCCTACTCCTTTATCTCTCTCTTGAGGAAATGTTCCATTTTATTGCAGCAATTCCTTGCAGGAAGGGATAGAAAGAATGGCCTCTATCTTATAGATCTTGGCTGTTCTATTTATAGCGTCTCTGCTGTCCGTTTAGAACTTTCTAGATCAGGTAACATTGGAAATGTCTACCGGTCTAGACACTTCGTCTGGCTTTTTGTTATAACCCCTCTTCTTCTTTTCTCTCTTTCAATATATATGTGCTTAGACCTTTGAGATTCACTCTTTTTTTTTTTCTCCAATAATATTAGGATAAGTTGAAAATATAAATTGGAATAGAGATTTGAAACATAGGTAACAAAACCAAATTAATAAATGACCTTTCTATTAGATTATCAATCTTTCATTGATAAGGTACAATTTGGATTATAGATTAGAAATGTAAGGTAAAATTAATAGTGTGTGACATATCTGCAACAGCATTGTCACCGAATTTGGGAACTCTTGCTACTCTGGATTACACTGGATCACACACTTTTTATCTGAATAGTACTCGGATACAGTACTATTATTGGATGACGCTGTTACTCTTCTTCTTTCTTATCTTCACTCAATCATATTAGGGTATCAAGCTTGTAAAGCTTGAGATATGACTGGGTGAAGTAGAATGCATCCGCCCTTGTCATTCAGACTGGGAGCACTACTCAGTGGCAGGCCACTGACTTAGCTCCAAAAGAAATGGCCGCCACACTGTTACTGAAACATCACACACCATCTATTTATTTGAATTTGGTCTTATTACCTTGTGCTTCTAAGTCTTATTACCTTGTGCTTCTAATCTATAATCCAATTTGTACCTCATGTCATAAAGAAGTTGTGGTGTTAAAAAAAGAGGATGGTTGTAACAAGATCCCTGCTGTATATTTCTCAAGCAAAGGATAGATAGTTATAGTTAGCATTCCTTAACTAGAAGGAGGAACCTATCTCTCAACTTTAACCTTTGCGCTCTTTCATTACGGACTTCAGACAAAAGGCTAGTGATGATGACCCATTATGATAATCCATCCCCATTGTCTATAATTGGGTGGTGGTGGGGAGGAGGAGAGGCTTGAAGACTCGATGGGAAGGAATTTAAAGCCTTCCACACCCATTTTTATCTTGCTTGTGCTTTAGAGAAGAATAGATTCTAATCTTTTTTTTTTTTGTTTTTGAAGCAAATTTTTATAGTCAGAGATGGAATAAGCCTGATCTCTCCTCACAAGATGTCCCCACTCTACATCAATGTTTTACTTGACAACAAAACCAACATGCCATCATGTAGTAGTACAGCTGAGGTTATGGAATTCTGGTATTTTACTTCATTTCCTTCATTCTGTTATATCTTCTAATTCCAGTTCATTCTCTAAGGGTTGGTTGGTGGAGGAGTGATGTAAACCCTGGATTTTCGACAGCCATGACTTAGGATCAAATCCCGTATTGGGCACTTTTTTTCTGAAGATAAAATTGCTTCAATAACCGCTGATTCTTGCAAAAGTCCAATCTCACCATTGAGTGCAAATAACCAAATAGGGCCTTTGGTATACTTGTAAGTACAAAAATCAAACTGCTTACTACATGTGTAGATATGTAGTGCACTTACAGTAAAAGCACTCTCTAACTGACCACCATGATTATCATGGGGTACTTGGGTATAAATACCATCACTACCATTCTATTAGGTTTTATCCAGCACACTTGGTCTACATCATTCTTCAATCATCCCATTAGGGTCAATAAACAGTCTCAAGATGATCCTCAGAGTACATGTCCTGTAAACTTATGCACTATTTCCCTTTGACTGTTTGTTTGTTTCTAATGACATGAGGACAGATGGGACTTTCTGATTGGCAATTCAGATCTAAAAGAGAGGCCAACTTGGATCACCTACCTGTATGTGGTTGTTCTACAGGCCCTTCTGCAGTATCAGCCCCATACCATTATCTACATACATGCCTTGAAACATTTGCCAGATTGTATAGTCTCATAATTATAATCAGTTGAATTAAAGAAATAGCTAATTTGAAAGGGAGAGAGAGAGAGATGGTTGGGAATTGGAAAAATGAGATGAAAATTAAAGGAATAATCATTGCAGACAAGAGAATTAAAGAGGTGTTGTATTGCTGAAATATTACTACCATCATCTTCTAATCTGTAAAAACTTGGAATTTTATGATCCTGAAGACTTATGTATCTGCAAACTTTATACAGGAAAGCCAGCAGGAAGGTAACATATTCTATGGATTGAATAAATACTAAATCTTATCTCCAACATTTGATGTGTGGATTGTAGATGTGAATTTATAGGATTCATATTTCAACCTTTCTTTATTTTCCAACATATCGGTGATACGGCTATCACCTTTTTCAATGAAAACTAATCCTATATTGATATTGCACAATTTGGATTATAGAACTAGAAATAAAAGGCAAAAAAAAGACCAAATTCATATAAATAAATAGTATGTGATGTTTTGTTCACTGATGATGTTAACACTGTTACTGAAATGTCATACAATTTATTTATTTATTTGGATTTGACCTTATTACCTATGTGTAGGTCATGCAACAGAGTGACATTCCAATTACAATGAAATAAAAGTTAGAAAATTTGCAAATAATATGTGAGAAACATTTACAAAAAAGGGGAGAAGAGGGGGTAGATTAATTTGTTTCCCTTGTGAGGACAGGGGAAAATAATTTATAATAATTTTTTAAATATATATTTATAATATTGAAATCATCTATAAAAATAGTATTGTGTTTATAGGCATTAAGTTAACTAGAAAATCTGGACATTAAAAATTCAGAAAGGCCAACCAACTAGTTATCAATGATGTAGAAAGACATAACCATTTCTCTCAATGACCTTGTATTGCTGGAGGGCAATGTTGGGAAACAATCTTTTTTACTTTTTTAAAAAAGCCAGAGACAAAAGTGGGGCAAGGTTCAATCAGCTAGGCCTTGTCGCCTGGCAGGCATTTCTCCTCCACGTTGGTCACTGCCGCCACGTGGCCGGCCGGCCGGCATGGATGGGGTGACTGACTTGGTCGGTCGACTAGTTCCTTCAACTCCCTTTCTTTTAGCCATACTTTCTCTTCAACACATATGCAATTACAATCTCTATTTACATATATTCAGTATATATGTATAATATACATACATACATGTATTTTACATAAATAAATTTACTGGCAATACACTTCTTTTAAATATCATCAAATATTATCTCTATCATTATGTTGTTGTTGTTTCTTATCCCCTTGTGTAAAGATTACACGAATTCCATGAGTTCATGCTCCTCAAGCTGTTTTATGATGAGCAGCGACCTCTCCCAAAGGTCCTGTTTAGTGCATCTAATGCAAGCCAAAATGTGTTTCTATCATTATATTTGATGGTATTTAAAAGAAGCGCATTGCCAGTAAATTTGTGTAAAATTTTAACGATATACGGCAATTGACTAATACATACATGTATATTTTTTAAATAAAAAGGCATATATTGGATCTAAAAATATCATTTATTTTACCTTTATAACCTTTATACATGTATATAATTAGAGAAGATGCATATATTGGATTTATAAATATTATTCCCGATATTTATAGATTTTTTTAAAATGCATTTTTATCTATTTTTTATGCAAAATAAAAGGTCAAGTGGCAATATTAAAATTTAAAAAAAAGGTATGTCCTGGCTGCTCACACAAACATGGCAGAGTGCCATCTAGTGGCATAAAAAAAAAACAATCAAATGATGATTTATGTTTTCTATTATATTTGGCCGACCCAGTTTCTTGATAAATCAAGAAAAGCCAACCAGGTATGTGTGTTGAGCTTTTGGCCATACTGTCAAGTATGGTGCAGGTTGTACCTTAAATAACCAAAAATTAGGTCCAAAAGGTTTTACAGATTAATTAAGAAATGGGCATTTAAGGTCAAATTTGTTTAAGTACACATTATACGTTTAAAAATCGACATTGATATACAACCTTAGTTTTATATGTATCTAATCTAAAATGATGGCAGAAAAGGATGGTATTGTTTGACCTCTAACTTTAAAATGCATTAAAATGTCATTTCTCAATCTTTTCTGAGCAAAATGCCCCCAGACTCTCAAAGTAGAAGGAGTGTTTGGTCCCAAATCTTGATCACTTTAACACCTTAGTGTAGATATGTTGTGCACTTACAGTAAAAGCAGTCGCTAACTACCCACCATGATTATCATGGCCTGTACCACGTGTACTAGGGATAAGCAAAAAAAAAAGTAAATCAACTTTTCACTCAAACACCAATAATGCATCTCAGTGCTACACCTGCAGTAGAACAATCTTCATGAGAGGACACTCATGCTAGAGGACACCTCTCTAAAAAGGACAGTTCACACCCCGATTTTTTTTCAAAAATTCAACCGAAAATTTTGATCTTTTTTGGGGCAGTTAAATTACAGGAGTTTTCCAACATTTTCCAATATTACCACAAACAAGGGAAAGAAGGAAAGATATATGAAGTGATAAAATTAAAAAAGTATTTACAGTTCATCTGAAAGAAGAGAGAAAGAGAAGACAGGAAAAAATAAACTCCTTCTACACCTTAGCTCTTTGAATAAAATATTGGAAAATTATTATCATAACATTTTCTCTTATTCATTTTTATGGCTTGTTTCTGTCAAGGATTCCTTCAGAGTCTTAGAAGTTTGTCTATAGTAGCTTTGCTTCCTTTTTCTTGCGGTGTGAAGAATGGCTATGTTGTCATATCATCTATAGGGTCACTGTCTTCTTGGATGGAAGTCATGGCTTTTGACATGGCAGGGGAATCCTGAAGTAAAATGTGGAAAGAGGTAGACCACAGCATCCATGATGGCTTCAATGTCTCTGCTCAGCAAATTGTTTGTTACAATTACCTGACATCAGCTTGAAGAAGGAACAAAAGTTAACAGCGACGAGTTTCTTTTATTAATGCTGTAAATTCTGCGTTGACTTTTATTCCTTCTTCAAAATTGGTTTATCTTCCTTAATCTACCCAGCATCACCACCAAAATATCACTAACAAATATATATATAGAAAAGGCAAAACTCAGAATGACACAGCAAATTATTTGATGCCATAAAACAACTTGAAATTTTATGAAATACCAAAGAAGGCACTGAGAGAAGTTCACAGAGAGATGGTAAAAGAATATAAAAATTATTAATTTTGATCAAATAATAAATATTCTGTGTACTCTACACTATATATATATATAATATCAGGCTAGGTCCCCCCCACCAAGGATGCCGCCACGTAGAAGGGTAAACAAGGGCAGACATGTTAATTGTAGGCGACCACCAGTAGGAAGTTGGGAAGGTCACGGTTAGCGAGCCGTGGTCTTAGCACTCGCTGGCCCGTGACATCCTTCTTGTATTTAATATGGAATGTGTCTCCCCTTTCCTTTGTTGGCCTCCCACCTCCCCATGACGGTATATATATTGGTGTGACTTCTCACTTATGTTTTACACTTTGTAATAATTAGTTGTTTCCTTTTGTCTTCATTGTGTTCCTTATGATAGGAACATACTGCCAAAAATAAATAATTTATTGAAAATTTTATTGATCATGGTATTTGAATTTATAATTGTTCTTATGCATGTTTTGCTCTTTAAGAAATTGTTTTTCTAATTTCTATATATACATGTATGATAGAAAAAATTTTTTTTTTTTCATGTTTCAACTTTATCTGCTTTCTTTAAACAATTACAATTCACCTTTTACTATAGATTCACCCATTTTTAAAAAATTCATATCCTAGCACTACACACACAACTTAATCTACTTTAATTAAAAGACTATAATTCAACCAACTATAAACGCACCACATATTAAAAGTTCAGCCATTTTTTTTCCCTATCCTAACCAAGTTTAATCTACCATTTTAGTAGTACTAGATAGAATTTACTTTGTATCGCACTAGGAGTGCTAATTCTAGTTGTCTTTTAGAGGAAATTTGCATTCTTTTGACTCTTCAAAGACCTTGTAGTTTATAGTTCCTCCCCAGTCTTCACCTCTGTTATCCTGCCATTTTAGCTCATTTCCTGAATGGTGTTCAAGACAGGGTTTACAAGCTCTCGTAGAGTCCTATGGTATACACTTGACCTCTCATTAGAGTTTTCTTCTTCTTTCTTATCTCCACTCAATCACACTAAGGTATCAAGCTTGTAAAGTTTTGGTTTAAATGAGTTTTGGTTTATTCAGATGGAGTTGTTTGCTTCACCGTAGTAATACAAGTTGAATGCCAACTGTTGTTGCTTGGTGAGCTAATGAAACAGCAGCAGTCTTACTGACTGAGGAGGTTGCCCCAGATTGTGTCTCTTTCCTGGCCGCTGTGTGATTAGATAACCAGAGGAAATATTTAATGTCCCTCTATCTCTCTGTAAGAGGGGAGATTTTAATTTACTCTGATGGTGGTGGTGGCTGGGAACAGATAGGCATCTCCTCAACTCCCTCATTGTTTCCACTTCCTCATCTAGTGGGAGGGAGAATGGGTACCTCTAAAATTGATTTGCATACCTTTGTTAGTTGGTAATCATCATATTTTATTTGCACAACTAGACAAACATCTCTTTATCTATTTACATAGAAAACGCCTATGTAATTATATTCTCTTTCTATAGAATTGACTCATTTACATATCTTTGTGAGTATCGTCTTATTTTCACCATTAGACAAGGAGATATGCACATTTACAATATGCAATATTGTCTATTTAAATACAGATGAAATAGGTGTTGAATTAGTATATTCATCTCTTTCTTTAGAATTGGCTTATTTGCATATCTTTGTGGATATCATCTGAGTTTATTTTCATAAAAGTCCAAATAAAGAAATTTTGTGTGATGTATATTTACAAGATGCAAAGATCTATTTAAAAAAGGAAAAGTTTTATATATTATATGAAATAGAGTAGGAGAGAATGGGGGAAATATTGTACTCTCTCTCTGTAGAAATTGACTGAGATTTGCATATCTGACAAAAGTAAAGAAGAATGAATAAGATGGGATATGTAGATAGCTTTATAAAGGAAATGTATACATAGGTGGATGAAGAGGTAGTGCCTCTGGAACTACCAAATAAAAGGAATCAAGAAATGGTAAAGGTTGCTTGGCTCCTTCTATTATTCCATATATCGCTTTACAAGTTCTTTCTAAATGATGTAGGACTTCTGGGCAAGCTGTGCATTGTTTATCTCTTAGGTAGGATACAGTATATTATAAAAATAAAGCAGATCCTGACCAGGAGCACATGTGCTGTACAGAAGGCAGAGCGCCATCTGGTGGAACAGAAATCAACTACACATTGATTTAGCCTGTTCCCTGATATTTGGCCAACCCAATTTCTTGATAAATCAAGAAAAGCCATCCACGAATGCGTTTCGCGCTGTTGACGCTTGTCAGTGTGGAGTAGGCTGTACCACTGTGACCAAAAAGTATATTTTAAGAAACTGTGACAGGCAATTGTATGAATCTGGGGAGAACTATCCATTCTGATCATCACGGTATGGAAAACTGATTATATAATGGAAGTTGGGTGATTAGGCACAATTTGGATTATAGATTAGAAACACAAGGTAATAAGACCAAATCTCTAAATAAATAAATAGTGTGTGATGTTTCTGCAACAATGTTGTTGCCATCATCAGACAAAAGTACTGGATGGTAACAAAACTTGTTGAAATGTTCACATACTATTTATTTGTATTTTTTTAGTCTTGTTACTTTGTGTTTCTAATCTATATTACAAATTGTACCTAATCATTGAGCTTCTTTTTTTTTTTTTATGAAACTAGTGTGAAAATGTGAGATGTTCTTTCTCAATTAGAAATAAAGGAATAATAATAATCACAAGGTAATAAGATCAAATCCAAATAAATAAATAGTGTGTGTTGTTTCGGTAACAGCATTGTTACCATCTTCAGACAAAAGTACTGAATTCAGTACTTCAGTCATTCAGTACTTTTGTCTAATGATGTAACAACACTGTTACACAAACGTCACACACTTAATTTATTTATTTGGATTTGATCTTATTACCTTGTGTTTATAACCTATAATCCAAATTGTGCCTTATCGAATAAGAATAATCTTTAGCTGAATCGACTCATGTATCTTCTCAGACTCCTAAGATGATTGATCTCTGGCCTCAGTTCTCAATGTTGATAGAAGTTTAGTCTCACTCTTCACTTGATCCACCACTGTAGTACATCCTCTAGTTTCCTGGTGTCTTCAATGCATCCTTCCACTCAATCTTTACAGTTGGCTCAGTCTTAACACATGGCCTACTCAACTTGATTTATCAGTGTTCTTAGCGATACCTCCCTTTTCTCCTGCTAGTTGAATTCTTCAGTGTTCTTAGCGATACATCTGTTTTCTCCTGCTAGTTGAATTCTTCAGTGTTCTTAGCGATACATCTGTTTTCTTCTGCTAGTTGAATTCTTCAGTGTTCTTAGCGATACATCTGTTTTCTTCTGCTAGTTGAATTCTTCAGTGTTCTTAGCGATACATCTGTTTTCTCCTGCTAGTTGAATTCTTCAGTGTTCTTAGCGATACATCTGTTTTCTTCTGCTAGTTGAATTCTTCAGTGTTCTTAGCGATACATCTGTTTTCTCCTGGTAGTTGAATTCTTCAGTGTTCTTAGCGATACATCTGTTTTCTCCTGCTAGTTGAATTCTTCAGTGTTCTTAGCGATACATCTGTTTTCTCCTGCTAGTTGAATTCTTCAGTGTTCTTAGCGATACATCTGTTTTCTTCTGCTAGTTGAATTCTTCAGTGTTCTTAGCGATACATCTGTTTTCTCCTGGTAGTTGAATTCTTCAGTGTTCTTAGCGATACATCTGTTTTCTCCTGCTAGTTGAATTCTTCAGTGTTCTTAGCGATACATCTGTTTTCTTCTGCTAGTTGAACTCTTCAGTGTTCTTAGCGATACATCTGTTTTCTCCTGCTAGTTGAATTCTTCAGTGTTCTTAGCGATACATCTGTTTTCTTCTGCTAGTTGAATTCTTCAGTGTTCTTAGCGATACATCTGTTTTCTCCTGGTAGGATAAATTATGCTGACCATCTGTGGATGTGTGGAATGTTTAGAGATAGCCATGATTGAGCTATGATAGAGCTAATGAATGACCCAACAAATATGTTGGCCAGGTCAAGACACAGATAGATAACACTGGTTTGTCTGCCATCCTGTTTGCCCTTATCTATTTCTCTCTTCTTTCTTTAAACCTATAAGTTTAATGAAGATTACACTCATGGACAAAACTTGAGGAAGTTGTACCTTTTAGCATGTATATCAGGACAATAACTCTGAAAGATATTACAGTGACTTTTATTGAAGACACATGAGATAACCATGTGTGAACAAAATTGTCTCTGTCTCTTTAAAAATAACAATGATAAAATAGAAGACTTTCCACTTCCTAGTTTTACCATCCTATATTTAATACGGTCCAAACACCTTGCTTTAAGAACACTTGAGACTAAAATATTATGTTGTTTATAGCCATCTTGTTGTAATAACCACGGTTGAAACAATTTGGCCTTTGATAAAAAAAAAAAAAAAAGACCTAATCCAAATAATTTTATAGTGTGTGACGTTTCGGCAATATGACGTTTTGTCATCAGACGAAAGAATAAATGACAACTCTGACGCTCATTTATTCTTTTGTCTGATGATGGTAACAATGCTGTTGCCGAAATGTCACATACTATTAAATTATTTGGATTAAGTCTTATTTTCTTGTATCTATCAATATAATCTATAATCCAAATTGTGCTTTATCAAATTTGGCCTTTGAATTTGATGTTATAACCAAGTTGCTGTGTTATAAAGTTTAACTATATAATGTTAAATAGTTTTTCTTCACACATACTCATAATTTTTTTAAAAATCTTATTTTGTGGGGTGTGTACAAATTTCCTTGATTTGTTTGTGTTTATCCTTTTTGCTGCCAGATGTGGCAGTGTTGTTGGCCAGTGCCATAGAAGTAGACTTGCCCCAGAAGCAGCCATTTTTAAAATTTTGAAGAAAAAAAAAATGTTTTCCCTTTCAATAGTTTTCTTCAAATAAAAATTACAATTTTGGTTTATGCAGCCATTCTAAAACAATTTCCCCATAAGCCCTAATCAAATTCCCTTTCAGAATTTGTTCCTTCAATTATAAAGATAGTAAATTTGAGTAGACATCTGGTGCACTCGCAGTAAAGAACATCTCTAACTACGCACCATAATTATCATGGCCTGTACCATGTGTACTAGAGATGAATTAAAAAAGGTTAAATCGAAAGAATTTTTTTTTGCTTATCCCTAGTACACGTGGTACAGGCCATGATAATCATGGTGGGTAGAAGTTGGCGACTGTTTTTACTGTAAGTGCACCACATGTCTACACATGTGAAAAGTAGTTAGACTTTGCACTTACAAATGTGCCAGAGCCCCGTTTGGTTACTTGCACTCGTTGATGGGGTTGGACTTTTGCAAGAATCGGGGGCCATTGGAGCATTTTTTTTAAATCAGAAAAGAGTGCTCAATGCGGGAATCTAACCCGGGTCGTAGCAGTCGAAAACCAATAGTTTAGACCATCCTTCCACCAACCCCCAATCAAAGGAATTAATTGGGGAAAGAAGAGGTTATATAATATTAAACATTTTGTAAAAATGAACAGTTGTGGAAGAGAGAGGTTGTAAGAGACCTAGTATTGTACTCTCCCTAGTGTGTGTGTATAGTGCAGCTGCTACTAAGTATGTGTGTGTGTGTGAGTAGGTAACACGACATATCATTTTAAAATCCTGGTGCCCGCTGTGGCTGCCGGAGCCATCATTGGCAAGGGAGGAGAGACCATTGCCCAGCTCCAGAGAGACGCCGGGGCTCGAGTCAAGATGTCCAAGGCCCACGACTTCTACCCAGGTACACAGCTTAACTACAAAACACATGGTCTTAATCCAAATAAATAGTGTGGGATGTTTTAATAACTAGTTGTTACCATCATCAGACAAAAAATACTGAGTTACCATCTCTCACTATTTATTTATTTGAATTTAGTTTTATTATTACCTTGTGTTTCTAATCTAAAAAGCAAATTGTACCTTATCATTAACAGCTGCTAATATACGCTGGTTTTTTGGTTGTTAACAAGATGGTAACAAGACCACACCCAACAATAGCGATGTTACCAAAATGCCATTTATTTTTTTGGTTGTGGTCTTGTATTACCTTATGTTTCTAAGCTCTATTCCAAATTGTATCTTATCACTGTTTTTAAATATATAATCCCCAGATATTATTTCAAATATATCTTTTTTTTTATGTTTATATTATTTCTTTTTTAAAGTAAATGTATGGCCTGTATATCATAAGGTTATAAGACTAAAGACAGTAGAACCTCATGAAAAAACATTACTGCTAGAGGACATTTCTCACTATAAAGGATTATTCACCAAAAAAATTGTCATTTTCACCAATTACCAACTCTCTGGGGGGTCGGTGGAAGGCTGGTTAAACCGTTTGGTTTTCGACCACTACAACCCGGGTTCAATTCCCGCATTGGACACTTTTTCTGTTTAAAAAAAAAAAAAATTGCTCCAATGGCCCCCCGATTCTTGCAAAAGTCCAACCCCACCAGCGAGTGCAAGTAACCAAACGGGGCTCTGGCACATTTGTAAGTGCAATGTGTAGACATGTGGTGCACTTACAGTAAAAAGCAGTCGCTAACTACCCACCATGATTATCATGGCCTGTACCGCGTGTACTAGGGATGTGTTAAAAAAAAACCAACTCTGATAAAGGATACTACCCTCTAGAAAACACTCTGGTTCAACAACTAGATGTTGCCTTCTAGAGAGATTTTCTACAATAATTATCAAAAAGAAGCTAAAATTCTAAGAAACAAAAGTTTAATATCATTTTTTTTTACTCAATCCTTTTTTTTAGAACCTCTTTCTTTATCACAAATTACTTTTATTCCCCGTTTTAAAAAAAGACCTACCAACCCCCTCCTTGACCTGAGGGGATTTCAGCTATAAATCTAGGCAACTAATGGTTGGTATCCTTTTATCTCTTTTCTTTCCAGATAACATTTTTAAAAGAAGGAAATTATTAAATATAATTTGACTCTAGCGCTGCCACAGTTCTTCTTGAGGTGTAAGGAAGAAGGTAACCATACACATACACCACTCAGGCTCAGCTGCCAATCAAATTCTGCTTTTTTTTCTTTCTTTCTTTCTTTGATCTCAAGGCAATAAGACCAAATCCAAATAAATAGTGTGTGAAGTTTTGATAACAGCCTTGTTACCATCTTCAGACAAAAGTACTGAATGTACTGAATACTACCATTCAGTACTTTTGTCTGAAGATGGTAACAACGCTGTTACCGAAACTTCACACACTATTTATTTATTTATTTGAATTTGGTCTTATTGCCTTGTGTTTATAATCTACTAGCCGAATGACCCGGGCAACGCCCGGGTTTACTCGATTAAATGCTTTTATTCAAATACTATTCGTTACAATTATAAATTGGCGCCGTGGATGTCATTCTTGTATAATATATAAATGAGTTTTAAAAATTGTAAAAAAAAAAACAAATGCATCGGCCGGGAATCGAATTCGGGCCGCCCGCGTGGCAGGCGAACATTCTACCACTGAACCACCGATGGTTATGAGAAATGGCCATATTTGGGTATTTATTCCATTCACAAAGCAAACGGTGACAGAATTAAGAATTGTTGCTTGATTATGACGCTGATAACTGTATATATTAATAATTCAATTTGTGCCTTAACATGTCTTTTGATCTCTAAATGCCCTCTTCTTCATTCTGATTCTGAGTGGACAATTACTCCTTCCTTACTTTCAATGTATGGCAACAATTTTACCTGGTTTGTTCCCCACCCTCCTTTTTCGTAGATTTATGTATTTCTCTGTGATATCTAAAAGTGATATAAGGCACAATTTGGATTATAGATTATAAACACAAAGCTAATAATAAGCCCAAATTGTACCTTATCAGTTTTGATAAACTTCAATGTTCAACCTTATGTTTATATTTTATTGAAAAGAAAATGGGATTTTTAAAGATTAAAAATGTATTTTTGCTGTTTCTCTGAGATGTTTCAGGTATATTAGATTTCCTATTTATTTTGACTATAGACCAATGTTTGTATGTGAAATGTTTTGTGCATAAACAAAAAGTTGGATTTGTCCATACTCTGTATAATGTAATCACTTTCAGCTCAAGGTTCACCTGCAAAGTTCTATCTTAAATTGAATCCTCACATATTGACACTGTTTGTGTTTAGTCTAATTATCACTTTTATGTTTTTATTTTTTACCTCTCTGTGTGTGTGTACTTGATGGGTTTTTCAATAAAAGTGGTTTATTTGTCTGTGTAAACCTCAACTACAATTTACAATTTTCAAGATAGAACTCAAAAATGATAAGGCACAATTTGGATTATTAGATTATAAACACAAGGTAATAACACCAAATCCAAATAAATAGTGTGACATTTTGGTAACAGCGTTGTTACCGAAACGTCACACACTATTTATTTATTTGGATTTGGTCTTATTACCTTATGTTTGAAATCAAAAAATGTAAACAGGATCAAACTTTTTGGGAGCATTACAAATATCATCAGTTCAATGGCCTGATAATGGTGGCAATGTTCTCCTAAATTTTCTCTCTCTATATATAGTCTTGACCATCACAATGAGTTCATTTGGTTATTTATTACTTGGGTTCCTTCCTGACTATAACTTTATCTGGATCACTTGACATAGAATTTTTAAACCAAATTCCCCCCAAAAAAAATTGTTCTGATGATCCTACTAACCTAATCCCTCTAAATGAACTTGCTAAACTGATCCCTCTATCTGAAAATTATACAATTCTTCAAAATGTTTATAAATTCCTGAAGATCTGGAGCTCCTTACAATATTTTAAAATTTACAAGAAAATAAGACCTGATCCAAATAAATTAATAATAGTGTGTGATGGTAATGTTACCCAAACGTCACACACTATTAATTTATTTGGATTAGGTCTTATTTTCTTGTAGCTCTAATCTATAATGAAAATTGTGATTTATGATTATTTTAAAGCGAAAACATTAGGCCTCCAGGGAAAAGCTTTAACTACAAACCTCTAGCTTTCAGAAAAGAAAGCCAAAGGAGAAAATATTTTACCTTAAATTGCCAATAGAATAAGAGATAAAATCAAATGCATGGAGTGTTTACAAATTAAATAAATAACTTGCTGAAAGAGTTTAAAAATATGTCATATCTGTCGTAATTGAATGGAAGGGCGCAACCGTTGTGCATGTAAGCTTCAAAAAATAATTTGTTCCACACTCTTGAGTGCCATAGCATTCGCCCGCCCGTGCTGGCTCCCACGTTTATTTTGTACAGTGTATTTATAGATGGATGAATTTGTATTGACATTTTAACAAACTAATTATGGCGAAAATAAATTATATCTCTTGGGATTTAGGAAAATTATGGCAGCTTTCAGGTCTTGCCCTTTTTCAAGCTTTAGGTAAAATGTACTTAAAGCCTAAGGAAGACCAAGAGCAGAAAGCTCCCAATAAATATATATTTTTTAAAACTTGTGGTAATTTATTTAATTTTGTGTCTACATAGTACAGTAATTTAAGGAAGAAAAAATTTTTTTTTACTCTCCTATAACGCGATTAATGTGTTCCGTGTTGTATGAAATCTCGTTATAGGAATTCGCGTTGTACGAAATAAAAATTGTATAACGCGAATGTTGTTAGGGTAAATTGTTAGTAACAAATATCATGTAAAAATGTATTGTATAAAATGATGTATATAGGAAAAATAATTATATACTAAAACAAAACTAAATGTTATATTATTTTATATGCAAATGTATTGTACAGTTGTCAATAAGGAAATTTCTGCATTTTATTTTATAACGCGTTATACGAAAATTCGCGTTGTATAAATAAATTTGTTGCAATTTTTTATCGCGTTGTACGAAATTGCGTTGTAAAAACTTGCGTTATAGGAGAGTCTACTGTATATCCTGCAATTGCCAACATTCTTACAATAGATGTCTTCAATCTTGTGTTTCTTTAATGCAGTAACAACTTTAAATCCTCCACTGCTCTGGTTATTGTCAAAAATTGCCATTGCCTGTTAGGAATAGTTTGTGCTGTGGCCCTTAGTTGACTCCAATGTTGTGTGATGCAGGAACTTCTGAGCGTGTTTGCCTAATCTCAGGAACTGTAGAGGGCATCCTGCAGATCCATGAGTTCATCATGGACAAAATCAAGGAGAAGCCCGACCCCAATGCCAAGATGGCCATTGATTTTGACCACAAGCAGCCTGCAGAGCGGGAAAAGCAGGTTGGTGTTACCATTGTTCAACCCTTGTTTCATTCTTACTTTGTCATTGTTGTTGTTGTTGTTTTACCATTTCTTCTTTGATTGAAGGTAACAAGACCCCATCCAACTAGCTAATTTGTGTTTTTTTTATTATTTTTTTTTATGGTAACATAAGTATTAGAAGAGAAGGAATCGCCAGACATCATCTTGAAGAAGGAATCAAAGTTTTTGGAGAAGAGTTTCTTTTATTATATAAAAGAAACTTTTTGCCAAAAACTTGATTCCTTCTTTAACACAAGTATATCATGATAAAAGCAGAAAGATGATGATGTATTCTTCAGATTTATCTCAGCCATCTTGTTTCCAATCTATCTGTTTGGAGTCTCTCTGATAAAAATGCTTCTTGAGTTCTCACTGAATGTCCATCCATTGTTGTTTTTATTATAAACTATCCGAGTGACCCAGGTAGTACTTGAGTAGAAATTTCCCCCCAATGAACAGTATTCTTACCAAATGTAAGACTACACAAAATAGTAGAAATCTTTCGAAAATAAATTTTTAATTTTCATAGACATCATTTTCATGATGCTAAGTTACATATTTTGATGTTACTTAAAAAGATTCTATATCTTGTATAACACTTATGTATAAGTGTTTAAAATTTGGTTGAATTTGATGTATTCTAATGAAAGTTTTCAGCGAAGCCCACTTATGAAATTTTGCATATATATATATATAGAAGATGAAATCACTAAGCAGGAATGTTTCTTTTTCAAATATAAAATAAACCTTTTATTACTGTCCTTATTTTTTTGTTTTTTATTATCCAATCAGGTTGAGTTAGACTTTTGGTGACTATATACACAAATATTCTTCAATTTGATCTGTTAGTGGCCATTACTCGCAGCTCATCATCTAGTGACCTTCTGGTAGCTTCCTTTGACCCCCTTCTAGTCAGCTCATTGCATACTGTCTTTACTGAGATGGATAAATTACTTGGAGGGCTTGGCCCATCAGTACTGAACCCTACCAATGGCTTTCACCAATTTAATCTACCAGATCATTTTTTAGAGCTCTAATACTGGAGATTCTGGGATGTTTCACTGACTTGGGTTGAAATGGGGATCTGACGAGGTGGGGAACTGAACTTGATAGAGGAAAAATTTCTTTCGTACCCAATATAAGCACAAGGTAATAAGACTAAATCCAAATAAATAGTGTGTGACGTTTCGGTAACAGCGTTGTTACCATCTTCAGACAAAAGTACTGATATCACTTGTACCCAATATATATTGTCCTAGTACCTCACCTACAACTGTCCAAACTTTGAAGAAGTGAGACATCGATTGTTCCCTGATCTAAACGATTTAACTCTTTTACATATGGTGTAGACATGTGGTGCGACTTTAGGTAAAAGAATTCGCCTACTTCTACCCACCATGATTGGCATGGCCTGTACCACATGTACTAGGGATAAGCAAAAAAAAACCTCTTACATCAGCCACTTTGTCTATATAAATTTTATGAACTCTGTCAATTAATACATGTAAAGTTGTAAATCTTTTTAATTCTAAGTTTTAATTTGTTTGTTGTTTTTGTTTGTTTCCTCTGTAATAGGCACAAATATTTCAATATCGTGCCTATTTGAATAATAAATATTAAAAAAAAAAAATCCTAGCATCTCCTAATACTGCAGAACTTGGAAGATACAGATTGCATCAAGCATACTCACTTTTTATTTCAATTGCCATCCATTGAAAAAATGTATGTAACTATTATTTTTGGCAATGTGTTTCTTATGAAATTTATTATCAAATATTATATCTATCTCTACAGGCCTTACTGCAATGATAACAATTATTAGATGATGAAAGGGCTTGGCCCATCATCAGTGAACCCTCTTAGCGGTCTTACTAATAATTTTTCTCATTGCAGTAAGATCTGCAGAGAATATTTAATAATCTTCTTTCTTATCTCCACTCAATCATATATCAAGTTGTGACCCTTGATGGTGTCTGTTTGACAACCATCATGACTGGGTTAAGTAGAATCATTAAGACTGGGAGCACTACTCAGTGGCAGGCCGACTTAGCTCTAAAAGATATTTAATAATAAATATCATAAGAAACATATATCGTCAAAAATAATAGTTAAAATGTTATTCTTGGCCTCAAAAATCAAATTTTGACTTGGTGATCAATAAGGTTTTAAGGCTGCAGCTTGCATCACTCTGATGAGGACCAACAGCCTAAATTGCTTTCATGGTTGGCACTTCTTGATTTAGCAAGTAAATGCCTTAATAAAAGTATGCTGTGCTATTTTTTCTCATTTAGAACTTTTGTGCTGTTATTGAAAAATTATATAATTATTTATTTATTTGGATTTGGTCTTGTTACTTTGTGTTTCTAATCTATAATATATAAATTGAACCATGATAAAACACAGTTTTAATAAAGCTGTTACAGAAACGTCGCACATTATTATTTTGTAGGATTAGGTCTTATTTGTATTGTATCTTATAAATTGAACCACATCAAGTAAATGTGTGTTTGCAAACACATGAACATATACAGTAGAACTACCTCCCTGTTAAGGACACTTAATTGCAGAGCCAAAGTGTCCTTTAGGTAGAGGTGTCATCTTACAGGAGAGTTGCTAAATTGTAAAAATGGTAATTTTGCAAATGAAAACTGTCCTTTGTAGAGAGGTGTCCACTAAATGGAGGTTCTACTCTAGTTGATTTTTACTCCGACATGACTCAAACCATTAGCAACTTTTTAGTTGTACAAGCAGGAGATGCCTTAATCAACATATAGTGCAAGCCATCAGTTACACAACCAATAGAAACTGTTTTTTTCTCCCTTTAAATTTAATCAAGTTGGTTTCTTTGTTTATACAGTGGAGTTTCTTTTACAACAGCAACATGGTTCTTGCATCCTAATTCTTAGGTCCATTTGTTTTAACCTTGGTTATAACAACCTAAACTCTTTGTCCCAAGTGGTTGCTATCATGTGGTTGGACCGTTTTTTATTGACTACTTTAGTTTTGTGGTGAATGAGAATGATGGGGAAAAAGCTTGAATACAACTACACTCAACTCTGTTGCTATTGTTGTTTCTTATCCCCTTATGTAAAGATTACACAAATACCATGAGTTACGCTGTTTTATGATAAGCAGCTGCCTCTCCCAAAGGTCCTGTTTAGTGCATCTAATGCAAGCCAAAATGTGTTCTGGAGCTGCAGGTGGCAAGCTACATTTCGGACAAGTGGGGTAGATTATGTTGTTATTTTCTATCTTCAATGTCTTGAGATGGCCTGTTCTAAATCTTGTTAGTGTTGTTTGATGTTGCCTGAGGCTCAGAGCTCCTCCTGGGTCCACTCCACTGTACCAACTATGCTTAGGTGGGATCCTCCAGTTCTTGTTTATTTTTGTTTTGGCTACTGTTTCTATTTCTTTAAAAGTAAGTTTATTTTTCTATTGCAAGGGTTCTTTTGTGCCTTTTTTTGCTAGCGCATCAGCAGATTCATTGCCTTCAATGCCAACGTGTGAGGGTATCCATTGAAGGTGAATTTTTGAGGTTTTTGAGAGTTTTTGGAGATAACCAATTATGTTCCTGCTTACTTTGTCTCTAAGTTCCCCTGTGTGACTCAAGTGTTGTATGGCACTTCTACTATCAGTGAGAATCCAGGTATCTTGATAATTAGTATTTCTGATGGATTTTAGGACTTCGTAGATGGCTAAGTTCTGATCTGAAGACTGAACAAAAATTTGGGTTTCTTCTGTTCATTTTCTCAATGTGGTTTTGATGAGACAGCCACTGCCAGTGTGTCCTAGATCGTCTCTGCTACCATCGGTATAGATAGTTATTGCATTTTTTTTTTTTTAGGAATGTTATTAATTATTTCTAATGATAATTGTTTTAAGTATTCTGGATTTTGGTATTGTTTGTTGGTGGGTTCATTTGAAGTGGCATTAAAAATAACATTAGTGGTTCGCATGGAGAAATTTTTTCTGCTAAATATATATATTTTTTCTACTATATATTTCAAAAATTCATTTCTTTTGGTCAAGTGGAGAGGGCCTTCTTTTTTCAGTCTTAGGTTGGATTCCCAATTAAGTATGTAAAATTATTATTAACAGCATTTTTTGTTAATATATATTTTTTAATTCAGGGTAGTTCTTTAAATTGTAAGTTATAAAAATCATAATTTAAAATAGTTTATATACAGTAGAACCTCCCTGTAAAGGACAACACCTAATTGCAGAGCCAAAGTGTCCTTTAAGGAGAGGTGTCCTCTTACCAGAGAGTTGCTAAATTGTAAAAATGGTAATTTTACAAATGAAAACTGTCCTTTGTGGAGAGGTGTCCGCTAAAGGGAGGTTCTACTGTATATTTCTTTTACATTTATTTATATATATATTTTTTACATTTTACAGTCCCCCTGGAATCTTAATCAACTATGTACAGTAGAACCTCCCTGTAAAAGACAACACCTAGTTGCAAAACTAAAATGTCCGCCTTTGCCGGTCCCAAGCCCGGATGAAAAAGGAGGAGGGGGAGCAGTAACAAGCTCACAAAAAACCTGGGTTCAGCTGGCCCGGCTGATAGTACCCTGTAAGGGCTCCTAATCCAGGGATACAGGATGAGCAGTGTTTGTACTCCATGTTAGGAGCGGCTGCACATGGCGTCTGTTCCTCATGTCAGAGGCGGCCATTTATTTTAGAGCTAAGTCGGCCTGCCACTGAGTAGTGCTCTCAGTCTTAATGACAAAGGCAGACGCATTCTACTTCACCCAATCATGAGGGTTGTCAACAGACACCATTTACAAGCTTGACACCCTAATATGATTGAGTGGAGATAAGAAAGGAGAAGAAGAAGACTAAAATGTCCTTAAGGGAAAGGTGTCCTCTAACCAGAGAGTTTCTAAGAAGATGGCAAACCACTTCTGTATCAAGCACTTTACTGAGAAAACTATATAAAGTAGAACCTGTCTGTATAAAGGAAACCTAAATGCCGAGCAAAAGTGTCTTTTTAGGAAGAGGTGTCCAAAAGAGTTACTAATTAGTAATAAGAATGATAATTTTGGTGATAAAAACTGTCCTTTGTATAGAGGTGTTCTCTAGCATGAGTGTCCTCTCATGGAGGTCATTCTTCTGTACTGGTAATAAAAACTGTCCTTGTATAGAGGTGTTCTCTAGCATGAGTGTCCTCTCATGGAGGTCATTCTTCTGTACTGGTAATAAAAACTGTCCTTTGTATAGAAGTGTTCTCTAGCATGAGTGTCCTCTCATGGAGGTCATTCTTCTGTACTGGTAATAAAAACTGTCCTTTGTATAGAAGTGTTCTCTAGCATGAGTGTCCTCTCATGGAGGTCATTCTTCTGTACTGGTAATAAAAACTGTCCTTTGTATAGAAGTGTTCTCTAGCATGAGTGTCCTCTCATGGAGGTCATTCTTCTTTAGTGGTAATAAAAACTGTCCTTTGTATAGAAGTGTTCTCTAGCATGAGTGTCCTCTCATGGAGGTCATTCTTCTGTACTGGTAATAAAAACTGTCCTTTGTATAGAAGTGTTCTCTAGCATGAGTGTCCTCTCATGGAGGTCATTCTTCTGTACTGGTAATAAAAACTGTCCTTTGTATAGAAGTGTTCTCTAGCATGAGTGTCCTCTCATGGAGGTCATTCTTCTTTAGTGGTAATAAAAACTGTCCTTTGTATAGAAGTGTTCTCTAGCATGAGTGTCCTCTCATGGAGGTCATTCTTCTGTACTGGTAATAAAAACTGTCCTTTGTATAGAAGTGTTCTCTAGCATGAGTGTCCTCTCATGGAGGTCATTCTTCTGTACTGGTAATAAAAACTGTCCTTTGTATAGAAGTGTTCTCTAGCATGAGTGTCCTCTCATGGAGGTCATTCTTCTGTACTGGTGACAAAAACTGTCCTTTGTATAGAGGTGTTCTCTAGCATGAGTGTCCTCTCATGGAGGTCATTCTTCTTTAGTGGTGATAAAAACTGTCCTTTGTATAGAGGTGTTCTCTAGCATGAGTGTCCTCTCATGGAGGTCATTCTTCTGTACTGGTGTATAGAGGTGTCCTCTCATGGAGGTTCTACTGTACTGGTGATGAAAACTGTTCTTCATAGAGAGGTGTCCTCTCATGGAGTATGTTCAAGAGTTTGTAAAATGTAGTATAAAGGAAAGAACTAAGGTTTGGTTTTTATTAGAAGGTAAATGTCTGGCAAGGCAGTAAGACAGACCATCTGCGGCCTCCAGCGGCACAAGTTACATAAGCTGCTGATTGGACACTATCACTGATAAACAGTTGGCTGCCGGCGCCTGATTGGGCAAACTTTGTTTTGCTCTCTCTCTTGGTTTTCTTCTTCTTCAGTCATCCTTTTTTTACAATGTTTTCTTGTATGTTCTCTCTAGACAGGTAGGCTTGCTTTCTTTTTGGTGTGATTTCTTTCACTTTTCTATTTATATAATGGATTAAAGCACCACAATTGTCTTTACTTATATTTATACTTTCTATTTGCTTTAAATGCTTTTATTGAGAATGAAAGAGGAGCTTCTAAAGAATCTCTACATCTATTATGGAGCTATGTTACTGAATAGTATGTATATATGTATGCCTGCACCATGATGACAAAGGTCAACAGCTTGAAACACACATATGTGGTTGGCTTCTTTTGATTTTATCAATAAAAATGGGTTGGCCAATATACTGGAATAAAGTTTTAAAATTATTATGGTTTATAGCTATGATAATTATTTTGAAAGATGGTGCTTTGCCATTAGAAGGTGGCTCAGGGCATGCCTTTTCATTTATTCATATGTGTATATAGTATAATTCTAAAGTCCTTAGTTTTAAATCTTGTTTTAACCACAGTGAGAGATAACAGCCTAAAATCTTGGTTAGGGAAATGTTGTTCTAACAAATTTCAACTCTTTCTTAGTTTTAATCCTGGTGGTACAGTAGAACATTCTCCATAAGAGGACACCTCTCTACAAAGGACAGTTTTCATTTGAAAAATTACATTTTTACTATTAACAACTCTTTGATAAAAGGACACCTTGCCCTAAAGAACACTTTAGCCCTGCAATTAGGTATCCTATACTGCGAGGTTCTACTGTATATATATTTTATTATTATCCCATGTATGCAAGGTCATATATAATTTTTGATTAAGTGTAAGATCTGTTGAGGAAGACTTCTCTAGTGGGCCCCCTTGTAACAAAGATGAGGTGGTGTATCTGGTTACTAGAAATATGCTACACTTTTGTGTTCTAATTTCAGATTGATGTGTTTAAGAAATGTTAAAAATATATATATATTTTGTGAAAGCCTACAAATATTGTTTTAAAAATTAAAGTGTGATACCCATTAACGATTCCCCCTGCCCTAAAGTGTTAGGGACTATCTATTGATCCTTATGTCAGCAGTGTATTTAGGAGTGACTGAGGCAATATTGTGTGTCCAGGTGAAGATCCTGGTTCCCAACAGCACGGCAGGGATGATCATTGGGAAAGGGGGGAGCTACATCAAACAAATCAAAGAAGAAAGTGGGGCCTACGTGCAAATTTCTCAGAAGTCCAAGGACCATGCTCTGGCGGAGCGGTGCATCACTGTGATCGGGGAGATGGAGAGCAACAAGGCGGCCTGCACCATGATTCTGGCCAAGATTGTGGAGGATGCCAACAGCGGGACCTGTCTGAACGTCAGCTATGCCGATGTCACCGGCCCTGTGGCCAACTTCAACCCCACTGGCTCCCCCTTCGCCAACTCTGGCCCCAACAGCGCCACTGGCCTGAACAACAGTAACCCTAGTTACAGCTCCAACGGCAGCTTGAACAGCCTGAGCCCCTCGGTGACCAACAGTTTTAGCAGCCCCCAGGGCGGAGCCACGCCGGCTATTGCCGCCACAGCCACTGGCATCATGCCCTTCACCAGTGGCTCGGCAGCCAACATGCCCCCCTCCAACACCAGTCAGGTCATTGAGAGCATCAAGATGATGCTGAGAGGGAATGGCTTCTCGGAGCAAGCCACCTCAGAAATTGCTGCAGCCATGAACACCCTCGCCAACTATGGCGTACTGGGGTTGGCAATCAACCTGCTCAACAGCATCAATGGACCCCCAATGATGGGTATGGGGCTCCCTAATGCCGCTGCTGCCACTGGAGGGAATGCAGGCGGCCAGGGACTCTGCCCAGCCAGTTCCCCCGCTACAGGCATGCCCGGCTTGGAAGGCCCGAACTCTGGTGGCCCCACTATGCCCAACTCCAGCATGTTTGGACCCATTGGCAGTCTAGGCAACGGCATGTCAAATCTAAGCCTAGGTTTCAACTCTCCCTCAGCTGCTGCAGCCGCTACCCGGTCTGCTGGAGACAGGTTCACCATGGCTGCAGACGGCTCCATGTTCGAGCCCTTTCCTCAAAACTCATCTGCCTTAGGTTCTCCCGGAGATGCCTCCCTACCTCCCATCAACAACAACTCCTTCGGGCTGGGCACCAACTTCAATGCCGGCGGGGGTGCCCCCATGTGCAAGAGCCCCTCCCTGAGTGACTCCATGCTGGGGTCGGGGGACCTCGTGAAGTTGGACATAGAGGTGGGGGAGAACATCGTGGGTGCTATCCTGGGACCAGGGGGCAAATCCCTGGTGGACATCCAGAACTACAGCGGCGCCAGCATACAGATATCCAAGAAGGGCACGTTTGCTCCTGGCACCCGCAACCGCATCGTCTCCATCACTGGCAACTGCACCTCTGTCAACAGCGCCAGGGGCCTCATTGAACAGATGATCAACAATGAGGAGATGAAGCGCCGGCAAAACAACATGCGGGTCCTACGCTAGCTCTGCCGTTTTTATTAATGGACCGCTGCGTGTGTGCACTTCTATCTCTCTATCTCTCTCTCTCTCTATCTCTCTCCTTAACTACTCTCTTAGCCCAGATGTATAAAAAAAAAACAACCCCCCAACACACCCCTCTCACATGCTTTGCCTGCCCATCCTCCACAGTTTTCTCTTGTCTGTGTACGCATGCTGCATGTTCTTCTTTGATTATTTTTTTTAAAACCCATTCATTGATGACAAGAGGGTTGGCAAGGTGAGTGTTATCTCATTATTCCTCTTTCTTTTTCTCTCTTTGGTTTTTTTTTTGTTGTTGTTCTTCTTCAAAGGTGTTCTTTACAGTGTTCTGAGAGCACTCCCACCACCTCTACTCTGTGTGTCTCTCGCGCCATCACTTCCATCCTTAGCCATGATTATTCCAGGAGGATGATTCCTTATTGGTGTATGCATCATCCGTTGTGTGTCTGGGCACTCACCTCTACTCTTTATCTTTTTTGATCGTAAATTCCCCCCTTCCCTCCCCCACTCTCACCCCTTCTCCCCATTCCTTACCACACCATGCATCTGTTAACTTTCAGAAAAAAAACAAACAAAACCATTGCTTCACTATTCAAAAAATGATAAATCAAATCTATGCAATACACACACCACATTAAGAACTTCTTAAGAACCAATTCTTGTATGACGATTACTTTTTTTAAAATTCAAATCCTCCCTTCTTACACACACTCTTTCTTTTCTTTCCTTTATCTTCTAAACTCCTTTTTTTATTATTATTATTTTTTTCTCTCTTTTGGCTTTTCTCTTAGAGTGATTTTTATTTGTTGTTATTGTTTTTTTTTTGTTGCTTTAATTCTATTATGGCTTTTTTTTTTTAAACTTTAATATTTTTATTATTATTTGTCTATTCCTTTATATGCTTAAAAAAATTCCTTTGCTATTATTATTAACTTTCTTTTATTTTTTATTTATTTAGAGAGTATATACTAGTATATAAAATTTCTTCTAGGTAAACCCCCTCCTTTTTTTTTTTTTTTTTGGGCAAACCCCTCCATAATTCCCACTTATTTTTTAACCTTTATCCCCTAAAAAAAAATTGTCACTTCCTTTCTTTTCTCATCTATACACCTAGAATTTCTAGGCATTTCTACATGCATTATGTGCTAAGATTTCGTTCTTTTAAATTAGTTATTTTCTAAAGAAAACATTTTTTTTTTTTTGCACATTGCACATACACATACCTTAGCACGCATAAAACATTCTTTAAAAAAAAAACAACTAAACTCTTTGTATAAGTTATGCAAATTGACATGTGATACTTTGAAAAAAAAAAAAAAGTTTTTTTCATGAGAGAGGAAAAAAAATTTTTTTGACACATTTCATCTTTTTTTTTTGCAAGTATATGTTGAGCTTTTATAAATATTTCTACTCCTTCTTTTTCTATATCCTCTCTCTCTCTCTCTCCATACAAAATTCTCAAGACATTTCGGATAGATTCTAAACTGTCCCATTTTTTGAGAGGGGGAAAAGAAAAAAAAAAGAGCAAAGCAGACAACAAACTTAACATATGGGTCAATTTGGAGGAGGTTTTTGTTTTTTTTACCTAGTCATTATTGCCTCAAGCTTGATTATAAAACCGCCACCTACTAGTCTGCTACTGCTGCTTCTTCCTGGTTTTCTTTTGGATAAAATAATGTATGCTCTTCTTTATTATTACCCCAAACAACCCCTTCAAAACAAACTTTCATCCTTTTATATCTCCTCTTCCGCCCCCCACACATACAAATAACACTCTGTTAAATGCCCTTTGGCTTTTTTTTTTTTGCAATTTTTGCTCCACATCCCCCCCCCCCCCCCCCCACCCTCTTTTTTTTTTTTTTTTTTCACTATGAAGCAAAAAAAAAAAAATGTTTGTTGTTATTGCAAAAAAAAAAAAAATTCAAAACTATATAATGAGCATGTCAAAGAATATTATTTATCGCTTTTTCTCTCTTAGATATTTATATATATATAATCTTCCCCCTTAATATAATGAAGATGCCTTTTTTTATATATATTCCCCCTCCCCTCATTATTAGAATGATAGAAAGATGATATATTGAGAGACCATACCTTTCCATTATCCCAGTTTCTATCCCATTCAACCCTCCATTTACCCCATCCTTGTGTTTTATTTTTGCCCTTCAAATAACCCCCCCCCCCTCCCTCCCCCTCATAAACAATAATAAATCGCTAATCATGGTATTAAGTTTTTTTTTATTATTATTGTGTCCTTTTTTTTTTTTCCTTGCCTTTTCTACAATTTGGATAGGGTTGGTATTTTGGACAACTAACACCTTCCCCACACTTTACCCATTATTATTTTTTTTCTTCCTTCTTTCTTCTTCTCTACACATCTTTTTTTTTTATCCTATTTCTTTTCTTCTTCTTTTTTTTCTCAATTATTTTTTTTTTTGACTTTATAGATGAGATATAATAATCTTTTGTGTTTTTATTTACACTTATAATCATGATAATATATAACAATCCTTTTTTTTTTTTAAAGATGAATAGCTCTTATAAATTTCTTTTAAAATGATGATTATGTTTACTAAATAACTTTTTTTTTTTTAAAACTAGTATATATACATATATATCTTTTTTTTTTAAATGAAATAATAGGGAAAAAAAAGTGGCCATGAAAAAAATGACCATTTCTTATACTCTCTCATACCTTTTCTAACATTCTTTAAATATTTTCCACACACGCATAGAAAAAAAAAAGCTTTTTTTGAAGAAAAAAAAACTATTTGTTATATTGTTGAGATATATAAATTAATAATGATGATGAGAAATAATACTCGAGTTATTGAAAGTTTTTGGGAAAAAAAAAAGTGAGACAATAATCTAATATATAAACAAAAAAAGTTGCATATATATATTTAGAGTGTTTTTTTTTTTTTTATATAATAATTAATATTTTGTGGTGAAAAGTTCTCTGGGAGTATTTTTTAATATATAATGAAAATATTAATATTGGTAAAAAGTTTTTTTTTCATGGCCATATTATATTCATATGTAAAAAAAAAAAATAATAATAAATTCTATGAAGGGTAAAAGGTATGTTTGACCATTTGACTGTGGGTTGCTGCAATATCGAATTTTTTTTATAGGGGTATATAGATATATATATATATATATTTTAAAAATTTACATCTTTTGAATTTTTTTTTATACATTATATATATAAATGCATTAATATTATAGAAAAAAATTATTTTCTTTGTAAATGGAATAATATTTCACACATAAATATATGGGAGGGTGTATCAAAATATGCTTATATATATATATATATCTATTAGTAATTCATTTCTTCAATCAAATGTTTTTTTTTTTTTCCTATACATGGAAGCAAATATATCCCTGAAAATTTATAAGAATATAAAAAAAAAAATAGTATATTTAAAAATATATATATAATATAAATACCTATTAAAAATTTAAAACAGATTTTTTTTCACACACATATACTGTATATTCATTATTTAAGTTATATTTTCTATATTAAAAGACGAACATTAAACACTCAAACTTTTTATTATCCCAACCTTTTTTTTTTTTTGTCAGAATATAGAGTTTTTGTTAAATTTGAAAAAATATATATTAAATATCACACATGATTTTTTTTTTTAAATATTTGAAAAGGTTCCTTTTATTATTATTATTTGCCAATATCAGTTTTTTTTTTGCTAATATCAGCTGTTAGATATATGTATGAAAAATATATATTTTATGGATTTTTTTTTTTTAAGAAGGAAATATGTTTTTTTTTTAATAAGAAAAAAAAAATTAATATATTAAACCTTTTATTAAAAAAATATTTATTTTTTACTGTTTATTGTTGCAATTATAGATTTTTTTTTAGAGATTTTTTGTGACTATAAATATACTGTTTAAATAAGCCTAATTTTATTTATTAAGTATTCTTTTTTTTTTCTTTCTTTCAAAAGCATTACCACTATTATTTCATTGGCATATCTAAATAAATCTTTTTATCATTAATTTTAAAAATTATATATATATTTTTTGTTTGTTTCTGGGTGCTAGAAAAAGCTGCCATTTCTTTTTTTTTTTTTTTGTATCTAAAAATAAATCATTGGTCAAATTCTATTTTTCAAAATTCATTGAAATATTGGCATAATCTTTTGGTATTTTTCCCCCTCTTCTTTTAAATATCTTTTCATTTAAAATAAAGCATATATTAGGGAAATATATAATGTATATATATTATATATATAGTTGGCTTAAAATGCTCACTGTAAATTTTCCTTTTTTTTTTTTTAGTATTTATTTTTCACATTATTATTACACAAAACATATGATACATAATGATGAGTTTTTTTAATGCAAATACACACACACATAAAAAAAAAGACATTTCTACCCATGGCCCCATCATTTAGAAAAAAAAGTTTTATTTTCTTGATAAAATAATTTTAAAGCCATCATAACATATTTTAAAAAAAATTATTTGAAAGAAAAAATGTTTTTAACATTGTAATATTTATATAGACTTTAGTAAATAACATTTTTTCTCTCCTTCCACCCCCCCCCCTTTTTTTTTGTGCATCTTTGATAATTTCATTTTTCGAAAAAAAAAAAAACTTTCTAAAGCGGAAAAAAAAAGTTTAGCAAAGATGAAAACTGTGATGGAATTAATTTTTTTTTTTTTTAACTTTTATTTTCCCTCCACCCTGTCTTCCATTATTAAGAAATGCTTGATTTTTTTTTTTCAATTTTAACATAGCTTTCCACCTACATTTGCTTACAATCTCATACTATATATTTTTTTGCATGATTTGAAAAAAATATATATATTTGTAATTTTTTTGTTTCTATCCCCAAATATCACCGCATTGCCATAGTAAATACTGTGATTATTTGCTTCTTTTTTTTTTTTGGTCACATATAATGGCAGTTGCTTTTTCTTTTTTTTTTTTTATTATCATTTTAAAAATTGATTGCAATAAAATTTGCTATTATGCCTTCCCCCCTTTTCACCAACCCCTCTCCTCTACTTCCTAATTTTTTTTTTTTTTTTATCTCAAACTTTTAAAAAGTGTTTTGTTTGTTTCCCAAAATTTTTTTGGCATGTTTGATAAAGAAAATATACAGGTAAACGAAGTGTTTTTAAAATATTGAATGAATAATAAGTTTACAAGAGTTTTTTTTTTTGTGCCAGTAGAGCGAAAAAAAATGTAAATCTATTTTACAGCTTGGTTTTCAATGTTTTTGGTTCTCTTTTTTTATTTCTTTTGGTAGTAATTAGTAATTTTAAATTAGTTTTTAGTTAATTTTTTTTTCTCCACCTAACTTGAATTTCTTTTGCCAAATTGCTCATTGGAAAAAAAAAGGACTTGAATGTGATTGTTACGACTTTGACATTTTGGTTTCTTTTTTTTATTATTATTTTTATTTTGTTTTGACTAGCAAAAAAAAAAACGACCCAAACCTTTTCTAAAATCAATTTTTAAAAAAAAGCACCATCACATCCCACACGAATGCCTTCTTGTTTTTATATAGCAAAAAAAAAAAAATCATTTTTTTAATATATAACAAATATTTAAAAATAATTTTTTTAATCTCTCAATGAGCATCACCCACTTTTTAGCCTACAAATTCATTTTAGGTACAAAATATACAAATGGCCTTTTTTTTTTCTTCTTTGACTAAAAAAAAAGAAAGGCTTTTATCATCCATTAAAATAAAACTATGCAGGACTCTTTGATTTTTTTTTCACATATTTCCAAATTTTTTTTTATTCTTAGTTTTGAAATTCTTCCTTTGTTTTTCCGAATTGTTTCCTACTTTTTTTTTTCAGCATAACTCTTTCATTCCAAAATTTGCTCAAATTTTAATTTCAAGCAAATTTCAGTAAACATTTTTTTCCCTTTATTTCAAATTCTTGCTTCCCACCCAACAAAAAAAAAGGTATCAATTTATGATGGTATCAAAATTTTTTAGTATCATTATTTTCTTATAAATCATTTTCTTTTCAAATGGCTGACCTTGAACTGGTTATGGTAAGCTAGAATGGGAGTACAAAGCATTTTTCCTCTTTTCAGTTTCGCCTTTTTTTTTTTTTTCAAATAGGTAATATTCAATTTTCCACATTCAATTTTTATTTTCTATCTCTTGGAACATTGAAAAAAAAGGTGATATGCATATTGTTCACTCTTGCCACAAAATATCTTCAACAAATAGGAAATTTCTTACTTATCATCTTTCATTATCTCTTCTAATATTAGCCTTATTATAATAACTCCCCATATCTAAAAAAAACTTAGCTAGAGAAAACCACTCTCAACTATATAAAACAAGACTACACACAATTTTTTTTAATAGTATAGTTATTCCAAAAAATCAACAAAATTTTTACCACACATTAATAATAGGATTTTTTTTTTTGGCTTTCACAATTTATATACGAACATATTTTTTAGATTTAAAAAATATCACCTATTTAAGTATCATTGAATGAACCATCTGCATATATATATTTTTTTGTTTTTCAATTTTGTCTTTTTATTTTTGATGTTGTTCAACTTGGATGAGGCTTACACAATGTGTTCCCAAATAAGAGTCTTTCAACCCATTCTCTCTCTCTCTAACTCCTAGAATGTGCCTATGCAGAAAATGAATTCTATCAGGGTGAAAAGTTTTATCTTTTTAGCCTATCATTATAAATTTCTTTATATGGAGGATTTTTTTTTTGTCTCGTGTTATTACACTATAAAAAGAATGAAGGAACAAAGGGTTGGTTATAAATGAAATGTTGAAAAAATATTTATTATCAAAAATTCACCTCATACAGAATTAATGCTTTTTTTTTTCTATGATTATTTTAGTATTCAATTTAAAAACTTTCAATAAAAAAATAAAGTTTTTTGACCATGAAAAAAAAAATTGAGCCTTTTTCTATGAATATTATAATAAATCTTTTTGACTAATTTTTTATTTTTTTCTCAATGAGAGCTTGCATTTTACCCTTTGTTTCTTTTAATTCTGTTTAAAAAAAATTGATTTTTCTATACAAAAATATGAAATCCTCCCACCTGTTTTTAAATTTGATAGATGATTTGCTTTTTATTATATATTTATATATATATAATCATATCTTGTTCTATTCTAATAATTTTTTTTAAATATCATCAATTATGAAATTTTTAAAAGAAAAATGAGTGTTTACTATATTGTTCTATGAATGTGATTTTTTTTTTTTTTAAGAAAAAAAAAATCAATAGAGAGAAGATTTCTTCTGGTTTTTATATATATATATGAGAAAAAAAGTACATAAATTATCATACACAACTTATAACTCAAATTGAGTAACAAAAAATTCCTTTTTGAAACCATTCATGCTTATAGCTTTTTTCATAGACCAAAGTATAATGCCAATATCCATATTTAAAACTCTAAACTAAATAGCCCATTCTCAAATTGCTTATAAATATATATATAAAATGATTCTTGCACCATTTTTTTTTTTTTTGTATTGTTGGTGTAGGGAAAATTTTCTCAGCAGCATTAGCCCCTCCCACTGTGATGCTGATTGGGTACTGCCAAGCCCCTCCCCCCCCTCCCTTTCCAACCTCTCCCCTCCATTATTAATTTTTTTTTTTGGAAAAGGCAGTTAACCCATATATATATATATATATTTAAAAATGATTTTCTAAAAAAAAAAGTAAAAAAAAAAAGCCCTTTGTTTTAATGATTTCTCAATATTTTGTGTTTATTATTTTTTAAAAAAGAAAAAGCAGTTGTCTCACCAACCTTTAGAAAAAAAAAAAAAACTTAAGCAGAAGAGCTGACCAATGTTGGTTTGTCAGCTGAGGTGTGTTTCCGGTCACCAATAAATGTTTGGCTAGCGCACCTCTGAACCCCCTTACAGTGTTTTATGGTTAACCTTAGACACAAACATTGTCTTTATTGGGAGTGTTTGTGATAAGTGATTACGAATACTTCAATAGAATTTTGCTAGCGCATATCTGAACCCCCTACCAGTGTTTTATGGTTAACCTTAGACACAACATTGTCTTTCTTGGGAGTGTGTGTGATAAGTGGTTACAAATACTTCAATAGAATTTGACTAGCGCACCTGAAACTCCACACATTTTGTGGTTAAAATACTTCAATGGGATTTGGCTAGCGCATCTCTGAACCCCCCCACAGTGTTTTATGGTTAACCTTAGACACATCTTTCTTGGGAGTGTTTGTGATAAGTGGTTATAAATACTTCAATGGAATTTGGTTAGTGCATCTCTGAACCCCCATAGTGTTTTATGGTTAACCTTAGACACATCTTTCTTGGGAGTGTTTGTGATAAGTGGTTAAAATACTTCAATAGAATTTGGCTAGTGCATCTCTGAACCCCTACAGTGTTTTATGGTTAACCTTAGACACATCTTTCTTGGGATTGTTTGTGATAAGTGGTTACAAATACTTCAATAGAATTTGGTTAGTGCATCTCTGAACCCCTACAGTGTTTTATGGTTAACCTTAGACACATCTTTCTTGGGAGTGTTTGTGATAAGTGGTTACAAATACTTCAATAGAATTTGGTTAGTGCATCTCTGAACCCCTAGTGTTTTATGGTTAACCTTAGACACATCTTTCTTGGGATTGTTTGTGATAAGTGGTTACAAATACTTCAATAGAATTTGGTTAGTGCATCTCTGAACCCCTACAGTGTTTTATGGTTAACCTTAGACACATCTTTCTTGGGATTGTTTGTGATAAGTGGTTACAAATACTTCAATAGAATTTGGTTAGTGCATCTCTGAACCCCCTACCAGTGTTTTATGGTTAACCTTAGACACATCTTTCTTGGGAGTGTTTGTGATAAGTGGTTACAAATACTTCAATAGAATTTGACTAGCGCACCTGAAACTCCACACATTTTGTGGTTAAAATACTTCAATGGGATTTGGCTAGTGCATCTCTGAACCCCCTACAGTGTTTTATGGTTAACCTTAGACACATCATTCCTGGGAGTGTTTGTGATAAGTTGTTACAAATACTTCAATAGAATTTGGCTAGCGTATCTCTGAAACTCCACATGTTTTGTGGTTACAAATACTTCAATGGGATTTGGCTAGTGCATCTCTGAACCCCCTACAGTCTTTTATGGTTAACCTTAGACACATCATTCTTGGGAGTGTTTGTGATAAGTTGTTACAAATACTTCAATAGAATTTGGCTAGTGCATCTCTGAAACTCCACATGTTTTGTCATTACAAATACTTCAATGGGATTTGGCTAGTGCATCTCTGAACCCCCTACAGTGTTTTATGGTTAACCTTAGACACATCATTCTTGGGAGTGTTTGTGATAAGTTGTTACAAATACTTCAATGGAATTTGGCTAGCGCAGCACCTCTGAATCCCCGGTGTCTCATGTATTTAGCCATAAATATAAAAAATTATTTCTTAGGTTCATAGAATTATACCTAGTCACGATAAAGGTTGTAGCTACAACATTGAAATACAATCTATATATAACTTGAGAGTAATTACTCAAATAGTGAATGATAGCACAAGTTACATTTCAACAGGAGTATAACATACAAGATAAAAACTACATGATTGGACCCCCATATCATACTTTCTACTTTGATTCCCAATTAGCAAATTTGCATAGAAACACATTCTACATTCATGGACAAAACTTTACAATTTTTACCTTTTAGCATGTATTCAGACAATAACTGAAGATAGATATTTGATACATACTGACCTTTATTGAAGACACAACATAAGTGGGAACAAAATTGCCTCTATCTACAAAAAAAGATGACTGGCGCATCAACAACTTCCTCAAGTTTTGTCCATGAATGGATTTGTTCCTCCCAGAGCAAGTATATCTCCAGGGTAGGCACTTCTTGTGGGGAGAAATTGCCCAAAAAGTGAAGGAGCCAAATATATTTGGCCAAGAGTGCAATGGCAAACCACTTTGGTATCAAGAACTGCTACGGAATCTATATACAGTAGAACCTCCCTTTAAAGGACACCTAATTGTAGAGCCAAAGTGTCCTTTAGGGAGAGGTGTCCTCTAACAGGGAGTTTCTAAGAAGGCAATAGCAAACCACTTTTGCATAAGAACTACTGAGAAACCATATACAGTAGAACCTATCTGTAAAGGAAGCCTAAATGTAAGCAAAAGTGTGTCTTTTAGTAAGAGGTGTCCTCTTACCAGAGAGCTGCTAAATAGTAATAAAAATTATAATTTTGGTAATTAAAACTGTCCTTTATGGAGAGGTGTCCCTAGAGTGAGTGGCCTCTCATGGAGGTTCTACTGTATATCGACAAAATTTCTATTCAACATAATGACCAATTTTTGACACCTAATGAGAGAAAATGGATTGGAAAATATGTTAAAAGTATGAGAGAACAAGACCTCCAATGAGCTGGCTAGAAGCTCCTGGGTGGTCACTAGATAAGCTGTGAGTGGTTACTAACAGATCACACACACAAAGTAGAAAATATTTGTCCATATAGTAAACTCCTTTATCATATAAAACATTGGTAAATTATCACTATTAATAATTAATGGCACTTCCCCCCTAACTTTCACAATGACTTCATTCTAATGATCCTCAAACATCAAAATGAAAGACACTCATGGACAAAACTTAAGGAAGTTGTATCTTTTAGCATGTATATCAGGCCAATAACTCTGAAAGATATTACAGTGACCTTTATTGAAGACACACAACCAAGTGTGAACAAAATTGCCTTTATCTCCAAAATAAATTGGCAATATTGAAGACTTTCTACTTCCTTAAGTCTTGTCCATGAGTGTATTTGCTAGAAATCTAAGTAAAAATAAAAGGTTTCACTGAGGCTGGAATAAAGGCCATTCTGAGAGGTCAGGGGGGTATTTGTTTGTTTGTGTCTTTTAAAATGTTAGGGTGAGGTTTAAAGTAGGTGTATCTCCCTTAATGAGTCAGTCATCACTAGAGGAAGTTGCAGTAAGAGGGGCAAAGTCTGACTGTCATAGCCAACCAACGAAAGCAGCTCTCCCATCATGGAAACTTGTGGACTAACTCTCTCCATGACCTTGTATAACTATATAATGGGATTTAAAATGGGATATTTTCTCATTCAGTACTTTTGTCTGAAAATGGTAACAACGCTGTTACCGAAACATCACACACTATTTATTTATTTGGTCTTATTACCTTGTGTATACAATGGGATAATAATTTAAAAAAAAAAACAGTAAGGACTACATTGAGTCCAAGAGGGTTTTAAAATCCAAGAATTAAAGAAGTCAAGACCAGATAGTAGAGATTTCAGAAAGAGATTTTTAAAGATTTAAAAAGTTCAATTTAGAACAATATATATATATATATTAAAAAAAACCTGATAAACAATTTTTATAAAGGCATCTCTTGATTATGCAACTTAAAGTTGCTGATGGCTTGTGCCATCAACTTTTATTTGGAAGTTTTAAAAATATATTTTAGGGGGTCGGTGGAAGGCTGGTTAAACCGTTTGGTTTTTGACCATTACGACCCGGGTTCGATTCCCACATTGGACACTTTTTTTTTGTTAAAATAAAAAAAAAAAATGCTCCAATGGCCCCCGATTCTTGCAAAAGTCCAACTCCGCCAGCGAGTGCAAGTAACCAAACTGGGTTCTGGCACATTTGTAAGTGCAAAGTTGAACTGCTTTACACATGTGGTGCGCTGACAGTAAAAGCAGTCGCTAACTACCCACCATGATTATCATGGCCTGTACCACATGTACTAGAGATAAGCAAAAAAGATATTTTTATAGCATATCACAATTTAAACAGAGTTATCTGGTAACCCAAACAAAGAATTTGTGGTGTGAGGACAACAACAAACTGGTGGCTCACCATTGGAGGAAGTTGCAGTAAGAAGGGCAAAGTCTGTCATGTGATGCTCCCTGAATAGCCAACCAATGATAGCAGCTCGCCCATCATGGAGACTTCTGGACTAACTTTCAGTCTCTCCATGACCTTATATAACTATATAAGGGGATTTAAAACATACTGTGACGTTTCAGTAACAGCATTGTTACCATCTTCAGACAAAAGTGCTGAATGAGGAAAAATATCACAGCACGATAGATGAATTATTTGAAGATCATGAACTCATGGAATTTGTGTAATCTTTACACAAGGAGATAAGAAACAACAACATTATTTGAAGATATTAAGATCTCCTTTGTGGGGGTCGGTGGAAGGCTGGTTAAACCGTTTGGTTTTCGACCACTAGGACCCGGGTTCGATTCCCGCATTGGACACTTTTTTCTGTTTAAAAAAAAAAAAAAATGCTCCAATGGCCCCCGATTCTTGCAAAAGTCCAACCCCACCAGCGAGTGCAAGTAACCAAACGGGGCTCTGGCATTTGTAAGTGCAAAGTCGAACTGCTTTTCACATGTGCAGACATGTGGTGCGCTTAGAGTAAAAGCAGTCGCTGACTACCCACCATGATTATCATGGCCTGTACCACGTGTACTAGGGATAAGCAAAAAAAAAAAAAAAAAGATCTCCTTTGAGAGAGGGTTAATAACAAAAATTGGTATTGGATGTGGATACAAGTTAAACCTAACATCACCTGGGACCTTAGAGGATGTTATAACCAGGTTGCTGATATAAAGGTGGTTGTTGTAATGAAGTCCCACTGCTCATGAGTCTCCATGATAGGTGAGCTGCTGTCATTGGTTGTCTATCCATCACATGACAGTAAGGGGGTTGGTATAAACCCTCAATTTTTTATAGCAACAACTGGGGACTGAATCTCTCACATCGGGTAAATTTTTTTCCTGAAAAAAAAAAAAAAAATTTGCTTCAATGTGGCCCCCTATTTTTTGAAAAATTAAATTCCTACTAGTAAGTGCAAATAAACAAACAGGGCAATGGCACACTTGTGTTGTTGTTTCTTATCCCCTTGTGTAAAGATTACACGAATCCCACGAGTTCATGATCTCATGGAATGGGGTATAGGGGTGCAGCTTTCGTTGATCATGGCACCATGATCCAGGCACACTTTGGTGAAAGTCTGACTTTGCCTGTAGTTTGAGGTTGTTCCTAACATGGAAGCCTTTGCTGCACTCTAACATGAGTACAGACACAACTCCTCCATATTCCTGGAGTGGGACCCTTGTTGAGGACCATCAACCGGGTCAGTTGAACTCGGGATTTTTAAAGAGAATAATTAAGAGCCAGACCTGGCTCAGCAGACATCTCCGGCCCAGAGGAATCCTGACTGTCATCCATCAGCAGTCTCTTGGCATGTTCCACAGCAGAGGGCACACTTGTAAAATATCTATGTGCTTACTATACACTCATGGACAAAACATAAGGAAGTTGTTAGTTAAGGAAAACAGGTTTTGAGAAATGAGTTTCATTTTTATTACAATCTCAAGCTTTCGGGGACCTCTCTTCTACAGAGTATAAAAATTAATAATGAAATGCTGTTAGGAATTTATATCTTTCAGCATGTATATTGGGATTCAGACAGTAACTCTGAAAGATATTACAGTGACCTTTATTGAAGACACACGAGATAACTACACTCATGGACAAAACTTAAGGAAGTTGTACCTTTTACCATGTATATTGGGATTCAGACAATAACTATGAAAGATATTACAGTGACCTTTATTGAAGACATACGAGATAACTATACTCATGGACAAAACTTAAGGAAGTTGTACCTTTCAGCATGTATATCGGAATTCAGACAATAACTCTGAAAGATATTACAGTGACCTTTATTGAAGACATACAAGATAACCAAGTGTGAACAAAATTGCCTGTCTCCTTTAAAAAATAGACGATAGGCGACATCAAAGACTTTTCACTTCCTTAAGTTTTACCCATGAGTGTATATGTGTAGACAATGTGGCGCACTTTAGAGTAAAAGCATCCCCATAAGTCCTACCATCAACAGCAAGAACCTTGGAAGTGTTGAATTAAAGATGTAATGGTCTAACATCAGTACAGTAGAACTACCGCTCTCTAAAGGACAACAACACCTAATTGCAGAGGCAAAGTGTTCTTTAGAGAAAGTTATTCTCTAACAGCAGCTAAGAGGTTTTGTCATTTTGATGATGGAAAACTGCCCATTGTAGAGAGGAGTCCTCTAGTGGGAGTGTCTTCTCAGAGGTTCTACTGTATGAAGATACAATTTGGAATATTCTATATACAGTTACGAGCGTCATGCTCTGTCACTGTTTGCTTTTTTTTTGGAATGGCGCTCTCCTATTGGTTGGCTACGATCATGCCACCTATGCCCCCCCCCACTCGCTTTTTCGTTTTTGTAACTATTGTGTTGGAGCGGGTCGCTCCTTAAATAAATGCATATATTAGTTAATAACTAAATGGAATCCTCTCTTTTTTTTTTTTTCCCAGTAAGAGACGCCTACGGAAGCCAACAGTACATAGACAGATAAAGCACATAGGCTATAGTTATTAACTAACATATGCATTTATTTAAGGCGCCAATTTATAATTGTAACAAAGAGTATTTGAATCAAAACATTCAATCGGGTAAAACACGGGCGTTGCCCGGGTCATTCAGCTAGTAGATTAGAAACATAAGGTACCACATCCAAATGATAAGGTACAATTTGGATTATAGATTAGAACTACAAGGTACCAAATACATAAATATTGTGTGGCTTTTCGCTAACAACACTGTGTTATTATTTACCTTGTGTTTGTATGTATGAAGAGCAAAAAAAAAAAGTGTTAGATTTTAAAAACAAACAAAGAGAGAAAAGACGAGGCACACACAATTTTGTACAATATATAAATAGTTTTTTTTTGCTGCTTTTTTTTTTTCTCTGAGATTGTGTGGAGGCCATTTTTAAAAAAAATAACAAGAGAGGGTCGTCAATTGAGTTCAGCTGCTGCTAGGGTTCTTGAGCCTGGTATACCAACACAACAATGACTTAGTACACCAAATGATGATAATATGGTACAATTTGGAGGAATTGTAACAGTTACAAGGTAATGTGACCCAATTCAGGGATACAAAAGTTCCAAACACCTAGAAATATTAAAAATAAAGAAGGCATCTCCTGACCACGAGGAGCACATGTGCTTTTTAGATGGCAGAGCGCCATCTAGTGGAGCAAGAATAAACTAAACATTTATTTAGCTTGCTCCGTGATATTTGGCCAACCCAATTTCTTGATAAATCAAGAAAAGCCATTCACGAATGTGTTTCGCGCTGTTGGCACTCGTCAGCGTGGAGTAGGCTGTAACCACTGTGATCAAAAAGATTTTTGGTCCCAGAGGCTTCTTGAGAAATCAAGAAATGGATATTTAAGGGCGAATTTGCGTAAAGATGCTTAACACATTTTCCATTGTTTTTTCATACCTAGAAATATATATATTTTTAAATGATAAGAGGTACGGATTATAGATTTAGAGAAATACAAGATACCAAGACACCATATCCAAATAAATAAATAATGTGAGACGTTTCGGTAACAGCATTGTTACCATCATCAGAAAAGAAGTATTGAATGATTCAGTATGCTGCTATCAAAACATCATGTACTATTCATTTATAAAAATAGAATGGAAGAAAGAGGAAATATCAATGACATTTAAAGATATACTTTTAATTATTCTAAAAAAAAGATATGGTTTTTCCACTTCAAATTCTAAGAATTACCTTAGGGTTCTTAGAAATCAATTTTCTTCCAATCTGCAACCTTGTTTACACACTTGATAACAGTACTAACTATTTAAGAACATGCTGTTTTCCTCATTCAGTCTTTTGTATGATGATGGTAACAACACTGTTACCGCAACGTCACACACTATTTGTATTTGGTCTTATTACTTTATGTTTCTATTTTAAAAAGAGCAAATTACATTAACCTTTAATTCAGACCTTTAAATTTGAGAAAATTTAAATATAATATTTGGTATAGTACGGAACAAAAAGGGAATTTTTAACTAGAAATAGAATAATGAAGGATAACATAGGCACATTAAAACCAAGTAATATAATTTATTGAATTAAATGCACACAATGTGACAAAATTTATGTAGAAGAAACAGGCCGTAATTTAGAGACTAGGATTAAAGAACACCAACAGGGTTTAATGGGGAGAAGGGCGTTAAGCAAAATTGGGGAACATGCATTATATTCAGGACATAGGCCAGATTGGAATGATATTGAGATATTTCATAGGAATGTAAAATTTAAAAAAGAAAGATTATTTTTAGAGGGGTGGGTATCACGGGAAATGGGAAAAATAACTTTAAATGTATATGAAGATATTCCGCTACAATACAATTTGTTTTTAAATTTAAAAATATAATAATTATTATAAAGGGTAATTATAAATTGTACATAATAGATATCGATTAATATATATTGTGAAATCTTTTAAATGTTATTATTATTTTTATATTTATTTTTGTTTATAATTTCATAATATATATATGTATATCATAATTTTATTTCAAAGATCATAGTCTTTGTGAGTTAAATATTTATTTTTTGACTCGTGCTTTGGATGTTGTACAAAATTTCGAATATCGCGTGAGAACGCCCTTAGAGCCTTAGAATAATTTTTACGCCTTGCTATATGTTTTAATTTTTGTTTACTCCTGACGAGGACAAAAGCTTTTTGTCGAAACGTCGAGGTAATAAAAAGATTTATACCGGCCGAAGTATCTTTTTTCGAGAAATTTAATTCAGATGTTTCTGTGATCCTAAACTACATTGGAACTAAAGAAATTGGTGCTTTGTGTCTCACAAGTAGCTTTTCCCAATGACAGGAGGGCAAATCTTCTCTGTAGAGAGGTATCCTATAGCGGGATTGTCCTCTCAAAGAAGTTATAAAACTTGCATTTTTCTTTATTACATGTGGGGCGGACCAATACACTATTCTATTTACATAAAAGTCAATTCGGGTAAAATTTGCTCAGGTGTTTGTAGATAATCAGAGTCTAATCATTTATGAAAGAGAATGGGTGTAAAATAGAAATATCAAAGAAGAGATGAAATTGATAAAGCACAATTTGGATTATAGATTATAAAACAAGGTAATAAGACCAAATTCAAATAAATAAAAAGGCGTGTGATGTTTCGGTAACAGCGTTGTTACCATCTTCAGACAAAAGTACTGAATTCGATAGATTGATAAAACAATTCAGTACTTTTGTCTCTGAAGATGGTAACAATGCTGTTACCGAAATGTCACACACTATTTATTTATTTGGATTTGGTCTTATTACCTTGTTTTAGAAGAGATGAAAGTCAATGGCAACCAGTTTCTTTAATGAAAAGGTAAAAGCTTGGCAAGCTTTCGGACAATAACATCCTTTAACAGGTTGAATACAAGAGTCTAGTATTACCAGCTTGTTAAAGAACATTATTGTCTGAAAAAGCTCACCAAGCTTTTACCTTTTCAATAAGGAAACTGGTCGTCATCAGCCTTTATATCTTCTTAGGAATGATATATTCTCCAATGGCCCCCCGATTTCTTGCAAAAGTCCAACGGCACCAGCGAGTGCAAGTAACCAAACGGGGCTCTGGCACATTTGTAAGTGCAAAGTCGAACTGCTTTCACATGTGTAGACATGTGGTGCGCTTACAGTAAAAAGCAGTCGCTATCTACCCACCATGATTATCATGGCCTGTACCACGTGTACTAGGGATAAGCAAAAAACAAAAAAAGGAATGATATAGAGCGATTCCTCCTATTAAAAATCAAAGATTCAGTTAAGAATTAGTTTTCAGAAAAAAAAAAAAAACATAAAAGAAACACAAATAAAATAAAAAACTTGAGAATAAGTACATGAAACTTATAACCCAGGATAGTGCACTTGTTAATATTATTAAATAGATGTCTTTACAAGCTTGATACCTTAGTGTGATTGAGTGGAGATAAGAAAGAAGATTAAATAGATGTTCTTGATATAGATCCATCAGGTATGTTATGAATACAATGTCAGAGAGATCTGGGAATATACTGACCTGGGTCTCTTCATTTTCTTTGGCACCTTCTTCTTCAGGCTGGGCTAGGGCGGTGGCTGGAGTCCGGCCGATGTGCTGCCGGATATATGTGGGGTCTGGGTTAAGGTCCTAATCTAATTTTATAAGGTTGTTCCAAAATTTTGTGTTTTTCTTATTACTATAATATTATTACTTGGCGAATACATAATAATACATAATAGAATTACTTTATACATAATACAGACATTATAAATAACAGCGAATAAAATATTTAGAAATAAAGATTTAGAACAGGCCATCTAAAGCCGTTGATATGGAAAATAATAAAATCTACCCCACTTGCCCAAAATGTAGCTTGGTATTCCAGAACACATTTTGGCTTGCATTAGATGTACTAAACAGGACCTTAGGAAGAGGCCGCTGCTTATCATAAAACAGCCTGAGGAGCGTGGACTGTTGGAATTTGTGTAATCTTTACATAAGGGTATAAGAAAAAAAACAACAGGTTGTTATAACCATGTTGTTAAAAGAAGTAAGACTTTAGAAACACAAGGTAATAAGACCAAATCTAAATAAATAACTAGTGTGTGACGTTTCGGTAACAACGCTGTTACCGAAACGTCACACACTAGTTATTTATTTGGATTAGGTCTTATTACCTTGTGTTTATAATCTATAATTCAAATTGTGCCTTTTCTAAGACTTTAGAAATTTCATGTCATAATCTAGTCAAATGTTGGAATAAGGCTGTAATTGGGAAAAACCTGGCTCTGGAAAACCTTCCGAGTTTAGTCTGGAAAATCAAGGACTGCAATCTCTTTGGGAGGACAAATTTGCTGATGCTAGTTCCATGAACAAAAGTGGAGTCTTGGTTCAAACTAATCATTTTCTGCAAACAGAGGTTTCACAATCTGCATATTGAAACTTTTTTTTTTCATGAGGTACAATTAGAAACCTAAGGTGACAAGACCTGAACAATAAATTGTGCACCACATTATGGTGAGAATATTGTTACCAGATTCAATACATTTGTCTGAAGATGGTAACAATGCTGTTACTGAAGCAGCACATACAATTCAATTGATTTGGTTTTCTCACCTTATTTTCTGAAACTTTTTTATAAATACAGTAGAACCTTCATGAGAGACAATTCTCATTAGAGGAAACCTCTCTACAAAGGACAGTTTTCATCACCAAAATGACTATTATTGCTAATAAGCAATAGGAGTAGTGCTCCCAGTCTTAATGACAAAGGCATTCTACTTCACCCAATCATGATGGTTTTCAACTTTACAAGCTTGATACCATAATTTGATCGAGTTGAGATAAGAAAGAAGAAGAAGTAACTCCCCAGTAAGAGGTTACCTCTTCTTAAAGGACATTTTGGCTCTACAATTAGGTGTTGTCCTTCTCTCTCCCGGACAGAGGTCTGTTCTGAAGGAATTCCTCAACATGACAATAGCACGTGTCAAGTCTGATCTACATCTGTCAGACTTCAGGGACAGAGTGTGACATCGAATCAGACCTCCCTCAGTAATGGGATTCATCTAATGTAAATAATTTTTAATATTTTCTCTCTCTATGTAACTCTATATAATTTATATGAACAATTAATAAAAGTAGTTTCAATCTCAATCTATATAACTTCTGATCATGGCCACTTAAGATCAATCCAAGTATATAAAAGAGAGAGACTTGACCGTTTTGAGTGAGGAGGGTTTACATAAGCTTGCAGCCCATTCTCTTGGCTTTCAGCCAATACCTCAAAGGTATTAGATATCCTCATCTGCTCCATCTCCAGCACCAAAAAAATGCAGAGCTCATGCATCATGTGGTCAAGAGAGAGATAAGAGTGGTATAAACTATTGTTTCTCAACAGCTACAGGATCAAATCCCACATTAGAAACCTTTTTCTCAAAAAATTTGCTTCATTTGCCCTCCCTATTCTTGCAGAAGTTCAACCCCACCAGTTCAAGTGATTAAACAGGGCTCTGACACACTTATAAATGCAAAATTCGAACCGCATTTCTACATATTGTAAACAAATGATGCCCTTACAGTCAAAGCAATCGTTAACTTCCCATCAAGGCCTGCTATCACGTGTACTTGTGAGATTAATTTTAAAGCTTCTACCATATTATAGCAAAATATTTATTATTTTATTAAGATATTATTAATTTTGATATTTATTTTTTGCTACTCTCTGTAAACTTCTTTCATTGCCTCTCTGGTATTTTATAAATTTTGATTTGTTCTTGCCTTAAATACATTGCCTCTTACATTGTCTACATTACAATATTTATAAAAATTACATAATTATTCTTAGGGTATATTAGACAACAGCCAATATTACCATATGCAAATAGGGGGCGTACTTTTATAGCAGGAGCAGTCACAAATGTGCTACTAGGAGTATAGTTAAACAATAGTAAACCAAAAAAATAAAGAGTTTTGACCAAAATAAAGGATATTCAAGAGGATCTGCGGGCCTCTCCGGTTCCTCACACAGGTCCGTGAGAACTGGAACACAGAGAGTTAGGGTTAATCTAAATTTGCATATATAGGAGATATGCTTACCCTTTGTCAGGGCTTCCAGCACTCCATGTTTCTCCAGATATTTCCTGTATTCTTCTTTCTTGGAGTCAATGTTGGGGTTGTAAACCTGGCACACACACATATGTGGTGATTTGTGAAGCAGTCATGGTAGTTGTGTGATGAGTGGTAAGGACACACAGAAGACAGAATCCAGAGGTAAAAACCTGTGGGGAGTAGATTGGGGAGGAAAGAGAGAAGGTCCAATGGTCCAGCCTGAGACAACTGGTGTTGAGACCACCTCAGTGCGAACTGTCCCCTTATCATCACCTGTAGGTGCTTTTAAACTGTTTTGAGTAAACACAAGGTAATAAGACCAAATCCAAATAAATAAATAGTGTGTGACTTTTCGGTAACAACGCTGTTACCGAAATGTCACACACTATTTATTTATTTGGATTTGGTCTTTTTACCTTGTGTTTATAATCTATAATCCAAATTGTGCCTTATCATCTGTTTTGAGTAAGAAAAATTATCCCCCAGGGGAAGGGTAGTGAAGGTTGACATCAGGTGACCAAGGGGGTTGTTTTGACCTGGCTATTTCATCTTTCCTTTCATCATATTCCCACACAAGCCATTTTATTTATATATTTCTAAATATTATAACATAATATATACTTCTTTTTATAAGTTTCATACACAGGAAACATAAAATTGGCTTAATATTGGTACTTATGAAACCTTAATATTTATACCAGCTCCATTTTATTTTCATGTGCTGATTGGTGTCAAAACACTTTAACCAGCCAATCAGTGGGCAGTGTTACTTTAGCTCAGGACATCATATATCATAAATAAGACATGAGATAAGGTGATTAGATGACAATGTCTAATAAGAAGTCCCTGACCGACAGTCATCAACAGAGTGTAGTAGGAAAGTCTGTGGTGGGACTACACACCTTAAAAAAAAAAGCAAAATACTCAATGTATTGTGTAATATAAAATAATATTCCTATAATTAAAAAGGCATATATTGGATCAAAATATCATATATTTTACCAATATTTCAGTTGGCTGAACGCCAACATTTATCAAGGTGTTATAACATTTTAAAGTGTGTCAACAACAAACTAAGTGCCACATCGCCACAATATTCCTATGTGACCTCTCTTTAAAAAAAAGTATTTGTTTTTTATTAAGCATGATACTGGGTGAATGGTGAAACTGTGCGTGCTGCCATTGAACACTACCACTCACCCTGAAACTGTGTCAGGGTCGGCAGTAACAAAGGTTCGGCCTCATCCGTCGATGCTAGGTCAGACTGCCGCAGTAGCTGCTGCTTCAGATTCTTGGAATCAAACCTATCCTACAGTTCCCCATCATGAAAGCAAATTTAATAAGTTACTTTAGAACATAACTCATTGTAAATAGCTCAACTTGATCAACTTTCTCTCTCCACGATACTAATTATTACAGATAACTTCATCAACATCCATCATTGCTTAACATATTGTAAAAAACTACCTTGCGATTTCTTCTATCTGTTTATGTTGTTACTTATTTGTTTAATGTATATGTTTATTTAATGCTCTTTTCTTAATTGTTTATTTTCTTGTTGATAATTCTGTTACCTACTCTACTACAATTATTGTAAATAGTTTCACGCGCAATTATTCAGATCGGATATAGCGTGTCTTATTTGTGCAACTGGTAAATAAATAAAAGCAAATTTTTACCTTCACCAATAAAAGAAAATAAGACCTAATCCAAATAATTTATTAGTGTGTTAGTGTGTAATAGGTGTGGATTAGGTCTTATTTTCTTTTATTATAATCTATATTCCAAATTGTACTTTATCATTACCTTCGCCAAGTGAAATTTTATTAAATGTATTGAATTTTAAACATTTTTTTAAACCAATTGAAACAATTTAATAACTTCCCTCGTAGGACACTATGAAATTGAAGAGTCTCCTCTGTACTGATTAGGACCAAGCTAGAAACCATGATATACAGGTTGTTGGCTTTTTGTCTGAATTTTCCTAAACTGGTGTTGTGGTTTATTCTTTAACACTTACCTTTACACAGTTGTATTGGAGTGATAAACCAAAAGGCATCAGTTTAATGCATATTCAAAGGGAGAGGTGCCTCTTTTGAGTATATACAACAACAAAAAGCCTTTATATTTAGGGTTACTGACCCTATACAGGATTCACCAGAGGTATGCATAAGAACAAAGCAGTGAGACAAAGGAAATAACGATATAGACAGAAGAAAAAAAAAGAAAAAAAAAAAAAACAAGAAAGAGAAAGAGGGAAGCAAGATCTTTTGGGTATATAAATATTATCCTTCTGCAACTTTGTCTTATAATGAAATATGTGTGACAAAAGAGTGCCCTCTCCCTTCTAAATAAAAGTATTAAAACTATCTCTGGGGAGGATATTTTCAGATGGATATAAGAAGCCTAAACACCAATTTGGGGCTAATTCAGACAAAAAATAACCAATAAACCATTAGATAGTATATCATTGTTTTTGGGATGCTAGAGTTCTCATCAATACTGGGGGGCAACTTTATGAATTTGTATGATTTTTGTGGGGATTAGAATGAAAGTAGAGGACAGGCAACATCCTAATGGGATGTCTAACACAAAAGAGGAGAGAACGAGGAGACATCAAAAGAGGAGACTTCATTCTTGTTATGAAAAACACTCTCTTCTCTTTGGGGGAGAGAAATCACCCCAAAAGGCAAAAGAGCCAAATTTATCTGGCCAACAGCATAGATGGAAGAAGGCAATGGCAAACCACTTCTGTATCAAATACTACTGAGAAAACTTTATGAACCAAATATTAGATCACATTAGAGAATATTTCTCCATATAGTCACAAGTTGAACTCAACTTGATGGATGCTAACAACAACAACACAACAGAAAGAAATAAAATCAAATATTACTTGATATGGTAACAGACATTTGAATAATTTATCTACAAAATAGCATTTCTGATATTTTATTACTCAGAGAATTTCTTTTTATTTATTTCATGTAAATAAGCAACTATTAAACACAAGGTAATAAGACCAAATCCAAATAAAAAAATAGTGTGTGACGTTTCGGTAACAGCGTTGTTACCATCTTCAGACAAAAGTTACCAAAACGTCACACACTATATTTTTATTTGGATTTGGTCTTATTACCTTGTGTTTATAATCTATAATCCAAATTGTGCCTTATCAATAAGCAACTATTGTTTGAATCAAAATAAATCGCCTTGCCAATATAGCTGAAGTTTTGTCTTTCTTTATTATCTTACATGGCAATGATAAAGGTTTTCCCACTATGTACTAAGTGCAATTCTCAACCTGAAACTCCAAAAACATATTATTGACTGTATTGACTCATCCATTGATAAGCTCTACTCATCCCCAGCAGACACCATCAAAAGTCTCAAGCTTTACAAGCTTGATACCCTAATATGATTGAGCGGAGATGAGAAAGAAGAAGACAATGATAAGGTACAATTTGGATTATAGATTAGAAACACAAGGTAATAAAACCAAATCTATATTAGATATGATCTTATTACCTTATATGCATACAATGACAATAAAATATCTAAAACTCAGCTTCATTGACATACAAAATTGGCCCAGAGTTATTACAAGAGAGAGGTGGACCTAGATTTCTGAAGTTTTTTATCCAAGCAAAAAAAATAAAGCAAGTTATTATTATTTTTAAAGCTAATCACATTTAATGGTAATATGAAATTTTAATACAGGAAAAGACAATCAAGCTAATAAATAAAGTCCGGGTAAATTGGAGGAAAATTAATTTCTTATACATGGATTTAAAAGCACGAATGTTTCTTTTATACATAATACAAACTTCTATCTTTGGTCTTGGCAGTACATTATCAGTCAATCTTCAGAAAATGTTGATCCCTCTTCTGACACCATTCAGCTTTTAAAAAATATATATATATATATTTTTTTTGATAATAATAAAATTTCACAAATGATTTTTTTACATTATTGTGTCTTTATATATTTTAAGATTTATAGTTCAAAAAAAGAACTAACATATGAAGTAGATCTTTAATAATGATAAGGCACAATTTGGATTATAGATTATAATATAAACACAAGGTAACAAGACCAACATATACATGGATATATTTACCACATTAATATTAATACAGTAGAACCTCTCTGTAAAGGACAACACCTAATTGCATAGTCAAAGTGTCCTTTAGGGAGAGGTGTCCTTTTACTGGAGAATTGCTAATTAGCAATAATGGTAATTTTGACAATGAAAACTGTCTTTTTTATAGAGAAATGTCCTCTAGGATGAGTGTCCTCTCATGGAGTATGTTCTACTAGAGTGAAATTTCCTTATCTATCATTCTAAGAAATCTCCCACCTCATGATGCTATATCATTTACAAACATGATAAAGGATCCACTTTGGGGAGAGATTAGAGATAAAACATAATAGTAACGTGAAGGTGTGTTAGGTAAATATTCTATTGGACTTCTGATTATTTGATTGTTGATTTATAGCGAGCATTCTATATACAGTTACGAGCGTCATGGCCTCTGTCACGGTTTGCTGGCGCCCTCCTATTGGTCGGCTACGATCACGCCACCTTTGCCCCCCCCCATCATTTGGTGCCGCCAATGCGCGAGACACTTCTGTCACCGTTTGCTTTTGGTTCAGTGGTAGAATGCTCGCCTGCCACGCGGGCGCCCCGGGTTCGATTCCTGGCCAATGCAATTATTTTTACAATTTTTAAAACTCATTTATATATTATACAAGAAAGACATCCACGGCACCAATCTATAATTGTAACGAATAGTATTTTAATAAAAGCATTTAATCGGGTAAACCCCGGGCGTTGCCCGGGTCATTCGGCTAGTCAATGAATAAATAGCAGATGCCATAGACTATGTAGTCCATCAGCTTTCATGTTGACATTTCGTCCTGGTACAACCCCCATGAAGTTGAACATAAGGTAGTGGGTCAGCGTGAGAGCGTTACATGTGGTATAAACCATTTATTTTTGACAGCCATGACCCAGATTCAAATCCATGAATTGAATACTTTTTTTATGGCGTCTGTTCTCCGTGTCAGAGGCGGCCATTTCTTTTGGAGCTAAGTCAGTGGCCTGCCACTGAGTAGTGCTCCCAGTCTTAATGACAAAGGTAGATGCATTATACTTTACCCAAACCATCAAAAGTCTCAAGCTTTACAAGCTTGATACCTTAGTGTGATTGAGTGAAGATAAGAAAGAAGAAGAAGAATACTTTTTTTTGACAGATAGAAAAAATTAAATTTGCATGTCAATGGTTTCCGATTCTTTCAAAAGCCCAAACCTACCTGTAACTGCAAGTAATCAAACGAGATTCTGGCAAACTTATGTGATGGTAAACTGTTTTCTACATGTGTAGCCATGTGGTGCACTTACAGTAAAAACAGCTGCTAACTATCCAACTATGTTGTTACCAACAATGGTAACAAATTGTTTTTACTTCTTTTTTTTTTTTATTTAGTCTTATTACTTTGTTTCTAATCTATATAGAAAAGACACCTCTCTCCCATTCAATTACCCATTTATTCTTTTGTCTATGATGGTGACAATGCTGTTGCCTAAATGTCACACACTAATAAATTATATGGATTAGGTCTTATTTTCTTTTATTATAATCTATAATCCAAATTGTGATTTATCAATTAGTACTCTATAGGCCAACAGCAGTTATAACAACAACAACACAGCTTCATTAAGACCACTGGTCTTATACAGATTCACCACAGGAAGAAAGGAAGCATAGATGGAGCTCCTATACTCCAGGTAGCGCAGCACCCAACAACAGCTTACAGGAACAGCTTTCATATACATCCATTTTAAAGGGAGAGGTGTCCATTCTTTACAGATCAATACCCAGTTAGATCAGTGAAAACTAATTGTTGGTCCTGGCAGTACATTATCAGTCAAACTTCAGAAAATTTTGATCCATCTTCTGAGACCATTCAGCTTTAAAATATATATAGATATATTTTTTGAAAATGATAAAATTTCACAAATTATTTTTTTACAATATTGTCTTTATATATATATTTTAAGATTTATAGTTTAAAAAAGAACTAACATATGAAGTAGATCTTTAATAAAAACTAGTAAAAGTGATGAGGCACAATTTGTGGATTATTCTATATACAGTTACGAGCGTCATTCCTCATCTCCTAATCAACAATCAGTCATCAGTTTTCATCTCTGTCACCGTTTGCTTTTCTTTTTGGAATGGCGCCCTCCTATTGGTTGGCTACGGTCACGCCACCTTTGAGTTCTACTTATTCCCAGCAGACACCATCAAAAGTCTCAAGCTTTACAAGCTTGATACCCCATTATGATTGAGTGGAGATAAGAAAGAAGACAAATGCATTAAAACACTTTATACTATAATTAAAGAAGCAAATATTGGATCAACATATCATTTATTTTATCAATATTTCAGTCGGCTGAACGTCAATAATCTATGTTTTCAGGCTTTGACCCTTTTTACTTTTATTTCTTATTTTTACAGCAAGTTTATTAAAATTGGTGCGCATAAACAAATTTTAAAAAAGGCAACTCCTTAGGAGATACCTTTTTCTTAATTTATTTACCTTATCCCAGTACAATTTCACATTTTTATCAATATTTCTTGATTTATCAAGAAATTGGGTTGGCCAAATATCACGGAGCAAGCTAAATAAACGTTTTGTTTATTTTTGCTCCACTAGATAGCGCTCTGCCATCTAAAAAGCACATGTGCTCGTGGTCAGGAAATGCCTTCTTTATTTTTAATTTCACATTTGTACTGTTTTTTTTTTTTTCACATGGTATAAACAAAGTTTTTATATAATGGGGAATATGAATTTGTTAATGTACTAAGTTATTGCATTAGTAAATGTGAATATGCTTGTATTTTGTCACCACTTTGTACTATAACTACAAAATGCATCATTCAATACCATTCGTCTGCTAAGATATTCAATATGGAATATTTCTCATGGTTAAAGCTGCCAATAAAAATACTAATTTATTTATATCAAATATTTTTTATATATTATAATCTAAATTGTGATAATCTTTTAAAGCTGGGGGAGATTAAAAGGTTTAGTTTTTATAGAACTAATTTTTATGATGAACTTTATTTGTAGAATATAAAACAAGGTACTAATAAAAGTTTTAATACATAAAAATTGAATATGAAAAATTAATTTTTTTTATATATAGTATAAGTTAATATAAAATAGTAAATTTTTTATTATAAAAAGTGGTTGTCTCATATTTAAACTTAATTTTAAAAACCTAGAAATGCTTTTTTTTTTCATATAAAAAAAAAAAAATGTTTTTATTCAATGTTCAATTTATCTTCTGTATATTTTTTTCTTTCTCCAAGTGATAGCATCTTTTGGTTTTTCATTTGAGCAAGTTTTAAATATGGGAGCACCTTTTTATTGTTAAATTTACCCAAAATATTAGTTTGACATAATTTCTCTTTACATGGTTATAATATTAATGTAGATATTTTAAGTATATGAATATTTTGCTTCCACTTATATGCTGAGAGTTCCAATGATAAATTTTAAACATGCAACAAAAATATGGTAAAAGTCGCTAACAAAAAAAAAAAGTCATATAAAAAATATTCAAATCTTTAATATGCAAATATTGCTTTATAAATAGCATTTAAATTATAAATGCAAAAGTTTGAACATATGTTTACATGCATAAATACTATCTATTTAAATAAATACATTTTAGATACTTAAATATAAAAATTACCCTGTACGAAGTCATTTTAAAATTACAAATTTTAAAACTTAAATGTTTGATACTTGTTTTGGACGTAAGGCATAAAACTATGAACCAATCATTGCGCCAAATTAATTACATAAAATGATATTTATTGTTTAATAACACATACGACTCCACAGGAATTGAAAAGGATAAAAATGAAAAATGCCGCTTTATGAAATTCTGCATTAAAATACTTTGCTCATATGTGTTATTCACTTCTCTGGACTGTATCAATGAGGTTTTTCAAATTGAATCTGAAGGCCTTGCCTCTCAGACTTTAATGACCGATATGTCCTCACTTCTTTTTTCTAGATTTAATTCATTTTGTCTCCTCTCTAATTGTAAATACGCTGCTGTATCACCTCATAAGCATAAATAAATAAAATTAATATATATTCGTAACTATCGGTTCCTATTGTGCAAACTTGTGTTAAACCAGAAGTAATGAAGATACCCAACTTTTTATTAAGAGAGAGAAAAAGAGAAAGGAGGGTATTTTAAAACAAACAACGATCAATCAAGAAAACCTTTTTGTAAAATTGAAAATATTCTTGATTTTAAATGAAAAATAAATATATAAAATTGTTTATTATCTTACATTTAATAATTTTGTATATCTCAGTGTTCTGGAAAAATGAATTTAAATGTTTTTATTCTAAACTTGAGCAGATATTCAAAGATGCTAATGTGAACAATTATTCCCCCTATTCAAATGAAATCTTCTTTTTTTTTTAAATAAAGATATTAGTAAAAATAGTACAAAAGTCAAATTGTATCAGGATTAAGTGGATAAACTAGGAAAAGATATATCCTGATTGGGCAACTAAAAGTTACTGCTGAATGGCGCCATCTGTAGTTTTCAATCATTTCATAATTGACCAAATTCCCTTTTTTTTTTTTATCAATCAAGAAAAAATTAAGGATATCGCAAAGACCAGCTTTTTTGGCCGTTGAGGTACAGCTTGTACCACGCTAATGAGGGACAACAGCCCTTACACTGTTAGCTTTCTTGATTTATCAAGAAAGGGTATTTGGCACGGTCAGCTTTTTTCTTAAAGATATTAGTATTAAAATATATATATATGCCCCCTTCTGTGAACAAACCAGATTCAAAGTAGTTCATTGGTAATTGAAATTATATTTAAACTAGTTCAGTTAAATAATTTCATCTTATGTTTTCTTCAAATTCTTTTTATTAGTTCTCTAATAAATATTTATTTTGATGACAGCCATTTCTACAACTAACAGTAAACAGCGTAATAAAATGTATTTTGACCTTTTGATGTTTTTGTTTGTTGTACATATATATTGGTTTGGCTATTTTAATTTTCTCTTAAGATGAGTTTTTGTTATCATTTTTCCTTATGACCCTCTTTTAGTTTTTTTTTTCTTTTTAAATTTTAATTTCTAAGTGATGAATAATTTAAAGCCAAGGATACAAGAAATAGACTTTGATGAAATTGAGCTACAACAAAATGTAAGAGCTTTGCAAAAAAAAAAAAAAAATACATTTTCATACATATATATACTATTTATATGTTCTTATGCCTACAAATATAAAATAAAAAAAAATTCTTTAAAAATTAATTGCCGATTTAAAAAAAACAAAAATTTTGAACTATTTAATTTGCACTTTTACAAAAATTAAGTTATATTCAGCAGTTAAATTATAATATGAATCATAAATTTTATTGTTGTGGTATAAAAACCCATAAGATTTTTCCTATTTGATATCCAGTTCATTCACAAAGTTTAAAAACATGCCAATGCTATAATAAATAAATTTCATTAATAATTTTAATGATAATAAAATATTTGATTGCATTTTTTTTTCATCACAAATATACATAAATTATATCTCTAAATATATATTATATTAAACATTAAACCTAACCAAAAGATGATTATGCCACAATTGAACTATATATATATTTGTATATTTTCCACACAACTATGTGTACTATTTTATTTTTCAATGAATAATATTCACAATATTTAAATGATACAATTGAAAACAATGATAAAGCACAATTTTGATTATAGATTATAATACAAGAAAATAGACCTAATCCAAATAATTTATTTGTGTGTGACGTTTCGGCAACAATATTGTCACCATCATCAGACAAAAGAATAAATGGTAGAGGAGAGCTTAAGATCCTGAATTCTTTAAAATAGAATCTTCAAGTGATGGCATCAACATAGAGATATTCTGTTCAAATCTAAAAGCTTGAGGGATGAGTTTCTTTTGCAAATAAATTTATTTCAAGCTTTCGGGCAACGCCCTTCTACAGGAAAATTAAAAATAAAGAAATTAAAAATATATTACACTGAGATTAAAGCGAGGCAAATGTATAACAAACTATATAAAATAAATATCAGAAACAAACACACGTGAGACTACTCGTGCGTCAGATACATATGAATAAATCAATAAACTGAATTTTTTTGATATTTGTGTATACAGTAAAACCCCTCTATAGTGAACCCCAATGGGACAGAGCTTTTGGTTCACTATAGCCACGGTTCACTATAGCCACGGTTTGGCCATTTTTTAAAACTTTTCTAAATTTTTAGACCGTATAATTAAAAAAAAAAGTCATACAAACAGGAAAAGGAAGCCACTTAATAATGGTCACTTTGTTTTAATTCCCTAAATTGACCTATTTTTTTTACAGTAATGCTGAATATCAAAAGAAGTCATTTGATAATAGGTTCTTCTTATCATTAGCGTACATGTTTATATATAAACCTATGTATTATTTAAAAATTAAGCCAAATCCCCTAGGCAAAACATTATTAATTATATATTTAAAAGGTATAAGAGTATTTTAGAACACATCTTTCTCAAATAATATAATACTATATTTATTTGAAAAAAAAAATCCTCTAATACATTGTTGTTTGAAAGTGAAATTTGAAAATCGGAATTGTCTTAAAATATCGTTATTTCCAACAAAGGAATAAAGCTCCGTGTATTCTGAATCAATTGAGGATGAATCAAAAGTATCCAATTCAGAAAAATCGGACGCGAAACATGTTGATACGATAGCGCGATCGGTAAAATTGCGAATAAAAAACGTCAATTTTCAAACACAAAATCGGCGATAAAACGGCCGGCCAGGGGGAATATCCGCGAACCCTGAATGAGTCATATACCTAACAAGAATTCCATTCTAAAAATAGAACTGTAGTGGTAGTTTTTGAGAATTTATAAGTCGATTTGTTTGTAGCCCATGAGACACGGGGAACTTGGGGGAACTGTTTTTTTCTTCTTCTTCCAATTCCAGTTTTTACATATTATTCTGAAGTGTATGTTAAATTTTGTTTTTAACCTGTTATTTAAACCATTTCTGGCTTTAAAATTATTTGGAATTATTTTTTTGCCTAGGTTAAACTTGATATAGAACGCTTCTAAAAGGGCATGCTGCCACTGTTTGTTTGTTTTTAGAACGTCACTCTTTGTTTCTTTTTTATTTTTATTTTGGAAGCCATTTGTATTTTTCTTCTATTTCAAAATTGTCGATTGCAAAGATATTCTATTAAATAAAAGTATAATGTGTAAAAATTTATACAACGTACAGCAAAAAAATAGAATGGAAATGAAAACAAACAATGCCGCTATTTTTTTGTTTTAAAATCGCGATCTGTGAGAGCTGAAACATGCCCAAAATTTTGTTGTTTTAATTTTTTTTTTTAATTACAATTTTAAGTTCGTTATAAGCATAGTATTTTAAATAGATTTTATCATTTTGGGACCGAAAATAGGTTCGTTATAGGGGTAGTTCGTTATTTTAAAAATCGCAAAGTTCGTTATAACGATGGTATTTTCAATGGAATGGAATCGGGAATCGCCGTGGGTTCGTTATAAGGGAAGGTTCGCTATATCCAGGGTTCGTATTAGCGGGGTTTTACTGTATATTAAGGGATTAGCCTATTAATTGAGATATTCTCTTTGGAATTCTTCAGCTCATAGAAAGAATAACTTCTTAGGTCCATTGAAGTCTATTAAAAATGATAAAGCACAATTTGGATTATAGATTATAATTTATTTATTTATGCTTATGAGGTGATACAGCAGCGTATTTACAATTAGAGAGGAGACAAAATGAATTAAATCTAGAAAAAAGAAGTGAGGACATATCGGTCAAATAGATTATAATGATAAAAAAAAAAAAAGTTAAAAAAAAAAAACATTTATTTTTTATAATACAATATAATGCAGCCTACGATTGTAGAACGACATTTGAAAATTATCCTGCATGTGTTTCTTTTAAATTAAAAATCAAAATTTATTTTAAGGAGAAATAACAATTATTTCTAACCTTAGTGATGAAGTATGAAAGGATGAATTGTGAAGAGTAATGATAAAGGGAAAAAATTCCCATCCCTGGACACTTTATTTTTCCGTTTATCATTACTCTTCACAATTCATCCTTTCATACTTCATCACTAAGGTTAGAAATAATCGTTATTTCTCCTTAAAATAAACTTCGATTTTTCATTTAAAAGAAACACATGCAGGATAATTTTCAAATGTCATTCTACAATCGTAGGCTGCATTATATTGTATTGTAAAAGAATAAATGTTTTTTAAAAAAACTTTTTATCATTATAATCTATAATCCAAATTGTGCTTTATCATTTTTGATAGACTTCAATGGACCTAAGAAGTTATTCTTCCTATGAACTGAGTAAATGCTAAAGTGAATATCTCAATGTTGATGCCATCACTTGAAGATTCTATTTTAAAGAATTCAGGATCTGAAACTCTTCTCTACCATTTATTCTTTTGTCTGATGATGGTGACAATGTTGTTGCCGAAACGTCACACACTAATAAATTATTTGGATTAGGTCTTATTTTCTTGTATTTGAAAAACAATGTTTTTATAACTATATAAAAAAATAATGAAATTTTTCTTAATTTATCAACCTGATCCCATTAAAATTTTACTTTTGTACCATTTTTCATATATAAAAATATATTTTTTTTAATCTAATAAATGATATTCTCATTAAAAAAATAGAATTATTCTATACATGTCAATATTTTCGTAAGATAAAAAAGACCAAATATAGTCGAACCTCTTTTAATTCAACACCCAAAGGTATCAGAGCTTTCGGTTCAATTAAATAAAGTGTTGAATTAAAGTTAGTCAGATAATTTGCTAATCATCTAACTCACTAAAATAATATTAAAATACAAACATTAGACCTTCAGGGAAAAGTTTATTTTTTACAAATCTTTGATTTATCTTCTTCTTCTTTCTTATCTCCACTCAATTATATTAGGGTGTAAAGTTGTGACCCTTGATGGTGTCTGTTTGACAACCATCATGAATGGGTGAAGTAGAATGCATCTGCCTTTGTCATTAAGAGTGGGAGCACTACTCAGTGGCAGGCCGACTTAACTCCAAAAGAAATGGCCACCTCTGACATGAGGAACAGACACCATGTGCAGCTGCTCCTAACATGGAGTACAAATGCTGCTCATCCTGTATACCTGAATTAGGAGCCCTTACAGGGTACTATCAGCCAGGCCAGCTGAACCCAGGTTTTTTAGTAAGCTCGTTACTGCTCCCCCTCCTCCTTTTTCATCTGGGCTTGGGACCGGCAAAGGCAGAGTTGGATATTAATTATTGCCGAGCTATAAGCCAGCTTACCTATTTCCCCATGCTTGAAAACTAAAGTTACGTTATTACTCGCGCGGGGTCCAATGGACCCCAACTCCATATATTATTGTCTATTATAGGGCAACAAAATTAAGTTAATATAGGTTTACATATTCATTGTCATATAAAATTAAGCTACCAAAGTTTTGATCTCCAAATGTTTTATAGAATTCTAGATATTTAATGAAATAAGTCTGTCTGGGGTCTATCAGACCCCGCACAAGTACTTAAGGGTTAATGATAATATTGTAGCGAATTATTTTTTATTTTACACTAGTATTAACAGAGAGTATTATTTTTTTATGTTTATATTTTACTACTCTCTGTAAATGATAAATCACAATTTGGATTATAGATAATAATACAAGAAATAAGACCTAATCCAAATTATTTAATAGTGTGTGTCATATTTTGGTTACAGCATTGTTACCATCATCAGACAAAAGAATAAAATGATTCTTTTGAATAATTTAATGAAATAAATGAATAATTAAGAAAAAGGCTTCTTCTCATCGAGCAACTGAAAGTTGCTGATGGCTTGCGCCATCTATCGGAATAAATATCAACTATTCTCGTTGATTTTTAATTATTCCAGAATTGGCCAAATACCCATTGAGGTACAGCTTGCACCACGCTGATGAGGGCCAACAGCCCGAAACGCGTCCGTGGTTAGCTTTTCTTGATTAATCAAGAATGGGTATTTGGCCAATTCTGGAATAATTAAAAATCAACGAGAATAGTTGATATTTATTCCGATAGATGGTGCAAGCCATCAGCAACTTTAGTTGCTCGATAAGAAGAAGCCTTTTTTCTTAATTTATGCACCTTATCCCAGTACAATATTACATTTGTACAATTTTTTTTTCACAAAATGAATAAAGTTTTATTCTTTTTGTCTGATGATGGTGACAGTGCTGTTGCCGAAACGTCACACACTATTAAATTATTTGGATTAGGTTTTATTTTCTTGTATTACAACTCTGTAAACTTCCCTAATTCCTTATATTTTGTTTATCCTTCATAGTTTGTTCTTGCCTTAAATAAATTGCTGTCTCATCCTGAAGTTTTTGTCTTCCCTAATTTTCCATGTGGCTATATTATTGAAACCAAGATACAAGAAAATAAGACCTAATCCAAATAATTTAATAGTGGTAAATTATTTAGATTAGGTCTTGTATCTATAAATCTATAATCCAAATTGTGCCTTATCATTTATACTTTTTTTTATATTTATTTCATGATCAACTTTCAGTGTCGAGGACAAAATGACAATATATTAGATAATAAAAAAGGCATATATTGGATTGAATAAAATATTTATTTACCAATATTTCTGTTGGCTGAATGCCAACCTTTATCAAGGCATTACATTTTTGTATACACAAACTCAGTGCCACATCGCGTTAATAACACTATGTTTTTAGATATATGTTTGTTATAAATTTTTGGCTGTTAAGAGGTTTGTTCCACTGTAGTTGTCTAAATTTGTGTATCAATGATGTTCCTCCTGTTGTTGAACCTGGTGGAAGTTGACAGGACAAATGCTTCAAACATAAACCCAATCTACCTAAAGTTGGTTAGGACACCAAGTATACTCATGACCCAAACTTAAGGAAGTTGTACCTTTTAGCATGTATATCGGGATTCAGACAATAACTCTGAAAGATATTACAGTGACCTTTATTGAAGACATATCAGATAACTAAGTGTGAATAAAATTTTCTGTCTTCTCAAAAAAAAAAAATATATATATAGATGATCGGAGAGATCAAAGACTTTTAACTTCCTTAAGTTTTGTCCATGAGTGTAACAGGACCGAACCGCCGAAAAGTAACTAGATTTGACCTTTCAATAGTTGCATGGATTCAATTGACCCTATAACATTTATTCTACGTGCCAAAGTGGGCTTTCCTCAAATCCCAGTAGCCTGAAAATTGAGATAATTTGTCAAAGGTTCATGATGGGAGCATGTACATCTGTTGTTGATTCAAAGGTCCCACTGTGATAGTCCGACTTAGGTAAGGTCACTTCTAACTTGGGAAGAACTGACATCTTTGTTTATTATTATTTTTTTATAAGACAAACACTTTGTGGATATATGATAAGGCACACAATTTGGATCTTCTTCTTTCTTCCTTATCTCCACAAAATCATATTAGGATATCAAGTTGTGACCCTTAATGGTGTCTGTTTGATAACCATCATGACTGGGTAAAGTAGAATGCGTCTGCCTTTGTCATTTAGACTGGGAGCACTACTCAGTGGCAGGCTGACTTAGCTCCAAAAGAAATGGCCGCCTCTGACATGAGGAACAGACGCCATGTGCAGCTGCTCCTAACATGGAGTACAAACGCTGCTCATCCTGTATCAGGAGCCCTTATAGGGTACTATCAGCTGGGCCAGCTGAGCCCAGGTTTTTTAGCTAGCTTGTTACTGCTCCCCCTCCTCCTTTTTCATCCGGGCTTGGGACCGGCAAAGGCAGAGTTACAATTTGGATTATAAACACAAGATAATAAGATCAAATCTCTAAATAGATAGCATGTGATGTTTCTTGTAATAGCATTGTTATCATCTTAATGACAATTTTCAGTACTTTTGTCTGAATATGGTTACAACACTGTTACACCGAAATATCACACACTATTTATTTATTTGGATTTGGTCTTATTACCTTGTATACTTTAGTTATATGTTTTAGAAAATATAATTCTCATAAAGTCTTTTTAAAAATTATTATTCCAAGTACACGTGGTACAAGCCATGATAATCATGGTAGGTAGTTAGTTTTTCTACTGTAAGTGCATCACATGTCTACAAATGTGAAAAGCAGTTTGACTTTTGCACTTAACAAGTGTGATAGAGCCTCTGTTTGTTTTTTGCACTCGCTGGTGGGGTTGGACTTTTGCAAGAATAGGGGGCCATTATGTTCTGACGTTTGAGGCCAAAAACTTAATGTGTACACTGTGTGACAAGGAAATTACTGAAGAACTCCCCCATTACCTACGCAATTGTACAGCCCTTGATACAGAGAGAAAGGCCCTATATCAACAAATTAAATGTACCAACACTTCACCCTACATATTGCTTTCAAAAATATCAGCAAACAAATCTAAGGCAATAGCTTACTATAAATTTTTTAGATCATCATGATGTAAGGACCAGTCAACAAGTGAATGACTTTGAGACGAAGAGTAAAGCCAGTTCAATTTCTATGTAAATAACTCAAGATGATTATTACCTTACTCAATTGGGAGAATCTGTATGGGGCAAGTACCTAATAAAGGCTTTTGAGTGTGTGTATGTGTGAATTGGGGGCCATTGTGAAGCATTTTTTATTAATTTGGAAAAAAAAGTGTCCGAAGCTAGATTCGATCCTGGGTCTTAGAAGTCGAAAACTGCTACGGTTTCGACCACTCGTCTACCGACCCCGACAGATGTCTTGAAGTTTAGTTGTCAAAGCCACGTAAACATCTCAAATCCTTCACTATTTAAATTCTTAGAGAGAGACGATCCAACTGGTGTTTATCCCCATCTCTGTAATAAGACACTACGGCATCAAATTACAAGGTAATTGAAGTAGGCTTAGAAGTGGCAGCATCTCAAAATGATGGAAGTTTAAACCTTTTTGTTGTTGTTGTTGTAAAGATAAAGACATCTCCTGTGTTAATGTAACTAGAAGTGACTTGTGTAATCTGTAAGTACACCCAGAGTACAGTAGAACCTCCCTGTAAAGGACATCTAGTTTTAGAGAAAAAGTGTCCTTTACAGAAAGTTATCCTCTTACCAGAGAGTTGCGAATTAGTCTTCTTCTTTCTTATCTCCACTCAATCATATTAGGGTGTCAAGCTTGTAGAGCTTGTTGATGGTGTCTGTTGACAACCATCATGATTGGGTGAAGTAGAATGCGTCTGCCTTTGTCATTAAGACTGGGAGCACTACTAAGTGGCAGGCCCACTTAGCTCTGAAATAAATGACCGCCTCTGACATGAACAACAGACGCCATGTGCAGCCGCTCCTAACATGGAGTACAAACGCTGCTCATCTTGTATCCCTGGATTAGGAGCCCTTACAGGGTACTATCAGCCGGGCCAGCTGAGCCCAGATTTTTTAGTGAGCTTGTTACTGCTCCCCCTCCTCCTTTTTCATCCGGGCTTGGGACCGGCAAAGGCGGAGTTGACAACCATCATGACTGGGTGAAGTAGAATGCGTCTGCCTTTGTCATTAAGACTGGGAGCACTACTTAGTGGCAGGCCGGCTTAGCTCCAAAAGAAATGACCACCTCTGACATGAGGAACAGACGGCATGTGCAGCCGCTCCTAACATGGAGTACAAACGCTGCTCATCTTGTATCCCTGGATTAGGAGCCCTTACAGGGTACTATCAGCCAGGCCAGCTGAGCCCAGGTTTTTAAGTGAGCTTGTTACTGCTCCCCCTCCTCCTTTTTCATCCGGGCTTGGGACCGGCAAGGGCAGAGTTGCGAATTAGTTAAAAGGTGAGAGATGAAAACTGTTCTTTGTATAGACAATTGACAATTTAAACAATGGTATTGATTCTTCTAATCAATTGTTACAGAGGGGGATGAAAAAAATATATACAGTAGAACCTCCATGAAAGGACACTCGCACTAGAGAACACCTTTCTACAAAGGACAGTTTTCATTTTCATTTAACAATTCTCCGATAAGAGGACACCTCTCCCTAAAGAGCACTTTGGCTTTGCAATTAGGTTTCTGTTACAGGGAGGTTCTACTGTATATATATATAATAAGAGAGTAAATAAAGGGTGTTTAAAATGTAGGGGAAAATATACAGTTGTATATCAAAATATGAAACTATTATAGACGCGCAAGTTTCTTTTTAAAAATAAAATTATTTCAACTCTGCCCTTACTGAAATGGAAAAATTAATGGGAGGGCCTGGCTCATTAGTGGTGAACCCTCCCAGCAGTCCCAGATGGTGCGCTAATGCATCGTAATATAATTCTATATACAGTTACGAGCGCGTCATGGCCTCTATCACGGTTTGCTGGCGCCCTCCTATTGGTCGGCTACAATCACGCCACCTTTGCCCCCCCCCATCATTTGGTGCCGCCAATGCGCGAGACACTTCTGTCACCGTTTGCTTTTGGTTCAGTGGTAGAATGCTCGCCTGCCATGCGGGCGCCCCGGGTTCGATTCCCGGCCGATGCATTTTTTTTTTACAATTTTTAAAACTCATATATTATAGTGGCGGGCGCCCCGGGTTCGATTCCCGGCCGATGCATTTTTTTTACAATTTTTAAAACTCATTTATATATTATACAAGAATGACAATTTATAATTGTAACGAATAGTATTTTAATAAAAGCATTTAATCGGGTAAACCCCGGGCGTTGCCCGGGTCATTCAGCTAGTAGTTATATATGTACAAATATCTTCAGTAAGGAAGGTTTCCCCACCTTGAGAGAGTTCTCCTCCAGACAAGGTCTTCACTCCTCAGTTCCACACCGAGGAAGTACTTATAGACGCAGTCTTGTACCTTGTATAGAGGTGTCCTCTAGCAAGACTGTCCTCTCATGGAGTATGTTCTCTCTATACTGTACATCTTTGGCAGAGTGTAGAGAAGATGGCTGGAAGGTTAGCAATCTCTACTGTAATTCCATAACAAGGTATACCTCAAGCCCGGATGAAAAAGGAGGAGGGGGAGCAGTAACAAGCTCACTAAAAAACCTGGGCTCAGCTGGCCCGGCTGATAGTACCTTGTAAGGGCTCCTAATCCAGGGATACAGAATGAGTCTGTACTCCATGTTAGGAGCGGCTGCACATGGAGTCTGTTCCTCATGTCAGAGGCGGCCATTTCTTTTGGAGCTAAGTCGACCTTCCACTGAGTAGTGCTCCCAGTCTTAATGACAAAGGCAGACGCATTCTACTTCACCCAATCATGATGGTTGTCAATTTCAAGCTTTACAAGTTTGACACCCTAATATGATTGAGTGGAGATAAGAAAGAAAAAAGAAGGTATACCTTGACAAAGATTGGCATGCTGCCAGTTGATTGGGTGTTTTAAATAAACTTTTTTTTTATTTCTATTATCTCCTCTCTCTTTCATTCTTTCACCATCTCTCTCCCACATTGGGAGAGTATAGTTCCAGGTATTCCACTACTGTGTAATAGGATGATATTGTCATAAGGCACAATCTGGATTATACTATATACAGTTACGAGCGTCATCAATTCTTTTTCATCTCTGTCACTGTTTGCTTTTTTTTTTGGAATGGTGCACTCCTATTGGTTGGCTACGATCACGCTACCTTTGCCCCCCCCCCCCCCATCATGCCCCCACCCCCCCCACTCGCTTTGTTGTTTTTGTAACTATTGTGTTGGAGCAGGTCGCTCCTTAAATAAATGCATATATTAGTTAATAACTAAATGGAATCCTCTCTTTCTTTTACCCAGTAAGAGACGCCTACGGAAGCCAACAGTACATAGACAGATAAAGCACATAGGCTATAGTTATTAACTAATATATGCATTTATTTAAGGCGCCAATTTATAATTGTAACAAATAGTATTTGAATAAAAACATTCAATCGGGTAAAACACGGGCGTTGCCCGGGTCATTCGGCTAGTAGATTATAAAAACAAGAAAATAAGACACCTAATCCAAATAAATTAATAATAAAACACAATATTTATTTATTTGAATTAGGTCTTATTTTCTTGTAGGAATGAGATATTTTTTTTTTTTTTAAAGTGGTTTATATATAGAAAGGGGCATTGATGGAAGGCCCATGTACCACTCTGAAGACAATATCACCCTAAACACAAGGTAATAAGACCAAATCCAAATAAATAAATAGTGTGTGATGTTTCGCTAACAGCATTGTTACCATCATCAGACAAATGGTAACAATGCTGTTACAGAATCGTTACATACTATTAATTTATTTGGATTTGGTTTTATTTTCTTGTAGCTCTAATTTATAATCTATACTGTGCTTTATAAAAATATCTTATCTTCTTCTTCTTCTTTCTTATCTCCACTCAATCATATTAGGGTATCAAGTTGTGACCCTTGATGGTGTCTGTTTGACAACCACCATGACTGGGTGAAGTAGAATACGTCTGCCTTTGTCATTAAGACTGGGAGCACTACTCAGTGGTAGGCCGACTTAGCTCCAAAAAAATGGCCGCCTCTGACATGAGGAACAGACGCCATGTGCAGCCGCTCCTAACATGGAGTACAAACGCTGCTCATCCTGTATTCCTGGATTAGGAGCCCTTACAGGGTACTATCAGCCGGGCCAGCTGAACCCAGGTTTTTTTAGCGAGCTTGTTACTGCTCCCCCTCCTCCTTTTTCATCCGGGCTTGGGACCGGCAAAGGCGGAGTTCATCTTATTATTAATATATACAGTAGAACCTCTCTGTAAAGTACAACACCTAGTTTCAGAGGCAAAGTGCCTTTTAGAGAGAGGTGTTCTCTTATCAGAGAGGTATTAAATAGCAAAAAATGGTAATGTTGACAAAGAAAATTGCCCTTTGTGTAGAGAAATGTTTTCAAAGAGTGTCCTATCATGGAGGTTCTACGGTAGAGAGAGAATTGCTGTGCACTTTAGTCACTTTATCTAAAGTAAAACTTCTTACAGTTTCATGAAGGACAGTTTAGCTAGAGTACATTTCTCTACAAAGGGCAGTTTTTCTTTGTCAGCTTGAATTACTATTTAGCAACTCTCCAGTAAGTGGCCACCTCTCTCCCTAAAGGAATCATCTTCAACAAAAAAAAAAAGATTGAATTTTAATATGGTAATTTTAAAAAGGAATTAGTCTGGGTTTGAGGAAAGTTAAATTCTTGTGAGTGAATTATTTTCAGTTTGGATTTTTTTAAGAAACACAAGGTATAATGAGACCAAATCTAAACAAATAATTTCTGACATTTCAGTAAAAGCGTTGTTACTATCATCAGACAAAAGGACTGAAATGATGCATTATGAAAAATACATTTCAGTACTTTTGTCTGATAATGCTAACACTGTTACCAAAATGTCACACACTATTTATTTATTTGGATTTGGTCTTATTACCTTGTGTGTATAATCTATAATCCAAATTATGTCTAATCATGAATTCCAAGAAGTTATACTTGTGATCAGTTTTCTAGGTTTCTTACGGGACTGTGGGCGTTCTAGCTGTTAATAATTATTTTAAATACAGTACAACTACATCTTTGTAAAGGACAACAAATAGTTGCAGAGCCAAAGTGTCTTTTAGTGTCCTCTTACTGGAGAGTTTCTGATTAGTAAAAATTGAAATTTTAGTAATAAAAATTGACCTTTATAGAGAGAAGTGTCTTTAACAGGAGTATCTTCTTATAGAGGTTGTACTGTATCGATAAAAAGAACATTAAAATGTTCCTTCAGTGTACAGTACAGTTGTCAGTTTTGACAAAACATCGGCATTGAAGCTCGGTGACTTGGCAGTTTTTGTTAACGGCCATTTCCTCATTGCTTCATTCCAGTGAGTCGACATAGATTACTGTTCCAGCATCCACCTTTCTCACAGTTTGATACTGAGAACTTCTGAAATACAAGATAGATTTGCCAACCGACTTTGATTTCCAGACTTAATTCTGGTCATCTATGGCAATGACTTTCCAGAATGATTGCAGGGTTTTCCCATTATGTACTAAGTGTCAACCTGCAACTCCAAAACACATTATTGACTGTATTGACTCATCCATTAATGAGCTCTACTCATCCCTAGCAGACACCATCAAAATCCTCAAGCTTTACAATTTTGATACCCTAATATGATTGAGCGGAGATAAGAAAGAAGAAGAAGAGAGTTTTGATTTAAAAATATATAAATAACTTACCCCCCCAAGAGTTTTATTAAATAATATGCTTTATTTAGACCTCTCAGATTCTCTAAGTTCTAAGTATTTACAGTAGAACATACTCTATAAGAGGACGCTCATTAGAGGAGGCCTCTCTACAAAGGTCAGCTTTCATCGCCACTATTTAGCTTCTCTCCTTAAGGGCACACCTATCTGAAGGACACTTTGACACTGTAACTAGGTGTTGTCCTTTAGAGAGTGGTTCTACTGTAGCTGTTCTTCTGTAAGAGGACATCTCTCTTTAAAATACACTTTGACTCTGTAACTAGGTGTTGTCCTTTACAGAGAAGTAGATCTACGTAGCTGCTCTCCAGTAAGATGACATCTCTCTTTAAAGGACAATTTGGTTCTTTAACTAGGTGTTGTCCTTTACAGAGAAGTAGATCTACGTAGCTGCTCTCCAGTAAGATGACATCTCTCTTTAAAGGACAATTTGGTTCTTTAACTAGGTGTTGTCCTTTACAGAGAAGTAGATCTACGTAGCTGCTCTCCAGTAAGATGACATCTCTCTCTAAAAGACACTTTGACTCTGTAACTAGGTGTCGTCCTTTACAGAGAAGTAGATCTACGTAGCTGCTCTCCAGTAAGATGACATCTCTCTTTAAAGGACAATTTGGTTCTTTAACTAGGTGTTGTCCTTTACAGAGAGAGGTTCTACTGTAGCTATTCTCCTGTAAAAGGACACCTCTCTCTAAAAGACACTTTGACTCTGTAACTAGGTGTCGTCCTTTACAGAGATGTAGTTCTACTGTAGTTGCTCTCCAGTAAGAGGATACCTCTCCCTAAAGGACACTTTGACTCTACAACTAGGTGTTGTCCTTTAGAGAGGTAGTTCTACTGTAGCTGCTCTCCAGTAAGAGGACACCTCTCTCTAAAAGATACTTTGACTCTGCAACTAGATGTCATCTTTTAGAGAGTGGTTCTATTGTGCCATTCTCCTCTTGTTCAAGAGATTTCTGAGGTTTCCAGTACTTGGAATCTCATGCCATGATGTATCCATCCCCCCAGGTAAAGCCTTGTGTTTGGTGTAGCAGGTGGTGGGAAAAGGAACCTTCGGTGTTGTAAAGAAAGGCTGGTGGAGGAACCAGGAGGTTGCTGTCAAGCTGATCGAGACGGAGCAGGAAAAAAATGCCCTCAACGTTGAGGTACTTTACCCTTGATGTTATCATAACATCTAATTATGTCTGTCTTACCTCATCTTTCACCAATCTCAAGGTAGCCAACACCAGTGAAACTTTGTTCTAAACAGCCTTTGCCAAGTTGTTGAATTAGAGACAGTTTTTAAAATTATATTATCATAAATTTAATTGCCATCTATATCGTTAAAATTTTACACAAATAAATTTACTGGCAATGCATTTCTTTTTAAATATCATCAAATATTATCTCTACAGACCTTACTGCAATGATATGATTTATTGAATGAGAGGGCTTGGCTCATCAGTAGTGAACCCTCTCAGCGGTTTCGCCAAATTAATCTCTAGACCGCTCTACTATTGTATTGGATTGATTTGGGATATACCCTGTATTTTCTGCACACCCCTAAGCTGCCTTCCATATAAAATACAGGGTATATCCAAAACCAATCCAATACAATAGTAGAGCGGTCTAGAGATTAATTTGGCGAAACCGCTGAGAGGGTTCACTACTGATGAGCCAAGCCCTCTCATTCAATAACTCATATCATTACAGTAAGGTCTGTAGAGATAATATTTGATGATATTTAAAAGAAACGCCAGTAAATTTATTTGTGTAAAATTATATATATGATAAAGCATAATTTGGATTATATATTATAATACAAGAAAATAAGACCTAATCCAAATAATTTAATAGTGTGTAACGTTTTGGCAACAGCATTGTTACCATCATCAGACAAAAGAATAAATGAGAAAAAATATCACAGCAAGTTCTTAAATAGTACTGTTATCAAGTGTATAAACAAGATAACAGATAAGAAAAAATAGTTTTTTTAAGATAATATTTAAAAAAAAATCCACTTTTAATTCTAAGAAGAATATTTAAGGTTGTCTTTAAAACTATTTTTTCTTATCTGTTATCTTGTTTTACCACTTGGTAACAGTACTATTTAAGAACTTGCTGTGATATTTTTTCTCATTTATTCTTTTGTCTGATGATGGTAACAATGCTGTTGCCGAAACGTCACACACTATTAAATTATTTGGATTAGGTCTTATTTTCTTGTAAAATTATATATAAAGATGGCGATTTGAAAGGGATATGATTAATACAATAGAACCTCCCTTTAGTGGACACCCCGCTTGCAGACAGGTCTCTAAAAAAAAAGTTTTTATTTCCAAAATTACCATTTTACTATTTAGCAACTCTCCGGTAAGAGGACATCTCTCTGTAAAAGACACTTGGCTCTGCAATTAGGTGTTGTCTTTACAGGGAGGTAGTTCTACTGTATTTGAAAATATGATTATAGATTTTACTTTTTTTACTCGCAGAGACTCCACGGTAAATCCAGGTATAAGAAATTTCTTTTCCTCCAATTTACCCAGATTAATCTATTTATTATCTTAATTGTCTTAATTAAATTTTCCTGTATATATATTCCATATTACCTTAATGTAGTTTAGATTTAAAAATTATAATAATAACAATGCTTATTACTGGTACTATTACTGTTACTCCTGTATGTACCCTACATTTCTGCTCTGAGAATCTGTATAAAACTGAAAGGTCTTAATAAAGATAAGGTAATAAGACCAAATAAATAAATAGTGTGTGACGTTTCGGTAACAGCGTTGTTACCATCTTTTGTCTGAAGTCATTACTGTCTTTTGTCATTACTTTTGTCTGAAGATGATAACAATGCTATTACTGAAATGTCACACACTATTTATTTTGGTCTTATTACCTTGTGTTTATTATCTATAATCCAAATTGTGTCTTGACATTCTTAATAAAGTTTTTTGTTGTTGTTGATTAATATTTGAAAAATTGGTTGTTTCATTTAATTAAAGATGATGATTTTTTTTTAAAGGGGATATATACAGTTAAACCTGTCTATAGCACCCCTCTAAAAAGCACCTTCCTCTCTATAGCGCCCTATTTTAAATACGTAGTACGATGCGATTTACATTAAAAGTGACCTGTCTATAGCACCCCTTCTCTATAGCATCCTATTTTGGTGAGTCCCACGAGGGGGCGCTATAGACAGGTTTAACTGTATTTATAAAAATCTGTTGAATTATAGTTTAAATTACAGTTGAATAACTGTTTGGGGGTTGGTGGAAGGATGGTCTAAACCGTTGGTTTTCAACTGCTAAGACTTGGGTTCAATTCCTGCATTGGGCACTTTTTCTTATTAAAAAAAAATGCTCTAATAGTCCCGATTCTTGTAAAAGTCCAACCCCACCAGCGAGTGCAAGTAACCAAACAGGGCTCTGGCACATTTGTAAGTGCAAAAGTCGAACTGCTTTTCACATGTGTAGACATGTGGTGCACTTACAGTAAAAGTAGTCGCTAACTTCTATCCACCATGATTATCATTGCCTGTACCATGTGTACTAGGGATAAGCAAATAATAATAACTGTTGAATCCTAGTAACTGTTGAAATATAGTAAGTGTTGAACTCTGTTGAGTTAAAGAAGTTCTCTTTTGTGGCGAAGAAATATAATTTATATTTATTATTTAATTTATGATAAGGCACAATTTGGATTATAGATTATAAACACAAAATAAATAGTGTGTGGGAAATTTCGGTAACACCATTGTTACCATCTTCAGGACAAAGTACTGAATGAGAATATGCTGTGGTAAAATTTCTCATTCAGTACTTTTGTCTGAAGATGGTAACAACGCTGTTACCAAAAGTCACACACTATTTATTTATTTGGATTTGGTCTTATTACCTTGTGTTAATTTAATTTAATTATTCAATGAAAATATATAAAACAGATTTATTACTTTATATTTGTAAAATCATCATTTAGTTACCTAGCTTGCTTGCTCGATATTCTCTAGCTGTAGATATGTAGTTGGGTTGATAATTGTCGACTAGTCGTACTGACGTCATCAATAAATACTTTCACATCTTCAGATATACAAAGACTTGATTTCTACGCTACAATATACAGTTAAACCTGTCTATAACGCCCCCTCTTGGGACTCGCCAAAATGAGGTGCTACAGAGAGAGGGTGCTATAGACAGGTCACTTTTAATGTAAATCGCATCATACTACGTATTTAAAATCGGGCGCTATAGAGAGGGAGGCGCTATTTAGAGGGGACACTATAGACAGGTTTAGCTGTATTGGAGGAGTTGTGTGGGTGACAAGGGGTTGTGATAAGGTCCGATGTCAGGAAGATTAGATAGGTACTTGATTGGAATGGAACCAAATAAACAATAACTCTACCGGAAAAATTCCCCATTATCTCTCGTTTCCTCTACTCACATGGTTAATGGGAGGGTCGGTGGAAGGATGGTCTAAACCGTTGGTTTTTGACTGCTACGACCCGGGTTCAATTTCCGCATTGGGCACTTTTTTTCTGATTAAAAAACAAAAAGTGCTTCAGTGGCCCCCGATTCTTGCAAAAGTCCAACCCCACCAGCGAGTGCAAGTAACCAAACTGGACTCTGGCACATTTGTAAGTGCAATGTCAAAATGCCTTTTCACATGTGTAGATATGTGGTACACTTGCAGTAAAAGCAGTCGCCTACTTTTACCCACCATTATTATCATGGCCTGTACCACATGTACTTGGGATAAGCAAAAAAAAAACATGGTCAGTAGTTAGCAACTTCTTTTTAATAAATGTTTACCACATATGTCACTGATTCATGATAAGGCACGATTTCGATTATAGATTATAAACACAAGGTAATAAGGCACCAAATCCAAATAAATAAATAGTGTGTGACATTTCGGTAACAGCGTTGTTATCATCTTCAGACAAAAAATACTGAATGTGTAACAAAAGTATGTAAAACAAAAGTACTGTTTGTCTGAAGATGGTAACAACACAGTTACCGAAACATCACACTATTTATTTATTTGGATTTAGTCTTATTACCTTGTGTTTCTAACTTGTATTCCAAATTGTGCCTTATCATCATTATTGTAATGATGATGATAAAATTAATATTTTTCTTTATCATCATCTTTTCAATCCCAAAGTAAATGGGCTAGTGTGTTATTTCTGTAATTTGCATATTCTCGGTTCTTCTGCTTCTTCTTTCATATCTCCACTCAATCATATTAGGGTAAATGACGACCATCATGACTGGGTGAAGTAGAATGCGTCTGCCTTTGTCATTAAGACTGGTAGCACTACTCAGTGGCAGACCGACTTAGCTCCAAAAGAAATGGCCGCCTCTGACATGAGGAACAGACGCCATGTGCAGCCCTCCTAACATGGAGTACAAACACTGCTCATCCTGTATCCCTGGATCAGGAGCCCTTACAGGGTACTATCAGCCTGGCCAGCTGAACCCAGGTTTTTTAACGAGCTTGTTACTGCTCCCCCCTCCTCCTTTTTCATCCGGGCTTGGGACCGGCAAAGGTGGAGTTTTCTTGGTTCTAAATACTGGCAGTGAATCCTTCCACAACTTATTCTATATCCTGCTAAGATTTCATCCAGATTGTGGTTAAGTTGTGTTTGAAATGTATACAGATCAAGCACACAAATGAACACTTATTTCACTAGATTATCCTGAGTTGTTATTACACAAGTTGTCATGGAGACTTATTTATAGTATTTTTTCAAATTTATAAATTTGTAGTGAGGTAGTGGGTCACTGGACAGTTCTTGTCTCTTCTTCTTCTTTCTTATCTTCACTCAATCATATTACGGTATAAAACCTGTAGAGCTTGTTGATGGTGTCTTTTGAGAAGCAGTAACAAGCTCACTAAAAAACCTGGGCTCAGCTGGCTTGTCTGATAGTACCCTGTAAGGTCTCCTGATCCAGGGATACAGGATGAGCAGCGTTTGTACTTCATGTTAGGAACAGCTGCACATGGTATCTGTTCCTCATGTCAGAGGCGGCCATTTCATATTAGAGCTAAGTTAGTGGCCTGCCACTGAGTAGTGCTCCCAGTCTTGATGACGAAGGCAGACACATTCTACTTCAACCAGTCATGATGTTTGTTAATTCTTGCCTGATGGTCTACAATCACTATGAGAGAAGATGGTTTGGGGCGGCCTCTCTCTCCTTTTGCATAGTGCAAGTTGGGATGACCTTCATTTTTGTGATTATATCATCATGGCATGTGATCTGTTATTAGTCGAGACAAACATGAGGCCTTCTCACAGGGGCATCTATGGTTACCTTAGGTCTCTGGTTCCAGCTGGGAGAGATGTTGATGATCTCTTCCTTCAAATTTCTTAAAAGAATTGAATTGGTCAAAATCTTGGATGTCACCGGGCTGAGCAGAAACCTATGATAAGACATCAGCAATCTCAATACCTCCCTCCTTCCCAGGTAGTCCAATGTGTAAAGGAATCCATTGGAATGTTCAGTCTAAAGTGCACTTGGGAATACAGTAGAACAACCTCCATGAGAGGACAATCCTGCTAGAAGACCTCTCTCTATAAAGGACAGTTTTCATCACCAAAATTAACATTAGCAGCTTTCTGGTAAGAGAATACCTCTCCCTAAAGGCCATTTGACTCTGTAACTAGATGTTGTCCTTTATACCGAGAGGTAGTTGTGCTGTGTATATATAAATACCATATTTACACGCTCTAACATTCAACTTGGTTTATGTAACCA